>MNCI01004089.1:58217-179185 GCA_015680685.1 Gnetum montanum | reverse complement strand
AACGAATAGCGTTTGGTAACCAAGGTTGCATTAGTTTAGGGTGTGAACAGTAAGTGGGAATGGATACTGATGCTAGGTTAATTAAGGCTTAGTTAGTTAGTTAAAGTTAGTTAATTAGTATCTTCACCCTTCACCTCATTAGCATAGGAGATAAAATAGAAAAGACATAAAAATCATATACCTCATACTTACTTAACCATACAACCGTGACAAATACAAGTAAGTTTGGGAAGACAACGAAAGATTAACCTTAAGTGTTCCATGAGGCATGTAGGCACTTAGTCTGCAGAGTTCGACCGAATCACACATGTAACCCTCATATTCGTATGGTTGAGTGTAGGGGTACCTCACCACTCATCAATGGATATGAACCTATGTATTCTTCTCCTCAAGGCATCATCAAGTGTAGCCTCTTGTTCTATTTTTGTCTTATCTATTGAGACTTGCTATTCTTTATCAATCTCATTAGCTTGCTTAGATGCCAAAACACCATTATCATTTTTTTCTTCATCTACATTCATACCTTTCTTAGACACATTATTAGTATCTTCAAATAATTCATTAATCTTAAGATGAGGTGTTTCAACAATCTTTGATGTTTTCAGGTTTAAGTTATGATAAGGTTTTGAATGGCTAGAATATCCAATAAATAGGCCATCTTCACAATTGCTATCAAGCTTGTAATATAGAACTTGCTACCAAAAATTTTGAAAAACTAAACATTAGTCATTTCATCATATCACATTTAATAATGAGTCTTACCATTATCAACTCTTACCAAACATCTATTGATGATATTCACAATTGTTCTAGCTACCTCATTCCATAGGTATACATTTTTCTCTTTCATCATTAATCGAATCATCTTTAGTTTAGTTATATTTTTTTGTTTTATAAAACCATTTTTCTTGGGTGTTCTAGTTAATAAGAATTGTCTCTTGATATCTAAATCTCTTTATAACTCATTGATGAGTGACGAGTACCCCCTACACCCAACCATATGAATCACTAAGTGTTCACGTGCAATCTAGTTAAATTTTGTGGACTTATATCCTTCTAAGTACATTGGTCTCTAGGAAGTGAAACTAATCGTTGTAATCGTTGTCTTCCCAATTACACTTGTGAAATGCAAAGGTATGGTTAAGTGTAAATAAGGCATATGATTTTTATCATTTTTATGTTTTATACTTTAAGTCACCTATGGGTAAAGAATAATGTATAACATAAAATATTTAAATTGCTAATTGAATAATTAGCTAGACCTAGCTGATCCTAACATAAGCATCCATTCCCACTTATTGTATGCATCCTAAATACATTTAATGCTACTGGGTTATGAAACATTAAGTGTTACTAGGATTACCAAGCATCAAGTGTATGCTTGAAGTGGTCATACTTATGTGCTTAATTAATCACTATTTAATCTAGATTAATTTATATTAATTAATTAAATCATTAAAGGAAATTGCATAAAACATTAAATTCATAAATAAAAAATTAATCTATTTCAAAGTGTTGTAAGGTTTATCAAAAAGCGTGCCTTTATTTCTACACACATGATCATGCTCATGTACAATAGTGATCGAATAAAGATCTGTACACTTTTTGAATCCTATTATGGACACTTAGAAAAAATATTCTAACTTTCAAATAAGAAAACTATAAGAGCTCTACTACAACTGTGACCAATTGATGAGCATGTATTTATAGGAAAAAATAGACACTACATCAAGAAGGCCATGTCAATGCAACTGGGTCGATGAGGCCTCATCAATGAAACCTAAGAAAATATGACTCATCATACCCCCATGATTGAATGGAAATTCAACCTTGAATGAACAAAAGAAGAAACAAGTTTCTTACAAAATTTTAGGAAGATATTGGATTATTGACTAACTACTAACATTCACAAATACAAACAAAAACAAACACTAAGTGCCCAAGTGTACATATTTACAATCATTACAAAATTTTTATGTTCATTAGAACAAAATTGAAGACCATGATAAAAATGACAAACACAATTCCTCTGATGGTGCAAAGATGAGGAAGAAGTTCAAATAGTCCCAAGCAGTAAAGGTTCTTGAGGCTCCAAAGGACCTTCTTCTACTTTAGATTCATGTGGGGGTTGTGATTGTCCTATGGAAACTACAAATTCTAGTGAAAGATGAAAGGCATCCAAAAATGCCTTTATCTTCTCCTCCTTACTCTTAAGATCGTTTACAGTCCACGTTGCATCATGAATATGGGCCAATGTGGAAACATTCCAAAGACAGGACATTGTTAGGAACAACTCCTTCGAATTGATGAACTAGGTAGTAAAAAGTTTGCATTCAACATCAAATGTCTTTACTGCATTCCAAAACTTCTGGTAGTCAGTCATTCTCCTAGTCATGTTCTCAACTATAGACTATTGATCAGTGAAGTGTTACCTAAGAAGATCGAGTTCTACATTTTTCACCTCAAGCTTCTGCTTGGTGCCTTTGTGATGCTTGAACTCAATTTTGTACAACAAGTATGAATTGGCTACCTATTTCTTCAATTCAGACCATAGTCATCCAGTAGTCAACATCACTAGATTTACATAACTAAGATTAGCAAGTTTCATGTACTTTTTCATCTCCTTGATCTAAAGCTCTTTCATGTAGATCTTCACCTTGTTGTAGTCATTAAGCCCATCAAAGATAAGCTACTAGAAATCACCTCATTCCTTGAGCTGTTGGAGGTTCATATTAACTTTCACCTTTGTCATCTGAATATGTTTCTCATTAATTTCTTTTTGTAGACTAATATGATCTCTGTAGTGATTTTTGACTCTCTCAAACTTCAGAGCCTATTGTTTTTAGGCGACTACCTCTATTGTAGATTTCTAGTGAAGAGCTTAGACTTCCTTCATGGAGAGATTTCTATTTTTAGCTGCTAATATTATTTATTAATTATTCACTCTAGCTAGCTACTCTTGCTATTGATGGATGAAATCTTATATTTGCTAGTTCTACGCATCAACATTTTGCAAGTGATGATTTTCTGTGGTCAAAGTTACATTCTCTTAGAAATTCTAGTCCAAGGCCTTTTGGATATTATGCATGGTGGCATTGAACAAGGACTAATCAAAGATCATCATCTCCTTTGTATTCTCAACCTTCTTGAGCTTGTCCCAAAGCTATTAAAAAGCTTCATCATAGGTTAATGTATGGTTCAAGATGCAAGATCAGTAAGGCTAGCTCTTAGTTCAGCAACCTCTATAGCCAACCATCAATTTTGAGTTTGAGCTATTTCAGGTTTCTCCTCTATGATAATGCATTTTCCACTTGCTTCTAATAGCTCCTACTAGGTTACAATGATTGTATTTGAAAGATCGAAGACATCTAGAATTGGTTACATTGTTCCCACTAGTTGGTCCAACAACTCCTCATGCTAGGCTACACTCAATTTGTTACTAACAATTCCTGCAGACGTGCACATCTCTGATTGTAGAAACATTTGATACAAATGTCACAAGTATGAAATTATATCAACAACCACATTTTCTACTGTCTCCTACCCATGGTGTTGTATCACCAAGACAGTTGCCTCCTCATCCTCCTCTAAACACACTAAATAGCATCATTCATAGAGATTTTTGGAAATTTTTGTTATTGTGAGAGAGAGAATATTACCTCTCAAATGCTAAGATTCAATCTCACAAGTATATGTATTCTCTAGGATAAGAAAATTGACCTAGCTCCCTCCATCTGGCTAATGGTTCAAGTCACTTTGTTAAGGTGACTCATCACTGGGCAATACATAGATGGATCACCACCACTTGTTCTTACACGTTGCTCCTACTCACACAAGAGTTACTCTTGGATCTCACACATTTGTTCAAGGGTAGTGTGGGACTCTAATGTTGTTTTGTGAGTGGATAGTGGAGGTGGTGGTTGCTAATCTTCTTTCTTAGTTGTGGCAAGGGTCTTTTCTTTCATCATTTCTACCCAAGAGGTAGAAGGAGCATGCCTAATTGTATTATTAATGTAGCAAACTATTCTTGCCATTTTGCATAGTTTTTTGATGAGGCAAGGAAAGGGTAAAGCCTTCCTTCCACATTTTTTTTCTTTAAATCACTTCTCTATCTTCTATAGACTGGAAGGTTCACAAGGAATTTTTCACATAGAGCAGTACACGCACAAGAAAAAAAGGTAGTCATCTTACTAGGCCTCACCATAGGATTGAGGTGATAGGATGCTATCTTGAAATGTATGTGTCCTATTAGGGTGAGTGCATCATACTCCTTGTAGTCCACTCCATAACATCTCTAGGTCCACTCCTTCTTTTCCTTTGGATCTGCTTGTGTGAAGATCTCTACCAAATTTGTTCCAATATTAGGCAACCCAAGGGCCTATGCAATAGCCTCCATTGAGTAGAACAACTCATTATCCTTGATCCTCATAGTGGCTCCTACCCATCTACTATTCTAGAAGAGATATGTCTCTCCCATGTACCATTTCCCACTAGAAGTGATGATCAACCATATGGAAGAGTTTTATACCTATGTCTTGACTTCTATTAGAGCATATTTTAAGAATGATCCAAATTTTAATTCTTAGACAACTGAATTTTGAATGTCATGAGGCTTGATTTGATCAAATTAGGCTTGATTCAATGTGACCTCAAGTCTTGGCACTAACTTTGGCATCTCATCTCGATGGGATTGTTTAGTTATAGCTACTTCCTCAGGAATTTATCAGATAAATTCCATTTTGAGCTCCTTCTAAAGAGGTCCTATTGCATGAGTTTCTGTTACCTATTCTTGAGCTTGTTCTTGCTACTATCTTCTAGGTCTAGGTCATTTTTCCCTTGGTTTGGATGGTCCTCCTTCAAACTAGCTAGTACCCCAACAATTCAAAGTGGTATATAATCATCCTGATGAGTATGTGCTTAATTTCACCTTTATCCTACATTAGGATGATTAGATGCTGTGAAGAGACATGGAGGGCAACATTGTGTTGTCATCCAATCGAATAGTTCTTGGGATGCTGCTCTAAACTCTTACAAGGTTAGCCATCTAGGGGCTCCATGCTGAGTACATTGTGCAATACCATGACTCAAGGGGTTATCATCCCATTGAAGGATAACATAAAATCAATTGGCAACAAGAGAAACACTATGAAGCTATAAAGGAAAAACAATTCAATAACACCTTGTTCCTATTGGGCCAAAAAGATAGTGAGGATCCCTTCTCTAGGAGTTCTCATATCACTAACTCTTCTCCCTTGGTTTTGACAAAGGGGGCTTGAACAAAAATTTATAGTCCACTATAAATCATCTTGGTTCAAATAAGAATGGGTGTCATAATCATGGGGGATCCAAAGGTGGGAGTCATGATAGGGATGAGGATAGGCATCATACTGATGATCATGGCTATGACCATCAAAGAGGAGGTGGCAAGCATTGTGGTGCTAGTCCTTCTTCCTCTCCTCCTTCATCATCCACTTCTTCCTTAGGCTCCAATCGAAGTTGTAGAGGGTGTGATCGTGACAGAGGTGACAAGTAGGATAGAAATAATCATGATTGTAGAGCCCACCAGAATGATCAAGGTTAAGGGCATGGGCATTCAAAAGAGGCCTACCACCATAATAGAAGGGATAACAGAGGGCATCATTGGCATCATGGCCATCACAAAGGCCATGATTATGATGAGCATTTAGTTGCTACTTGAAACATGCTGAACATAGTAAAGGTAGTAAGAATCCCAACAAGGCATGTGAAAGATAGTCAAATAAAGCAGTTGGATAGAAACAATATTCTCAAGTTTGAGGGGGGATATAATTTAGATCCGCATAATCATCTAAAATCCTTTCACGATTCTTATGCCTTGTAGAAGATTTAAAATGATTGACAAAAACTTAAGCTATTTCCTAGGACACTCATAAAAGAAGTAGAGAGTTGGTAGCACTCTTTGGAGTATGATGCTTGAGTTGTTCAACGACAAGTATCAGATGTACTCCCAAGTGTCCAACCTAAGAAAGCAAATCCAAGGTTGATGACAAGTGACACATGAACCCTTGGATATAGTCATGGGCTAGTATTATTCTCTTTTGCATAGATGTCCTAGCCATGGTTATTCTCAAAGAGACTAGCTTCACCATATCATAGATGGGCTTTATTCAGAAATAAGTAGAACTCTTGAGATGTATGCCCAAGGAAGACTATTAAAACTTAGAGTCAATCAAATCCAAAGGTTGATTGAGTAGGTTGCCAAAGAAAAAGATGAGCTCAAAAAAAGAGAAAGTGCAGAGGAGTACAACCAAGACCCTTCTATCAAAAAAAGGGAAAGTCTAGTTTGTTAACAACAAGGAGGAGGTACCACTTGATGAACTAGTGTAGCAGAAAATCTTGATGATTGATAAATATATTTCCAAAATTTTAACTAAGGTAGATAAAATGTGGGAATTTTGGATGAAAAGCTTCAAAATACTTTAAAAATAGCAGAAGCATCCGAAGAGCAAAGTAGTGATTATGATCGTAGGAGAAGGAAAGAAGCAAAACATGCCCATAAAATGAGTAAGGTTAAAGCTGTTACCATAGAAGAGGTTGTGGAGTCTGAATTAGATGATGATGGTAGGCATGACATCTGCCAATACAAACATCCTAAGGGATGTTTTCTTATTGTGTCACACTTGCAAAAATTTGGGGCGTACACTCTAAATCCTAGATTGGTAAGAAGGTAAGCACCCAAAAGATTACCTTATCCCTAAGGTAATCCAAGGTAGTTCCACCAACAATAAGTCTATTATCCAAGTGAAACTCCACCACAATCATTTAAGCAATACCATCAATGATAGCATCCATAATGGTGGGGGATGCTACCACCAAGGTATCAATACCTTTACAAACAACTTGATCCATGTGGATATTATGTTCAAAAACCCATGTCTCTGTGTGACTCTTCTAGTCATGCCTCATTTTAGCATCACTACTACCCTCTTGAGTATTACAGAGCTCATTCTCCATCTCCAAGAGGAGAGTTCACATATTATCATCATCCTTCTCATCCTTTTGCTCATTCTCCTCTATCCTCAACTTAATTACCACTTGCTCCATCAATGTAAGGTTAGACTCTAGCCCAGCTGTAGCAATGTAGTGCTACTAGGGCCATTAACTTACAACTAGCTCCTCTACCAAGTGGATTGAAACCTAGACCCAGAAAAAGACAATTCTTCTAAACCAATAGCCCTACAAAGCCCTCATAGAACCATGCAACTAAAACCCTACTCCTTCCTCATCCTCTACATCTAATTTGTTTGAGTCCCCTTCAAACCAATCACCTTCTAAAGTGCATACCATCATGTTAACCCATGTGATAATTGATTAGATAAAGGATGGCCACCTTCCTACAAACTGATCTAATCTTAGGAGTCCCTTAATCTATCCCCAAATCACTGGGAATGAGCCTTGAAAATCTTTTCTGGACTCAGGTTCTAGTTTCAATCTAATTTCTCATGAGATGTACAAAGCCTAGAACTTGCCTCCACTTAAGAATAGTAACATCTATCTTGAATTAGTAGACTAGTCCATCACTATTCTCTTTGGATTGGTGGAGGACATTGTGACCACTATTTCTGGGTGCTCATATCATGCTAACTTCGTAGTGATCCATGTTAAGAATTACAAGGGAGACTTTCCAATCATCATGGGAAGGACTTGGCTAAGTACTGTTGATCCACAGTTGGAAATCTAAGATCTTTCCTTTGAGTTTTCAAAGGAGAATGCATTTGGAAAGATCGAGAAGAAGAAAGTTCCATGCATCACATACAATGATACAAGATGCAATTATGTGTAGAAAATATGAGCCATAAAAAGCACATCAATCATAGCATGCCTATAGTGTGTAGAAGAATCTAAAATCCAAAGGTGCTTATACGCAATAGCCATAAAATAGGAAGGCACCCAGTGGATGATGGTTGATCCTGAAAGCAACACACTCTACATGGAACCAATGGAGAGCCTGATATGCGCCTATGTTAAAGGAATGGATGAACTAGAGCAAGTTCATTACCAACTCTTTGATGATGAACTTGATGATATCTATTGAAAAGAGTTGAAAATCCCTGAAAATTTCAAACAAGAGTCCTTAGAGTTGAAAACTATACCTACTAGCATGGAGTATGCATTCCTAAAAAATGGCAAGTTAGTGATAATCAATGCCAACCTTTCTCCCGAGTAGAAAGAGAAGCTTTTGAATGTGGTTAACAAATGGCCAATAACCTTTTCTTGGGCGTTGAACATAAATTAACAATACCCTATGATCCCCAAGACAAAAGTCAATATGAGGTTATCGATAGTAAGATCACACAAATCTTAATGATCATAATTAGCTAATATAGGAGAGATTGGAGCACAAAACTCAACAATGCCCTTTGGATCTACCACTCCACATGGAAACTCTCTATAGGCTACTCTCCCTATGAGTTGGTGTATGGAAAATTACCAACTCTTCTAATTCAGTCTGAGCTCTGTACACTTTCAATAGCTTATGACCTAGACCTTGACCTGAGCTTAGCATAGAAAGAAAGATTAATCAATCTTAACATGCTAGATGAGAATCGATTGGTGGTCCTATCCTTGAATGAAGTGCATAAGACATTCAACAAAAAATTTCATGACCTTAGAATAAGAAAAGTAAAATTTCAACCTAGAGACAAGATTCTCTACTAGAACCCCACGCATGTACCTCAAAAGACTAAGTTCCAAACATTGTGGAAAGGATCTTTTATCATTCATGAAACTTTTTCTTCCTTGGCCATGTTGATCTACAAACTTGAAAACCCAAACAAGAAGTAGCTAGTCAACACAAAACAAATAAAACCTTTCCATGAGCCCAAGATGGCTAGTGCAAGTAATGTCTCAACTAATAAAAAACCTCACTTAATCTTTCAAATCTCCTCCTTTCAACTTGGTCATGGGGGAGATGGCCATCTGTGCTAATCATATAAGTGGCTCTTTAGTTTTTACACCTTTTTGTTTTACAATTTTTTGTTTTTCACTTTGTTGTTTTTTATACTTTCTGTTTTACACTTTTCTTATTGTTCCCATTTTTTGTTTTACAACATCATTAGTACATTTTATCTTTATTTAATATTTTACAATTTATTTTATATTTTATTTTATTTTATTTTAGAGTGTTTTCTTATTGTTTTCTAATAAATTATCTTGTTGTAGTGATGCTATAGTTGTTGCTAATGGTGGTTTGTACTTAATTTTTTTGATTGCTAATGTGTAGTTTCTATGTTTGAATTTTAATATTAATAACTAAGAGAAGTTTTTTTTTCATGGAACAAGTAGTGAGTCCATGTTATCCACCCATCCACAACAATCTATGGTGTTCCTAGTTTTGGAAATATGAGATCCCTTTCATTAATGAAACTTTAATGAATTTCTAATCTTGGTAATTTCCAAACTTGGAAAAGATCAAAGGGGTTAATAAGGGTGTGACTTCAAGGGAACTCGATGCTCTTTGTGCATTTCTACTTAATTGAGTGCATGAGTATTCTCATGGATTTCTTACCATTTCATGTTGACCAATAAAAAGAAGTTAATAAGTCTTTGGATGGTGTGGTTTCCATCAAAAAATCCATAAAAACATAAAATGTCAAAAAATCAAAAAGAAAAAAAAACAAACATGATGGGAATTCAAATCACATCCCTTAGACAAAATAATAGGCTACAAGCACTAGTTATGGAACTAGAAAGACATGTTACCCATGCGTGAAAGTCCCCTCTAACTAAGACCCTTTCTCACTTCATACTTTTCTTTTCTTCTCTAATAAAGACTAGTGTTTAATCTGTGGAAGCATTCTTGTGTCTTGAGGAGTTGGACTAGTCTTAGAGTGTCAATGCAAAGTCACTAAAAGTGGTTGGTTTTGATCTAGGCTAAGGATAGACTTTATCAGGTCATTTAACCATATGACCCACAAGGGAATTCATGTCAACAAAATTCGAAACTCCATTCCATTTTCTTTCTCTTTCACCTATGCTTTTCATAACTTGCCTCACTACCGATTTCCATGTTTTGTTCACTATCTTAGTTTAATGTGTTAAAATTCTTAGGTAGATTCTTCTAGATTTTGTCCTTAAACTTTTATAACCATTAATCAATTGTGGGGCCCACAAACTCCTTGGTTTAAGGATATGAAAAGGAAAAAAGGGCATGTGCCTACTATGGGGAGGATCCACTTATGTATCTCTTAGTTGGGTTAGTTTAGTTCCTTATCCTTAGGCATTTCAATGATCAAATCTTTCATTTACCCCATCAGTTGCATCCAACTATGCATTCCTTAAGGTATTTTCTCAAGTAAAATTTCATTCTCCTATCAATTTCTCCAATTTTATGAATTTCCATGTCCTCTTCTAGCATTTCATTGTATTCATGGCTTTTTTGGCTCTTCGTAGACCCCAATTTCATGTTAAAACTTCTTATATTTTTTGAAATATTTAAAGCAGAAAATTTTCTAGAATAGCT
This sequence comes from Gnetum montanum, assembly GCA_015680685.1. Taxonomy (NCBI): domain Eukaryota; kingdom Viridiplantae; phylum Streptophyta; class Gnetopsida; order Gnetales; family Gnetaceae; genus Gnetum; species Gnetum montanum. The sequence continues at coordinate 168,684 of MNCI01004089.1, read as the reverse complement.
CTATCGATGGAACCTCCTATACACATCACTTTTGTCGACATGACCCCATTGATGTAAGGCAAACTGTCTATATATATGTGTGAACAATTAACAATTTTTCACATTTGCTCACAAATGAGGAAGGAGTTTTTGAACTTTTTGGAGCCTAGAACCTTCCATGAGCCATATCTTCCTAATCGATTATTCGATTCACTTCATTCTTCAATGTTGTAGCTACCAAAGGTAAGCTCTTTTTTGTGGGGGCCACAAATCTTAAGTTTTTAACATAAATTTTTTTCAAAATTTCTCTAACTCCCACAAAGGTTTAACTAAGACACTAACTTCAAAACATCAAATTATGAGAGTTGAACCCTTCCAATAATCTTTGGTGATATTAAGAATGAAATAACATTAAAATAATAATCAAATAATCAATCTACCATGGTCAAAACTTATCCTAAGTGTAACTATCCAATGAGATACAGTACTTAAATTTCATAAGTTACACATTATATGATAATCCTTGGTTATTTTGTAACCACAGATGGTACCTAAAGGTAAGCATGCGTAGAAAGGAGGATCATCCCAACCAAGTGATAAAAAACCATGAATAGAAAGAGGCCAAGACTAGCCCCATGAGAAAGTAGAAACCCATGCAATGGGACCTCTTTGGGAGGGGTCCAAAGTGGGATTTGTTCAATAGATTCCTAAAGAAGCAATCATAATAGAATAGTCTCACTAAGATGAGGCACCTAAACCTAGACTGAACCTTGAGGTTACCTTGATGGAAGACTACCTCAAGTAGATTGCAAACAAGAAGGTCTAGAAAAACATGTTCCAAGAGTTGAACTTTGGACCTTTCTTAGAGTTCACACTACCAAAATTTAAAGCTCAACTACAAAACTCTCCCATGTGGTCCAAAATCACTTCTAGCAAGGAATGATACATGGGAGAAACATACTTCTTCTAAAATAATCAATAGGCTAGTTCAATGGTCAAGATCAAGGACATTTCAGTGTTCTACATGGTGAATGCCATTTCAAAGGCCCTTGGGTTACCAAAATTAGGACAAACCTTGTAGAGATCCTAACACAAGTAGATCTTGACATCAAAAAGAAATTGATGTAGCGATGTTATGGAATAGACCAAAAGGATTTTGGTGCACTAACCATGGTAGAATGTGCATATTTCAAGATTGCAATATTTCACCTCAATCAAATGATGAGGCCAAGAATGATCATAGCCTTCTCTGCCCATGCGTGTGTCACTCTAAGCGGTAAATTCCTTATCAACCTTCCACAACTAGTCTATCTTGAAATAGATAAGTGGTTTAAAGAAAATAAATGTGAGAGGAAGGAATTTCCCTTCCTAGAAATTATGCAAGAGGGGAGGAATAACACATAACACAAATGACATTATCCAACATGCTCCAACTACGTCCTAGATGGAAATGATAAAGGACAAGGTGGCTGCCAAAAGTCATCCAAGAAGAGAAACAACAACAACCACCTCCACCACCCACTCATGAAACAACACCAAAGGTCCATGTTTCTATTGAGTTCATGCATGAACTCTAAGAGTAGCTCTTGTGGTAGTAGGAGTAGCAAGCTGGAACAAGTGGTGATGATCCATTTATGTATCACCCAACAATGAGCCACCTCAAAAAAGTGGCCTAAATAATAAGTTAGATGGAAGGAGGTGGGCCAATTTTCTTAGCATAAAGAATGTAGCTTCCTATGAGATCAAATCTTAATGCCTGAGAGGTAACAGTATCTATCTCTGAACAATAAAAATTCTAAGAAATCTTTGTAAACATGGCTACTTTTGTGGTGCATCTAGAGGAGGGCGAGGGGGCAACTATCTTGGTGATGGAACATCATGAGTAGAAGACATCAGGAAAGGTAGTTGCTAATAGAATTGATAAAGCACAAATTGCACCTACAATGTATATACCAAACATTTTTTCACTTAGAGATGTGCAAACATCTACAAGAATCCTTAGTGGCAAATTGAGTGTATCCCAACATGAGGAATTGCTAGATCAACTGGTGGGAAACAAGAAACTAATTTCAGATGTCTTTGATCTTCCAGATACTATCACTAAAATCTAGTTAGAGATACATCATATTAAAAGGACAACTTAAAACAACCAGAATAGAAAATCAACACTTAGTAGCAAAGGCTGCTAAATTAAGAGCCCACCTTGCTAACCCTACATTGCTCAATCCAACACTAATACAAGATGAAGCTTTTGAATAACTTATAAAGAGACTTAAAGATGTTGAGGATTCCAAGGAGATAACATTCTTTGACTAGTCCTTAGACAACGACACCACACATAACATTTAGAAGGACTTGGTTTAGACATGTTAGAAGAACGATATTCTAACCATAGAAAATCATCGCTTGAGGAATGTTGATGTGCAGAAGCAGCAAATGGTTGATTTCATTCATTAATAGTAGGAGCAGCTAGCCAAAGTAAATAATGAACTAAGAAGATTGACCATTGAAAACAAAAATCTCTCCATGGAGGAAGTCTAAGCCCTTTGCCAAAAATCTATAATAGAGATAGCTATTTGAAAAAATGAGGCTCTAAAATTTAAGAGACTCAAGAACCATTATAGATCAAGTTGACCTATGGAAAGAAATTAATGAAAAGCATATCAAAATGATGAAGGAAAAAATCAATGATGTCCTCTAGTAACTCAAGGAAGGAGGTGATGTCTGGCAACCTATCTTTGATGGGTTCAATGACTACAACAAAGTGGAGATCCATATGAAAGAGTTGCAAATCGAGGAGATGATACAATACATGGAGCTTGTTAATCTCCATTATGCAAACTTGGTGATGTTTACTACTAGTAGACCATGGTTAGAATTGGAGAAATAAGTGACCAATTCATACTTGTTGTATGAAGTAGAGTTTAAGCATCACAAAGACACCAAGAAAAAGCTTGAGATTGCCAATGTCCAACTTGAGGTTCTCAAGGAAAAGCTCACTAATTAATGATTAATTGCTAAGAACCTATCCAATTAGATAAATGATTACCAGGAGCTACGTAATGCACTCATAGTTCTTGATATCAAACATAAATAGTTTGTCACTTGATTCGTGAATGTTAAGCAGTTGTTCCCTACAATTCCTTGTCTGTGGGATATTCCCATTCAAGCCCATATTGGAGATGTAGTATGGACTATGAATGATTCCCAAAGTAAGGAGGAGAAGATGAAGGCACTGTTGAATGCCTTTCATCTTCCACCAGAAGTTGTAGCTACCACAAGATAACCACAACTACCTGAATCACTTCGTGTGCTCAAAGTAGGAGAAGGTCCTTTTGAACCTCAAAAGCCTTGATTGCCAAGGATTTTTTTTATCTTCATCATCATCTTTGCATCATCAGAGGAATTATGTTTGTTAGTTTTGTCTTGGTGTTTAATTTTATTATCTTGAACATCCAAATTTCTATAATCATTGTAAAACTGTATACTTGGGTGCTTAGTTTTTGTTGTGTTTTTTGTATGTTTGTTTTGTATGTCAATAATTCCAAACCTTTCCAAATTTTGTAAAGAACTCAAGGATGAGTTTTCATTCAATCATGCAAGTAAGATGAGTTGCATGGTTTGGCTGCATCAATGGGATGCCGACCCCATTAATGGGATCTTGTCAACATGTTCTTGTTGACACGGGGTTTAACCTGTTGATGTGAACCCATCGATGAGGCTTCCTATCTTGCCTATAAATATGAACCTACCCTCTACATTTATGATATCAAGTCTCATAGTTGTAATGAAGTTATAGTTTTCCCATTCAGAAGTTAGAATATTTTTGTAAGTGCCCACAATAGGAGTTAGAGAGTGTACGAATCTTTATTCGAGCACTGTTGTACCTAAGCACTTCAGTGTGTGTGGCAATAAAGACAAGGTTTCTAATCAAACCTTGTAGGACTTGGACTAGATTAATTATTTCCTTTATGCATTTAATATTTCAAGCAATTTCCTATAATGTTTAAGTAATTCAGTAATTAAGTGATTAATTAAGATATATTAAATAGTGATTAATTAAAGCACATAAGTACGAGCACTTTGAGCATATGCTTAGCGCTTGGTAATCCTAGTAATACTTAATGTTTGATAACCTAGTAGCGTTAAACATATTTAGGATGTGTACAACAAGTGGGAATGGATGCTTATGTTAGGAATAGTTAGACATTATTTAATTCTTAGATCAATTAGTTAGTCAAACATTAAAATGACTTTATTCTTTATTCTTTAGCAACTTAATTCATAAAACATAAAAATGATAAAAATCACATACCTGAGTTACACTTAACTATACCATTGAACTTCATAAGTGAAACTAAGAAGATAATGATTGTAATGGTTAGTTTGACCTCTTAAATTCAGTGTATGAAGAAACCTAAATTCTTTGAAATTTGACCTAATTGCTAAGTGAACACTCGTGATTTGTATGAGTTGGTATAGGGTATACTTGCTACTCCTCAATTAATGTAGTAGTTAGGTGTTATATAAGAAATGGCTAAGTTCATTGACATGAAAATAATACCAACTTAATTTTATATTCAAGTCTATGAGGAGAATGGTTAAATCTTGAATTAGGAGTAGTTTTATTTATTGACATGAGATTGGTGATCATCTTGCCACTTAGATAATCCTATTAATGTGGCCATTCTAATCATCTAATTTATTATCTAGCTTTATCAATATGGTGGTTTTAGTTATTTGATTAACTACCTAGCCTTGTTGACATTACAATTATGGTTTTCCAATCATTTAGTGAACCTTATCAACATGGAAGTGAAAGATGTACCATCATTTACATAACTTTGTTGATGTAGCAATCACAATAATTTAATTGCATATTCATTCTGTCAACATGATAGTCATGACCATTTCATTACTCTCTTCAACTATCGATGTAGTTATCATAATCTTTTAAATACCATTTTAACTTTATTGATGTGGTGTTCATGCTTATTTTATCATTCTCTAGATCTAGCTAACATGCTCATGAAAATCTTCTTGGCACTCATTTATTCTTACTGATGAATTAATTGCAATTGTTTCATCCTCACTTAACTAAACTAACATAATAGCTATTATCATATTGTTGCTTATTAATCTTCATTTATATGAAAAATATATTTTTTACATATCCCTCACAATTTTGCTAGCATTATAGTCATGTTCAATTAAAAAATAAGTAGACTTCAATTAAGTTTAGGAGAAAGCCACATTGCTAACAAGTCTATAAAATCATCTATGCAACTCCTAATTCCATGAGGGAAATATTGATAAGAACATAATTACCTTATCAATGTGACATGAGATCATCAAATCTCTTGTCTATTAAATGACTTTGAATCCAATTAAAGTTGAACAGATCACATGAATGACAAGATTCATAAGAGCAAAGGACAAAGACATTTCTTTGCATATTTTCTAAGTGGAATTCTTCCTTCATATTTTGGTACTAAAAGAATGGATTAAACCTTTGACCTATGAAAAATTAATAAATCAATCATAATGAACTTGGTTCTAGGTTATTCATGCTATTGATGAAAATCCACAATGCAAGTCTTCTTTTCTAATCCTAAGAAATCTAATTGATCTACAAATAATTAATATTGATAGATTCTTAATCTTTGTTATATATATAATAATCATGTCATTCCCAAAAGAACTCTTAGCCCATGATAGTAATCCATGATAAATATTCAATAATGATCTTTTAGATTACATCAAAATATTAGTAGATTTATTCAAAGAAATAGTGTGCCTTGCATATGTGCTTTCCGTTAAGAAGAAATTTATTAAGTTTGAAGAAGCCTTTTGTTGAAATTTATTTGCAAAGGAAAAGAGATAAATAATTTTCATTATAGACTAAGAATATCAAGATCACATTTTCTTTCATGAGATCCATATTATTAGTTCCCTTACATTGATTCATCTTTGGCCTTTATATTTTTTGATAATTAAGATTCCATAAGCAGCATTGTTTCATGTTCTTGTTTGAATTTCAAAAGGTAAATGTTAAATATACCAATATTTTATGGATGCATATATCTTAGTTGTCATATCCATAAATTTAAGAAATGTGATTAGACATATTGTTCGTATATGTTAGTGGATAAGACTCTTGATTGATACTAATCCATTTTTTTATGGAACTATCAAAGATTTCAAACAACTTACTGACTTATTCATTAATGAATATGCCATCAATAAAGAGAAGTATAGTGATTTGGAATATTTGAGTAGTCTAAAATAATCAAATGATATGATGTAAATTCAAAACTTTTTTAATCAATGGCATGATGTAAATTCTACATTTAAGTGTTAACCATTAAAAGAAGATTCAATTGGCATGTTAATTGAGTCTCACAAAAGATCCATTCATACTTGCTTAATCATGGGACATTTCAAGATCTTGGATAAGATTTTAAATGGGCATTAAAGGTTGAGAAAGTAACATAGTTAAGGAGAAGGATAAATATTTCTAGATCTAGGCATAGAAATAAAAATAGAGATTGAAACCCCTATCAGATAGTAATGACCTCATACCCTTTCTACGATGTAGTAGCTTAATTAAATACAAGGCCTTGATAAGCATAATCATGACTTCCTTCTATTATTTCTTCTTGAATGATTCATTAAAAGAACTAATGAATAAACATTTTAAACATGGATTAATCACCTTTTCTTTAGTGCATATAAAGAAAGTTTGAAACCCTAGGCTACGATGGTATCATGATGCTAAATATTGCTATTATCACCAAATTTTGGGCCATGATACAAAAATTATATGGAGATAAAAAGAAAAATTAAGAAATTCCTTGATGAAGTCAAGATATTTATCAAGCCTAGAAATCCTAATTAAGACATGATGAATTATCATAATGCTCTTCCTGAACATGAAATTTCTAATTTCTCTACAATAAGCACTATAAGAGTAATTAAAATCACCTATGTAGACATTAAATCTTGAATTAAAGAGTATGATCTTATTTCTACTTTAATTATTTTTTCAAATAATAAAGTGGTTTTAGCTATAAATGATTTCATCAATACCAAGTTCTTGCAAATACATGTTGTTATAGAATTGTTATTGACTTAAAGAGTCTTTGTTGATGATGGTTTTACAATGAATTTCAAATTCATTGTAAAACCATCATCAGAAATTAATTGTAAAACCATCATCAACAAAGACTCTTTAAAATTCAAGGAAAGTAAAAATACTACTATATATTCTTTCAACACTCAAGAAAGTATGACTCTTAGGACTATAGATCTACCTTTGACTATGGCAAAGGCTATAGTCCAAGCATATCTACATGTCATACCTAGTTGTATGCCATATAACCTACTTCTTAGTAGACCATGGATTGCTTTATCCAAAGAAATCCCATTCACCTTTTTCCAATGTATGAAGTTCTTCAGGCAACTGGGTGTAGTAATTGTTAGTTAATAAACATCCTCTTAAATGTCATAAGCTAGGGAAGCTAATTCAACTTGTATGAAAGTTGATGGTACACTTGGTCAAAATAGTTTCTACAATAATATCAAACTAGAATCTAAGCACATGTCAAATCATGGGAAAAGCTAGTGATGAATCGCATTTAGCAAGGCTCTGATATCGAATATCTAATATTGGATTTGCAATGTTGAGTGTTTGATATCGAATCCCAAGATGCAATTTTGGATATTTGATATTGTGAGGTATGTGCTGACCTATAAATATAGCACTTGGGCACATGGTTTCTATATAGTTTTTGTCATAAGATAGCAGAGCTCTTATAGTTTCCTTTCTCTAGAGTTAGAATATTTTCCAAAGTGCCTACAACAGGAGTCATTTAGTGTATAGACCTTTATTCAAGCACTATAAAATAATGTGTGTGACAATAAAGATGAACTTTTTTATCAAACCTTGCAGCACCTTAGCTAGCTTAAATATTTTATCCATTCATTTAATGTTTTATGCAATTTCCTTTAATGCTTCCAAGTAATTAAGCTAAAAGTAAGCTAACTAACAGTAGTTAATTAATTAAGCACATAAGTATGACTACTTCAAGCATTTGTATGACTCTTGGTAATCCCATCAATGTTAAGTTTTGGTAACCCAACAATGTTATACATATTCAGGATGTGCATGGAAAGTCGGATTGAATAGTTATGTAAGGGTAGTTAATTACTAATTAGCAATAAGATTAGCTAAATTAATTATAAATTGAGTTTCAACCTATTCTTAATCATAGACAAATAAAATATGAAATAATAAAAATCATGTGCCTCAATTATACTTAACCATACAATTAAGCTCCATAAGTATAGTTGAGAAGATAATGTTTGTCATGATTAGATTTCACATCTTGGAACTAGTGTACTTAAAAACTTAGGGTCTACAAAATTCAACCAGATTGCACGTAAATGCTTATGATTCATATGGTTGGGCATAGGGGTACCTTGTCACTTATCATTGGCACCATTGCCAAGGATCTTTTAGTTGTTACATGTGCTATCTAGGACTTAGTGAAAATTTATTCAAGATCATTGGAATAAACCCTAGAAGTCATATCATGCATTAAAATTACTACAACAATTTTAAGAAACACATTACATTTCTTATTTTCTAACACAATATGTCTTCTTCTCATGAGAGTGATTCTCCACTCAAGTCTAACAAAATGAATTAGTAGGTGCCCCAAGAATATAGAGTGATATATGCTCATCGTGATGACAATGTATCCAATTTCACCTTCATCTTGCACCAGGGTGAACTAATATGGTGGCACAACATAGAGGGAAACATTGTGTTTCCACTAGATCAATCTGTTCCTATGATCTTCAACAAAATCTTGTGCATTTGGGCCTCTAGGGATTTCATACTAAGCATGTTCTACAATATAGTGACTCTAGGGATTATCATCCCAGTGATGCACAATGTCTAAGGGATCAATAGCTAGAGCAACGCTATGAAAATGTGAAGGGGATGTGGTACAATGATTCTCCATACCTGCCATACCAAAAAGATGGTGGAGAATCCTTCTCTAGGTGTTTTCCATTTAGTAAAAATTCTCTCTTTGACTTCAGTGAAGGATGTCAAAGCTAGAACCTATAGTCAACAATCCATAATCCAAGTTCTAGAAGGAATGGATCCAATGACAAAGGAGGATCCAAGGAGAAGAGTTAGAGTAGGGATGTGGACAAAAAGCATGATCATGATTGTGGTTGAAATCACTAAAGTGGGGGTATTAGGCACTATGATGATGCTAGTCCTCCTTCCTCTTCACCTTCATCATCATCTTCTTCCTCTTATGGCTTTGAATGAAACCATATGGGGCATGATCATGATAGAGGTTGTTAATAGGATTGAGATAATCAAAGGGACCATTGGACAAGTCAAGACCAGGGGTGCGAGCATTCAAGAGAGACTCATTTCCATGACTAAAGGGGTAGTAGAAGACATTGTAGGTACTAGAATGATTATTTCAATGAGCCTTTTCTTGCCACCCAGAGCATGTTAAACATTGCAGAGGTAGTAAGGATTCCCACAAGGCACATGATGGATAGTTGGATTAAGAGGCTAGACATGAATAATATTCTTTGGTTTGAAGGAGGATATAACTCAAATCTATAGAACCATCTCCAAGCTTTCCACAATGCATGTGCCTTGCAAAATATAGAAAATGATTGGCAAAAGTTTAATTTATTCCCCATGACACTCATTAAAGAAGTAAAAAACTAGTATTAGTCCTTAGAACTAGAATCTATTAGATGGTGGAGTATAATGCTCAAACTATTTAATGACAAATATTAGATGCACTCCCCAGTGTCCAACTTGAGGAGGCAAATCCAAGGATGGAAACAAGGGACACATCAATCCTTGGATGCCACCATGGCCCAATAATATTCCTTATTGCACTGATGTCCTAGCCATGGTTATTCTCAACTACAGTAACTTTATCATATTGTGGATGGGCTCTGATTAGAAACAAGGAGAACTCTTAGCATCTATTCCCAAGGGAAATTGTCATAATTAAGAGCCCATTAGATTCAATGGTTGATTAAGAAGGTAGCAAAAGGAGAGTAGAGGAAACATGAAAGTGTAGAGGAATACAACCATGATCCTTCCATTTGCAAGAGGGAGGTTTGATTTTATGATAGTGAGAAGGAATCATCACTTGATGAGGTAGTGAACTAGAAAACCTTGCCACTTCAAAATTTACCTCTAACATTGTAGCCAAGGTTGATCAATTATGTGACTTTATGGATAGCTAATTTTAAGCTATCTTAAAAATTGCTAAAGAGTCGACAGGACAAGGTAATGATTGTGATCATAGGAGGCACAAGGAAGTTGAACATGCCAATCAAAGATTGTTGTAGTAAAGGAAGTTGCAGTAACTAAATCCAATGATGATGGTGGGTGTCAAATCTACCATTATGAACATCCTAAGGGATGATGCCTCATCTTGTTGCACTTATAGGATTCTAGGGTGTATGCTTAGAATCCATGACTAGAACAAAGGAAAACACCTAGAAGGTTGCCTTATTCTCAAGGTAATCCTAGGCAGTTCCATCATCAACAATAGTATTATCCAAGTGGAATTCCATGGAAATCATATGAGCATTACCAATAGTGGCAATAGCCATAGTCATGGGTGCTAGCACTGCCAAGGTAGTAATACCCTTATAGAAAACCTAATCCATATGGGTATTACAATCAACAACCCTTGTCTCTACGTGACTCTTCCAGTCATGTTTTTACTTTCCAACGTCACTACTACCCTTCTGACTATTATCGAACTCATTCTCCATATGTAAAAGGGAATACCACCTTTTATCCTCATCCTCCTCCTACTCCTACACCTATTCCTCCACCCTTAACCCATCTACCACCTACTCCGTCTATGCAAGATGAACTTCCAGCCTAACTACAACAATGCAATGCCACTAGGGTCATTAATCTACAACTAGTTTCTCAACCAAGTAGTTTAGACACTAGATCATGGAAAAGATCTTTCTTTTAATCCCACAGTCCATCTAAGCTATCACATACACATGTGGTTGGCAACCCTACTCCTCCATCTCTCTCTGCATCTAATTCATTCGAGTCCCCTTCAAACCAAATACTAGTTAGAATCCATACTATTATGCTTACTCATGTTGTATTTGATTAGATTCAAGATGGAAAACCTTCCTAGAAAATTGACCAATCCTAGAAGTCCTCTTATTTATTTACATATTTATGAGAATGAACCATGTAAAGCTCTCCTTGATTCAGGTTCCAATGTCAACTTGATTTCTCATGAGATGTATACTACATGAAACCTGCCTCCTCTCAAGAAGAGCAATATTAGATTAGAATTGGTAGACTAATCCATCACTATTTCATTGGGACTAGTAGAAGACATTGTGATCACTTTTTGTGGGTATTATTATCCTATTGATTTACTAGTAATCAAGGTTAAGAACTACAAAGGGGACTTCCCAATCTTCATGGGAAGGGCATGGTTGAGCACCGTTGATGTAAGAATGGGCATAAGAAATCTTTCCTTGAAAATATCTAAGGAAAATGCTTTCAAAAAGATCAAGAAGAAGCAAGTTCCATGCATCACATATAGTGATACTAGGTGCAATTGCATGCAGAAACTTTATTCAGTGAAATGAGCATCCATTTCTGCATGTAAGAAGTGTGCACTAGAAGCAATTATTAAAAGGTTTTTATATACTGTAGCCACAAAACAAGAGGACACTCAATGGCTGACCATTGATCTTAAAAGCAACACACTTTACATGGAATCTAATGAAAGCCTAACATGTGCATATGACCCAGGTATGGATGAACTCAAACAAGTTCATCACCAACTCTCTAATAATGTAAATTATGATACCTACTAGGGAGAGTTGGAAATTCTTGATAATTTCAAGTAAGAGCCCTTTGAATTAAAAACTCTACCTACTGGCATGGAATATGTATTCTTAAAAAATGGAAAGTCATTAATAATCAATGCGAATATTACTTCAAAATAGAAACAAATGCTATTAAATGTGGTTGAAATATGGTTAGTATCCTTTGCTTGGTCATATCCTGAACTCATAGGGTTTGATCCTAGGATATGCCAACATCATTCTACATTGATCTAATCATGAAGCTAAAGAGATAGCCATAGAGGCAATTGAATCCAAAATTGAAGTAGATCATCAAAGAGAAAATCAAACAAATCCTCAAGACAAAGTTCATCTATCCCATTATGGATAGTGAGTAGGTTAGTTCACTCATGATTGTGCCAAGAAAGATGCCAAGTGATGGATCTGCATCAATTTTCAACTATTGAATATGTCAACATTCAAGGATCATTTTCCACCACCATTCGTTGATCAAGTGTTAAACACCATATCTGGGCATTGCTATTATAGTTTTCTAGATGGTTATAGTGGCTATAACAAAATCTAAATCACGCTAGAGGACCAAGCCAAAATAACTTTCATAAATCCCTAGGGGACCTTTACATATTGCAAGATGCCTTTTAATCTATGTGATGCTTTTGCCACCTTCCAATGCCTAGTCTTAAGCATTTTTCAATAGCAAATTAGTATTAGTGTGGAAGTCTTCATGGATGACTTCTCCACCTATGGAACTACATTTGAGTAAGCCTTGGACTACTTTGAGCAAGTACTAAAAAGATGTATGGAAACAAACTTGTAGCTCAATTGGCAAAAGAATCATCTAATAGTCTAGGAGGGCACTGTATTGGGGCACCAAATCTCACAAGCAAGAATTGAGGTTGGCAGTAAAAAAATAAGGGTCATTTAAGAAATTACCCACCAACTAGAAATCGTCAAAGATATTTAGTTATTTCTTGGACACACTAGCTACTATTAGCGATTCATAGAGAATTTCTCTAAGATCACAAAATCATTGGTGGGGCTAACAAAGAAAGATGTTCCATTTATCTAGACCAAAGAATGTGAAATAGAATTTCAACAAAAATTGGAAAAACTTGTAGAAAATCCAATTCTATAAGCACCTGACTAGTCTATACCATTTTATGTTATGAAGGATGCATCAAATTACGCTGTGGAAGCCATGATTCCATAGTTGGACAATAGGAAACATCAATATTACATCCATAGCACAAGTTGAAGCATTATCGGTGCACAATTAGACTACACCACCATAGAAAAAGAATTGATGATAGTAGTGTTTACTCTAGAAAAGTTTAGGCATTATGTTCTTGGATACAAAGTGTTTATGCACATGGATCATAGTGCCATTTACTTCCTCATGAATACGCCAATAGTGAGTCCTCATGTCATATGGTGGCTGGTGATCTTACAAGAATTTGATCTTACAATGATAGATCAAAAGGGAATTGACAATGTGGTCATTAACCACTTGTCTCAGTTGCGATGGGACAACAAAGAGGACAAAAGTCCACTATCCAATCTATTTCCTGATGAACTCCTCTTTTCTAGGGCTATAACTAAACAATTTCTTACTGAGTCTAAATGGTATGATGGTATTCTCACCTATCTTTTCACTTAAGAGAAGGGTTGGACCATTGGAAGAAACAATATTTTTTCACCAAGTAATATGCTTCATGAAGATCAACAAACACCTCTACAAGGTGTGTGTTGATTCGCTAGTTCATTGGTGTGTCTATGATGTTGATCAACTATGCATTCTCTAGGACACTCATGAAGGTCCTTGTGGGGGCCACTATGCTAGGAGATGCATGACCATCAAAATCTTAATGGCAAGGTATTATTAGCCAATAGTTTTTAATGATGCTTACCAATATGTCCACTCCTATGAATGTTTCCAAGTAGATGGTGGAATGACTACTCAAATGGAGGAACCTCAATAATGGATCCAACTACTAGAATCCTTTGGCATCTAGGGCATTGATTTCATAGGTCCCATCACACCCATGTCAAATGGGAAGGCGTACAACATAGTCACTATTAACTATTGTATGAAATGGGCAGAAGCAATAATGATCACTAGCTGTACATTTTCTACTACTGCTCGATTTGTACAATAGAATGTTGTAAATAGGTTTGTTGTGCCATGTGCATTAATTTCTAACAATGGAACCCACTTTACAGGCACTACCTTTTAGAAACTCATGTAACGCTTAGGGGTTGAACATAAACTAACAAAACCCTACCACCCCCCAAGCCAATGGTTAAGCTAAGGTTACCAATAGGGAAATCACAGAGTTCCTAACTAGAATTGTCAACAAATATAGGAAAGACTAGAGCACAAAACTCAATAATGCCCTCTAGGCCTATCACTCAACATGGAAACTTATTATAAGCTATTCTCTCTATGATCTGGTGTATGGAAAATTACCAACACTTCCTATTCAATCCAAGCTTTGTACACTTTCAATAGCTTGTGACCTTGACCTTGACTTAAGTCTATCACAAAAGAAAAGATTAATGAATCTCAACTTGCTAGATGAAAACCAATTGGTGGCCTTGTCATCTAATGACTTTCACAAGGCATTTAACAAAAAGTACCATGACCTTAGAATTAGGACAGGAAAATTTCAACAAGTAGATAAGATCCTCTACTTGAACCCCAAACATGTACCTAAATGAACTAAGTTCCAAATGTTGTGGGAAGGACCCTATATCATTTATCAAACTTTTCCTTATGGGGCCATGTTGATCTATAAACCTGAGAGCCCAGATAAGAAGAAGTTGGTCAACATACAATAAGTCAAACCTTTCCATAAGCCTAAGCAAGCTGGTACAACAAATGCCTCATAGGATGGGAAACCATGCATAATCTTTCAAATCTCCTCATTTCAACTTAGTTGTGGGGGAGATGGCCATCTGATAAGTTGTAGTTTTTTTGGCTACATCAATGAAGCCTTGTTAATGCGACTTCATTGAATAGGCCTCGTCAACAAGGCCTCATTGATGCATTGCATCATATGTCAATAAGGCCCGATCGACGTAGTGTCTATATTTCACCTATAAATATGCACCTATTAGCTGCATTTATGGCATGAAGATTTTAGAAGTAACAAAGATCTTACAGTTTGTTCATTTGAAAGTTAGAATTTTTCTCCCAAGTGCCCATAGGAGGAGTCATTGAGTGTATGGATCTTTATACAAGCATTGTTGTACCCGAGCACAACAGTGTGTGCAGCAATAAAGATGATATTTCTGATAAACCTTGCAGAATTCTAGATAGATTAAATATCTCATTCATGCATTTAATTTTTTCAATTAATTATTTAATGTTTTCCAGTAATTAAGCTAATTAAGATAATTGAGTAAGATAAGCTAGATAGATTAAATACATAAGTACGATCACTTCAAGTGTAACATATATTCGCTTGGTAATTCCAACAACGTTATTTCTTGGTATGCCTAATAGTGTAGTGCTTGGTAACCTAGTAGTAGATATGTGGGTTTAGGATGTGTGCAAAAAGTGGGATCAAATGCTTATGTTAGGACTAGTTAAATACTAGTTAATTAGTTTAAATAAATTAGTTAATCAAATTACTTTATCTCTCTCTAGATATCAAAACCATAAAATACAAAATGATAAAAATCAAATGCCTCAATTACACTTAACCATAGCAGTGTATGTCACAAGTATAATTGGGAAGACAACAATTGACCTTGAGACAAGATTCACCTCCTAGAATACTAGTGCACCAGAAACTACAAAGCCCATGAAATTTGACCAGATCATGGGTGAATGCTCTATGATTCATATGGTTGGGTGTAGGGATACCTCGTTACTCATTTTTGACGCCATTACTAGGGACTTTTTTTGTTGAAATATGTGCTATTTAGATTTAGTAAATACCATTAACATCATTGTATGAACCTCAAGGACAATAGCTTTTCCACTATACATAGAATTATAAAAGCACACTAACATTTTATTTCATATTGCAAAATGTCTTCTTCTTCTCGTAGGTGTGAAGATGTCCAATCACTAGTCCCACAAGAGTGCAAAGTGGTATATACTCATCCAAATGAGTATGTACCAAACTTCACCTTCATTCTACATAAGGATGAATAGTTGTGATGGCATGATATAGAGGGCAACATCGTCTTGCCCCCCGATCAATCTATGCCTAGGATGCTACTTCAAACTCTTAAGAAGTTGGACATCGCTGATCTTCATGAGGAATACATTGTGGATGGTTATGACATTTCGGACTACTATTTGACTGAAACACATTATAAGTGAGATCAACATCAAGAGAGGCTCCATAAGACAATGAAGGAAAAACATTTCACTAATCCCTTGTTCCTACCAGATCAAGATGAAAATGAGAATCCTCCCTCTGAAGGTTCTCAACATGAAGATTCTCCACCCCCTGTTGTTGGTAACAAGGGTGTGACCTTGAACCTATGGTCAACTATTCATAAAATAGGTTCAGGAAAAAGAAATATTCGAAGTAGGGACTTAAGCAAACATAAAAATAGTAAGGGATCTAAGGATGAAGATCATAATGAGTGAAAAAGTGATAGTAGACAAAATGATCATGATGGTGGTCCACCTTCTCCTTCATCCTCTTCAACTAATTCTAAACATTTCTTTTCATCTACTAGTTCTCATAGAAGCTACCATCAAAATAATCATGATGAAGGTGATCAACGAGACAACAATGACCGTGATGGCCACCAAGACCAAAGGGGTGGCCAAAACAATCATCAGCATCATCGACACAATGAAAATGATGAACCTCTATTGGCAACTTGAAGTATGCTCAACATTGCAGGGGTAATTCGAATTCCAACCAAGTATATGAAAGACAATAGGATCAAGTAATTAAACATGAATAATATCTCAAAATTTGAGGGGGGATACAATGTTGATTCACAAACACACCTACAAGCTTTCAATGATGCTTGTGCCTAACAAAATATATAAAATGAGTGGTAGAAACTCAAGATTTTCCCTAGGACACTCATCAAGGAAGCTAAAAGCTTATACTGGTCCTTCGAACTAGAATCCACTTGCTAATGGCGTACCATATTAGAGCTATTTAATGATAAATACTAGATGTACTTCAGAGTGTCTAATCTAAGAAGAAAAATCCAAGACTAGAAACAAGGAACACATGAACCCTTGGATGCCTCTATGAGAAAATAGTATTCACTCTTACACTAATGCCTTGGCCATGGTTATTCTTAGACAAAACAACTTTGTCACATCATAGATGGGCTTAGAGTAGAAACTAGAAGAACTCTTAGGGTGTATGACCAAGGAAGATTGTTTGAACTAAGAGCTCATCAGATCCAAAGGCTAATTAAGTAGGTAGCAAAAGAAGAAGGTGAGATACAAAAAAGAGAAAGTGCAGAAGAGTATAATAGGAACCCTTCCATCAGGAAATGGGAGGCCTAATTTTGTAACAAAGAGGAGTCACCACTTAATGAAGTGGTGATTAGGAAAATCTTGCCCATCCAAAAATATATTTCTAATATTTTGACAAAGGTTGATAAATTATGGGACTCTTTGGATGAAAAAATTCAAATTGCTATGAAGATTGCTAAAGAATCCAAAGAGAAAATTAGTGATCACAACTGCAAGAGACAAAAAGATGCTAGACATGCCTACCAAAGAGGTAAGGGCAAAGCTGCTATCATAGAGGAAGTTGTGGAAATTAACTTTGATGATGAAACTAATTGTGACATTTATCAATACAAACATCCAAGGGTTGTTGCCTTGTGGTGTCACACTTACAAGAGTCTAGGGTGTATGCATTAAATCCTTGACTAGCACATAGACAAGCACCCAAACAATTGCCTTATCCTCAAGGCAATTCATGGTAGTTCCACCAGCAACAACAAGCTTACTACCCAAGTGGAGCTCCTCCACAACCTTATGAACAATACCAACAATGGCATCAACCATAATCATGGGAAAAGATGCCACCAAGGTAGTAGTATCCTTTTAGGAAACTAGATCCATACAAGTACTATGTTCAGCAACCCATCTCTCCAAGAAGTTCTGCAAGTTATACCTCATTTCGGCATTACTATTACCCTCCAGAGTACCATTGAATACATTCACCATCTAGTTGAGGGGAAAACCCATATCCATACCACCCTCCACATTCATTTGTACATACACCTCCACCTTCAACCTAGTTACCTTCTGCTTCATCCATGTAGGGTGAGATTCTTCCATAGTCGCAACAATGAAAGGCTATGAGGGTTGTACATTCACAACTAGCTGTCCAACCATGTGGTTTAGAAAATTGATCTAGAAAAAGATCCTTCTTCTAACCTAGCATTCCTCTCCAACCCTCACAACCTAGTACAGCTAATCATCCTGCATCTCCAATACCTTCATCCTCTACATCGAATACCTTCAGGTATCCTTCAAACCAACTACCATCTCAGATTTGCACTGTCATGCTAACTCATGTTATTTCCAACTAGATCAAGGCTAGCAATCTTTTCACGAAAAGATCTAACCTAGGAAGTCCACTCATTTACCTATAGATTATTGGTTATGAGCCATGTAAGGCTCTTCTTGACTCTAGTTCTAAAGGTAATATCATCTCCCATTACATGTACAAGGCCTAGAACCTACCACCTCTCAAGAAGAGCAACATCCATCTAGAATTGGCAAATCATTCAATTACTATCCCTCTAGGATTAGTAGAGGACATTGTAACCACAGTTTGTGGGTGCTCCTATCTTGTTGATTTTCTGGTGATCAAGGTTGAAAACTACAAAAGTGACTTCCCCATCATTATGGGAAGAGCTTGGTTAAGCATAGTTGATGCACCTATGGGCATAAGGGATCTCTCTCTAGAAATGTCCAAAGAAAATGAATTAGGTAAGATAGAGAAGAAGCATATTCCATGCATCCAGTATAGTGATAATGGGTGCAATTTTGTGCAAAGGATTTGATCCACCAAAAGTACACACATTAAAGCATGCAATTAGTATGCATAAGAAATCAATATTCAAAGGTGTCTGTACATAGTAACCACAAAACAGGAGGGCACCCAGTGGCTAAGAGTTAACTCAAATAATAGCACATTATGCATGGAACCAACTAAGAGCCTAACATGTGCTTATATTAAAGGCATGGATAAACTTGAATAAGTTCATCCTCAACTCTCTAATTAAGATGATGATACCTATTGGGGAGAGTTGAAAATACCTGATCACTTCAAGCAAGATCCCCTAGAGCTAAAAACTTTACCGACCAACATGGAATATGCATTTTTAAACAATGGTAAGCTAGTCATAATTAATGCCAAACTTGCTCCTAAACAAAAGAAAAAAGCTATTAAAGGTGGTTACAAAATGGTCAATATCCTTTACTTGGTCATATCTTGAATTAACAAGAATCGATCCAAGGATATGCCAACATTGCATTTACACCAACTCGGCCATGAAGCCCAAAAGGTAGCCGTAGAGTTAGCTGAATCCCAAATTAAGGTAGATCATCAAGGAAGAAATTGAACAACTCCTCAAGGTAGGATTCATCTATCCCATTGTGAATAGCAAGTGGGTTAGCTCACTTGTAATTGTGCCAAAGAAAGGTGGCAAGTAGTGAGTCTACATCGACTTCATGTTGTTGAATATGATAATGTTTAAAGATCATTTTCCATTGTCATTTATGGATCAAGTGTTGGACATCATATCTGAGCATTTTTATTATAAATTCTTGGATGGTTATAGTGGCTATAACCGAATCCAAATTACACCAAAAGATTAGGCCAAGACAACATTCATGAGTCCCTTGGGGACTTTTACATATTGTAAGATGTCATTCAGTTTATGCAATTCCCCTACAACATTTTAGCACCTAGTCCTGAGTATCTTCCAATAGTAGATCAATAGTGGTGTGGAAGTATTCATAAATGGCTTTTCCACCTATGGAGCTACATTTGAGCAAGCCTTGGACCACCTTGAGCAAGTATTAAAGAGATGTGTTAAAATAAACCTATGACTCAATTGGTAAAAGAGCCATCTCATGGTCCAAGAAGGCATTATACTAGGGCACCAAATTTCACAAAACGTTATTGAGGTAGACCTAGAAAAAGCAACGGTCATCCAAGGAATAACCCACCAACCAAAAATAATTAAAGATGTTCAATCATTTCTTGGACACACTGGCTACTACCGGTAATTCATAGAGAATTTTTCTAAGATCACAAAACTATTGGTAGAGCTTACAAAGAAAGATGCACCTTTCATTTGGACCAATGAATGTGAACATGCATTCCAATGGTTAAAGGAGAAACTCATATAAACACCAATCTTATGAGCACTAGACTGGTCTAGACCCTTCCACATCATGATAGATGCATTTAACTATGCATTGGGAGTAGTGGTTACATAGATGGGCAATACGAAACACCCATACTACATCCATTGTACAAGACAAAGCATTATGAAAGCATAATTAAATTACACGACCATAGAAAAAGAACTAATGGTCGTGGTGTATGCTCTAGAAAAGTTTAGGTACTATGTTCTTGGCTACAAAGTATTTGTGCACATGGACCATAGTGTAATCTACTTCCTCATGAATAAGCCAATGGTTAGCCCTTGTATCATACAGTGTCTTGTGATCTTGCATAAATTTTATCTCACAATGGTAGATTATAAAGGAACCTACCTCTCTCACTTAAGATCGGATAATAAAGAGGAGGAGAGCCTACTCTCTAATCACTTTTTAGACAAACTCCTCTTTATAGAAGTAATAAATGACCAAACGCCCATAAAAACAACATTGTATAATGGCATCCTCACCTATCTTCTTACTTAGGAGATGCCACAATATTTTGACTTCAGAAAGAAGCAACAATTTCTTCATCGAGCCAAATATTTTATGGAAATCAATGGACACCTTTACAAGATGTGCATTGATGGCTTGATTCATTGGTGTGTCCCTCATGAAGATCAATTGTGCATTTTCCAAGATGCTTATGAAGGGCCTTATGGAGACCACTATGTACGGAGATGCATGGCCATAAAAATTCTTATGGCAAGATACTATTGGCCTACACTCTTCAAGGATGTCCACCAGTTTGTCAAATCTTGTGAACATTGTCAACGAGATGGTGGGATGACTGCTTGCATGGAAGGTCATCAATAGTGGATTCAACCATTGGAGCCTTTTGACATATGAGGCATTGACTTCATGGATCCCATCGCATCCATGTCCAAAGAAAAGGCATATATTATTATAGTAGTTGACTACTACACAAAATGGGTAAAAGTAGTAGCCATTACTAATTGTACATCATACACTACTGCTAGATTTATATAACAAAATATTGTAAATAGGTTTAGGATGCCATATTCACTAATTTTTTATAATTAAACTCATTTTATAGGTTCCACTTTTAGAAAATTGATGCAACAGTTGGAGGTTGAACATAAATTAACAACACCCTACCATCCCCAAGCCAATGTTCAAGTAGAGGTAACTAATCAGGAGATCGCAAAGATCTTAACAAGAACCATAAGCAAATATAGGAGATATTAGAGCACTAAACTCAACAATGTCCTCTAGGCCTCTCGCTTAACATGGAAACTCCCTATTGGCTACTCTCCCTATGAGTTAGTGTATGGAAAACTTCCAATGCTCCTAATCCAGTCCAAGCTCTATACACTCTCAACAGTCTGTGACCTAGATCTTGACCTAATTTTAGCATAGAAAAAAATATTAATCAACCTAAATGTGCTAGATGAAAGATGATTAGTGGCCCTATCTTTGAATGAGGTGCACAAGGCATTCAACAAGCAATGTCATGACCTAAGAATACAAAATGTAAAACTTCAACTAGGAGATAATGTCCTCTATTAGAACCCCACACATGTACCTTAGAAGGAAAATTTTCAAAAATTTTGGGAGGGACTTTATATAATTAATCAAACATTTCCCTCTAGGGCCATGTTGATTTACAAGCTTGAAAGCCCAAATAAAAAGTAGTTTGTCAACATTCAACAAGTAAAACCTTTCCTCAAACCAAGACAGGTCAGTGCAACCATGACCTCCACGGATGGACAACCATGTTCCATTTTTTTGGATCTTCTTCTTCCAACTCATTCATGGGGGATATGGTCATCCATTCTAACAATCCATATGGCTTCCCAGTTTTTCTACTTTTTGTTTTCCACATTTTCAATTTTAACAAATTATTTATTTTACAAATTTTTGATTTCATATTTTTCTAATTTTATACCATCTTTAATACTTTTGGATATTTCCTAATTATTTTACACTTTCTTGTATATTTTATTTATTTTACTTAAGTGTGACGTTTCATCATTTTTGCTAATAAAAGTGCTTTATTGCCACAGGACATAGTGTCACTATTGTTGTTTACTAATGATGGTTTGTGCTTACTGTTGTGATTGTCATTGTCTAGTTTCTATTTTTGAATTCTAATGTCTAATGACTATGACATGATTTATTTTTCATGGAACAAGTAGTGAGTCCACATCATCTACCCATTCAATCAACTTTATGGTTTTTCTTATTCTAGGAATTTGGGGTCCCTTCCATTAAAGAAACTTGTAATTAATCAGTGACCTTGGTTGTTTCAAAATTAGGAAAGATTTAAAGGTTTGTAAATAGTGTGACTTCAAGGGGACTTAATACTCTTTGTACTCTTCTACCTACTTGAGCGCTTGAGTGTTTTTCATGGACTTCTTACCATTCCATTCCAACCACTAATAGGAAGTCAAATAAAGTCTTTGCATGGTGTGGTTTCCATCCAAAAACTCAAAAAAAAAAGATGGGAATTCCAAGCACACCCCTTAAACACAATAAATGAATAAGTCTTTGCATGGTGTGGTTCCCATCCAAAAATTAAAAAAAAAACATGATGGGAATTTAAAGCATACCCCTTAGACAAATAAATGGGCTACAAGCACTGGTTATGGGACTAGAAAGACATACACCCATGCCTAAACATCCCCTCTAACTAAGGTCCTCCCTCATTTCCTAGTCCTCTTTTTCTCTCTCTTTATAGAATGGTGGTTGTTTTGTGGATGCACTCTCATGTCTTATGTAGGTGGACCAGTCTTAGAGCGGTGATGCAAAGTCATTGAAGGTGGCTAGTTTTGGTTTGGACAAAGGATGGATCTTCTCAAGTCATTTTAAACACAAATTTCACAAGGCACTTCTTATGACCTCAATTCAAAATTTTATTCCACCTTCTCCATCATCCATCCATGCTGTCATAACTCACCTCACTACCAGGTTCTATGTTATGCTCTATGTCTTGGTCTAACGCATTTGAATTCATGGATAGATACTTTTTAGTTGGTCCTTAACTTTTCATGACCATTAATCAACTATAGGGCCCATGGACTCCTTAGTTAAGGTTATGCGAGAGCAACAAGGGCATGAGCCTGCTATGGGAAGGAACCACTTGCATAGCTCTTAATTTGGTTAGTTGGGTTCCTTACCTTAGACATTCCTACAATCCTATCTTTCACATATTCCACTATGTGTTCCACTTAGTGCTCCTCAACCTTTTATTTCATTCATCCCCCAAATCATTTTTCTCCATTTTTCCAGATTTATGAGCTCCAACACCCTCTTCTCATGTTTTCATACTATTCTTGGCCTTTGAGATTTTATTTGACCCCAATTTCATTCACAAACTCTTCATATTTTGCAAGTTTGACCAAAGTCAATGGTCATCTATAGTGATCAATAGCTACATTAATGAGGCCTTGTTAATGCATCCCAAAACCTTATATATACCACTGTAAACTTAGAAATTTTTTGACATTTTCCTCATAACACATGGGGATTTTTTGCCATTTTTTAGAGCCTAAAACCTTCCAAAGCCCTTAACTTTCTATTTTTTTTGTCAAAATCACTCTGTTCTTCTATCCTATAGTTACTAGAGGTAAGCTCTTTATCATGGGGATAGCAAACCTTAAGGTTGTCGATGAAATTTCTTGAAAATCTTTCTAACTCCCCCAAAGGGTTAATAACCTTAAGAATATACAAACATCAATTTTCTTCGAAAGTTAACCCTTCCAACAATCTTGAGGATGATTTATTAACAATAACGCATAAATAAAATAATGATTAGAATAATTAAATTAGCCATAATCACAACTTAGCCAAGTGTAACTATCCTAAAGAGATAAAAAGGTATCCTAATTACTTCATGTTGCACAACGATTGCTAACCCATGGTCTTATTATGATTATAGATGGCACCAAGATCGAAGCATCCACAAGAAGAAGAGAAACAACCCAAATCTAGAAGGAGCCAACAAGAACAAACCCAAGAACCGCTAGAGGCAACCCATGCAATGGGACTGCTTCATGAGGAGCCTGAAGTGGAATCTGTTTGACAGATTCCAAAAAGAAAAAGTTCCAACAAAGCAATCATAGAAAGGAGAAGTGAAGATACCCACATTAAGGCTTGAAGTTACTTTTACTCAAGCCTACCTTAACATCATCAGGTCCCAAGATATTCAACAATCAGTTCTTCAAGAAATAAACTTTAAGCCATTCCTAGAGAATGCTTCAATGAACATCAAAACATAACTACAAACCTCTCTCATGTGTCTAATCATCGCATCCAATGGGAAATGGTACATGGGAGAGACATATCTCTTCTAGAATAATAGAAGGATAGGGTCCAAAGTTAGAATCAAGGATATTTAGGTCTCCTACTTAACTAAGGCTATTACATAGGCACTAGGGTTACTTGACTTTGGGACATAGTTGGTGGAGTTATTAACAAAGGATGATTCTAAGGCCAAAAATGATTGGACTCAATGGTGTTATAGGGTCAACCGTAAGGGGTATAGTGCACTCACATCGGTGGGATGTATATATTTCAAAATTGTGGCCTATCCCCTCAATCCAATAGTGAGGCCCAGCAAGGTGAGTGCCTTTTCCACCTAAGCATGTGATACTCTAAGTGAGATATTTCTTGTAAACCTTCCACAACTAATATATTTAGAGATTGAAAAATTCTTTAAGGAAAATAAACATTGAAGAAAAACCCTACCCTTTCTGTGCCTCATTCAGAAACTCTATAAAAGGGCAGGAATCATTCACTATGCCAACAATACAATCAGACATGCTCCTTTGGCCTCATGGTCCAAAATCATGAAGGAAAAGACACTGACTACAACTCAAGAGGAGAAACTGCCACCACCACTGCCTACTCAAGAAACAACATCAGAGGCCCGTGCAACCATTGAGTGCTTGCACAAAATGCAAGAGAAGATTTTGTGTGAGCAAGAGCATCATGTAGGGATGAGTAATGCAAATCCATCTATGTACTGACCAACAATGAGTCACCTTAATAAGGTGGCTCGAACAATCACTTAGATGGAAAGGGATGGATCAATATTCTCTACCCAAAGAACATATTTCCCATGAGGTTTGATTCTAATGCTTGATAGGTGAAAATGTCATTATCACAACACCATTTATTCCCAACAATCTCTGGGAATGCTGCCTCCTTTTTGGTGTATTTAGAGAAAGGTAAAGGGGCCATTGTACTCATGATGCAATACCAAGGGCAAGAGACCATGGCTGAAGTAGTGGCTGACTATGTCACTAAAGCACTCAATGCACTTATGACATCTGTATTAGACATATATGCACTTCAAGATGTGTAGACATTCACAGGCATGTTCAATGAAAAATTAAATGCAACCTAGCATGAAGAATTGCTAGATCAACTAATGGGGACAGAGCAACCAATTCTATATATCTTCAATTTTTTGAACAACATCATCATAGTCCAGTTGGAGCTGCTAGATGCAAAGGGCAAATGCATCATTTTTTAGGGGTAATTAAAAATGGCTCAAGCATAAAATCAAAGCTTGGCTGCAGAGGTTGCCAAATTATGTGCCTACCTTACTAATTCTACACTCCTTTACCTAATAATAATCAAAGATAAAGATGTCCAATAGCTTCAAGAATAATTTACAGAGGCTAAGGAAGAGGCAATGATGGCCCATCTTCAACTAGTCCATAGCAGAAGCAAAGATGTATTCAATTCAAAAGAACTTGGCTCAAATGCATAAGGAGAATAAAATGTTGATAGCACATCTCTTGTGCAATGTTAATGCTCAAAAGGAAAAAATGAAAGAATTTATTCATCAATAGTAAGAGAAGCTAGCTAGGGTGAATATAGAATTAAGAAAATTGACCATAGAGAATTAGAATCTATTAATGAAGGAAGTTTGTGCCTTGCACCAGAAATATGCTATCGAGCTTGTTTCCTAGAAGAATGAAGCTTTAAAATTTGAAAGAGTCAAAAATCACTATAGAGACTAGGTTGGCCTACAAAAGGAAGTCAATGAGAAGCACATCCAAATGGTGAAGGTGAAAATAAATGAAGCTCTCTAGCAACTCCAACAAGGAAAAGAAGTTTGTCAGCCCATCATTAATGGGAGTGATGACCACAAAAAAGGAGAGATATGCCTAAAGGAGTTGCAAATAGAAGAAATGATAGAGTACATGGAGTTGGAAAATCTCTGCTATGCGAACTTGACTATGCTAATTGCTAAACAACCACGGTTAGAGTTAGAGAAACAAGTGGTCAGCTCGTATTTTCTATACAAGGTAGAGTTCAAGCATCATAAATACATTAAGCAGAAGCTTGAGACTACAAATGCTAAACTCAAAGTTCTCAAAGCATGATTCACAGATCAATGATCAATTGTTGAGAACCTAGCAAAAAGGATGAATGATTACTGGGATTTGAAGGATATAATAAAAGCATTTAACATTGAATGCAAATAATTTGCTACCTAGTTGATGAAGTGTTTAATGGTCGTTGCGTCTACTGAGCCATGTATATGGAACCTTGTATATGTGGTTGCGTTGATGCAGCCCCATATACGCAGCCTTGTTGATGTAGCCCCATTAATGCATCCTTCCATGCATCGACGTGGCCCCGTTTATGCAGCACCTATTTTGGCCTATAAATAAGAGGGCCTTCCACCTCATTGCAGCATCTTTCAGTCATTTGTAGCAAAGCTCTTGCAGTTTGTTCCTGTAGGAGATAGAATATTTTCCAAGTGCCCACAGTAGATGTAAGAAAAGTTACCGGCTCTTTATTCGAGCGTTGATGTATCTAACCCCATTGTCATGATGGCAATAAAGACAAACTCTTCAAGCATTCCTTGCAACATTTTGGACCTAGTCATTTAATGCATTCAATAATTTAATATGTTCCTGTTATTGTTATTTTAATTGCTATCACTCCATTATGGTTCGTAAAGGCCATAAGTACGACCATTTTGAATGCAAACCCAACACTTGGTAACCTTGTGATGCTTAACGTCTAGTAGCCCAGTAGTGTTTAGGGGATACTCAGAACGTGCTCAGAAGATGGGATTAGATACTTATGCTAGGATTAGTTAGAATACAAACTAGGATAATTATAGATTAGATAATAGTTCATTCTTTACCTTCCATACCTTAATTAGATGCCAAAAGATAAAGTAAAAACTATAAAAATTAGTTGCCTCAATCTCACTTAACCATTGCCACTAGATACTCACAAGTGAGGTTGAGAAGACAACAATCGTTCTAACAAAGGGTTTTACTAGTTAGAGGTCTGGTGTATATTAAGTGCTTACAATTTGTGGAATTTGATCAAGTTGCATGTGAACGCCCATGATTCGCACGGTTGGGCGTAGGGGTACCTAGCCGCTCATCATTGGCACTATTGTCGGGGACTGTTAGTCTTACATGCGTCATCTAACCTTAGTAAAATTATCATACACATCATTGGAACGGACCCAGGATAGTAACATTTACACACGCTAGGCAGATTAAAGTAAACATAAGGTACATTGATTAAATTGATCATCTACCATCCAATATGAATTCTTCTCATAGGCGAGATGTATCCAACCCACTGGTGCCACAAGAATGTCAGGTGGTATACACGCATCCTGATGAATATGTCCTTAACTTCACATTCATCCTACATCAGGATGAGCATCTACGATGGCAGGACATGGAGGCCAACATCATACTACCACCCGATCGATCAGCTCTTGTAATGCTATTCCACAATCTTGGTAGACTAGGCATCCAAGACCATGGAGTGGAGTACATCATGGAAGACCATGACTACCGGGACTATCATCCCACTGAGGCTCAATGAGCACGAGACCAGTAGCAGGTGGAAAGATATGAACACCTAAAGGGAAAACAATTCAGTAACCCCTTATTCTCGCAAGGGCTGTAGGACGATGGAGATCCCATCTTTCATGATTCCCATTCGGCCGAACTTCCCTTGGGGCAGCAGATCCTTTAGTCTATCATTTAGAATAAGCCTCCAAGTGACCAAGATCCTCAAGGGGCTGGAGGATCACGTAGCAAGGATGGGCAGGATGATCGAGGCCATCATTAGGGTAGAGGGGAAGATCGACATCGGAGCGGTGGCAACTCTCCTCCTTCTTCTTCATCCTCTTGCTCTCCTATACCTTCATCCAATTCAAGCTTTGATCATAACCAGGGTAGAAAGGAGAAAAAGGATGATGGTCAAAAGAATCGAAAGGGAAAACGTGAGAAAATGCATGATCAATCGCACGATGCTCGCTGGCATTAAAGGAGGGATAGCCAGAATCATCATAGACATCATGGCCCTTAGCAGGACTATGATTCAAATGAGCCGTTGTTGGCTACTCGGAGCATGCTCCAGATTGCCAAGGTAGTTTAGATCCCTAGTAGGCACGTAAAGGATAGCCGAATCAAGTACATCGATATGAAAAACATTCCCAAATTTGAAGGGGGATACAACTGTGATCCACAAACTCACCTGCAGGAATTCCATGATGCCTACACCCTGCAAAACATTGATAATGATTGGTAGAAGCTGAAGCTATTCCCTCACACACCTATCAAGGAAGCAGAAAACTGGTACCAATCCTTGGAACTGGAATCAATCAGAATATGGAGTACAATGCTTGATATTTTCAATGACAAGTATCAAACATACTCTAGAGTGACAAACCTGAGATGTCAGATCCAAGGGTGGAAACAAGGTAATTATGAACCATTGGATGTAGCCATGAGCAGATACTATTCACTACTTCATCGGTGCCTTGGTCATGGCTACTCTCAGCAGGCACAGCTTCACCACATCATTGATGGGCTCTATTTTGAAATGTGAAAGACCCTTGGCATGTACACCCAAGGATGACTGTCGAAGCTAAGGACCCATCAATTGCAGCGCCTCATTGAGCATGTGGCCAAGGAGGAAGGCAAACTTAGAAAGAAGGAGAGTGCAGAAGAATTCAAACGAGATCCTTCCCTCAGAAAAAGGGAAGTCCGATTTTGCGAAGATGGGGAGGACTCACCACTGGAAGCAGTGGTGAACTAAAAAACCTTGCCATTGCAAAAGTTTGCATTTAAAATTTTGAAAAATGTTGATAAGATGTGGGACTCTTTGGACAAAAAATTCCAAAGTTTGCTAAAAATTGTAGAAGAGTCCAGAGAACAAGGTAATGATCGCGATCAACGTAGGAAGAAGGAAGCTGAATGTGCCCAATATAGGGCAAAGTTGCTGTAGTAGAGTAGGTTGCAGAATCTGACACCGAGGAGGATAATGAATGTGGCATATGCCAATATGAACATCCTAAGGAATGTTGCCCTGTGCTGTCACATCTTCAAGACTCTGGGGTGTATGCATTGAATCCTCGCTTGGCGAAGAGGCAAACACCCCAAAGGTTGCCTTACCCACAAGGTAACCCAAGGTAGTTATACCAACAGTAAGGATACTATCCAAGTGGAGCGCCACCACAACCCTATGAATACTTTTAGTAGTAGCAGCACCCACAAGTGTGGGTGATACCACCTCCAAGGTAGTAGTACCCTTGAAAATAGCTAGATCCGTATGGGTACTATGTTCAGTAGCTGGTCTCTCCATGAGACTCTTCCAGTTGTGCAACCTTTCAAAGTTATTACCACCCCCCAAAATATTTTCGACCACAATCGCCATCACCCAAGGGGGAAAACCCACATCTCTTCTACCCTCCATCACCTTCTCTTGCCACTCCTTCTCCACAACATCCCATTCAGCTGCCACCTACTCCACTTATGTAGGGAAAGATACCAGTATAGCTGCAGCAACGAAATGCTACAAGGAATGTTAACCTACAACTGGCACCTCAGCCGAGTGGACCAAAACCCAAGCCACGAAAATGTTCCTTTTTCTAGCCTAATAATCTAAACATGCCCTAACATACACCTGTGGCCAGTGCCTCTGAACCTCCAAGCATCTCCACTGTTCCATCATTAGAGCAGCCTTCAAGCCAACCACACTCCAACATCGAGATGGTCATGCTCACACATGTCGTGACCGACTAGATAAAGGTAAGTCATCTTCCCTAGAAATTGACTGATCTGGGAAGCCCCCTCATCTATCTTCAAGTGGTAGGAAATGATCCATGCAAAGCTCTTCTAGACTTAGGGTTAGGAGTCAATTTCATCTCTCATGACATGTACAAGAATTGGAACTTGCCCCCACTAACGAAGAGCAACATTCGGCTCAAGTTAGCAGACCAGTCCATCACCATTCCATTGGAATTGTTGGAGGACATTATGACCACCATTTGTGGGTGGTCCTATCTTGCTAATTTCCTGGTCATCCATGTGGAGAACTGCAAGGGGAACTTTCCAATCATCATGGGAAGAGCCTGGCTGAGCACTGTGGATGCACGACTAGGACTCCAAGATATTTCCCTTGAAATTTCAAAGGATAATCCTTTCAGGAAGATCAAGAAGAAGTGTGTTCCATGCATCACGTACAGTGACTTAGGGTGCAACTGTGTGCAGCATTTATGGTCCACTAAGTGGATATCCATTCAAGCATGTAGTCAGTGTACCAAGGAATCACCTATTCAACAGTGCCTGTACACAGCAGCCACCAACCAAGAGGGCACCCTATGGCTGGCAACTAATCCTACTAGTAGCGCATTATGCATGGAACCATCTAAGGTGCTTGTACAAGCCTACGTTGAAAGCATGGAAGAAATGGAAGAGGTTCATCAACAAGTCTCCACTGTTGCTGACCATGATGACTGAGGGAAGTTGCAAATCCATGAAAGCTTCAAACAAAAGCCCCTGGAGCTCAAGTCTTTATCGGCTCACTTGGAATATGCATTTTTGCAAAATGGAAAGCTGGTAATTATCAATGCCATCCTTTCTCCTGAATAGAAGAAGAAATTGCTGAAGGTGGTGAACAAATGGGAAGCTACATTTGCATGGTCATATCCTAAGTTAACCGGAGTTGATCCTAGGGTCTTCCAACATCAGATCTATATTGACTCCTCCATGAAGCCACGACGTCAGCCACAAAGATGATTGAACCCAAAACTGAAGCAGGTTGTCAAAGATGAAATCGAACAATTGCTAAAGGCAGGGTTCATCTATTCTATTTTTGATAGCGAATGGGTTTTCCCACTCATTATTGTGTCGAAGAAAGATGAAAAATGGAGGGTCTCTATTGATTTTTGATTGCTCAACATGGCCACCTTCAAGGATCACTTTCCACTCCCATTTGTGGACCAGGTATTGAACACCATTGTAGGGCACCGCTATTACAGCTTTTTGGATGCTTATAGTGGCTATAAACAAATCCAAATAGCACCAGAGGACTAGGCCAAAACAACTTTCACAAGTCCATGGGGGACTTTTGCATACAAGAAGATGCCTTTTGGCCTGTGCAATGCACCTGCCACATTCCAATGCCTTGTCCTCACCATCTTCCAGCAACAGATTGGAAATGGGGTAGAAGTCTTCATGGATGACTTTTCTACCTATGGGGCCATGTTTGAGCAAGCCTTGGACCATCTTGAGCAGATTTTGAAATGATGTGTAGACACCAATCTATAGCTTAATTGGTAGAAAAGACATTTGATGGTCCAAGAAGGCATTGTGCTAGGGCATTGCATCTCACAGACAGAGATTAGCATGGATCCTGAAAAGATCAAGGTCATCCAAAGAATCACTTGACAACCAAGCACTGTAAAAGATGTATGGTCATTCCTTGGCCATACCGATTACTACCGGTGCTTCATTGAAAATTTCTTGAAGATCGCCAAGCTATTGGTAGAACTTAAAAAGAAAGATGCTCCGTTCATTTGGACCAAGGAATGTGAATTGACATTCCAATTACTTAAACATAAAGTCATAGAAACTCTAGTTCTACAAGCACCTGATTGGTCTAGGCCCTTCCACATCATGATGGATGCATCTAATTACGTCATGGGAGTCGTGCTTACACAGTGTGACGATCAGAAATGTCCATACTACATCCACTGTGCAATCCATAGCATTGTGGGTGCTTAGCTTAACTACACCACCACCTTAAAGGAGTTGATGGTGGTGGTGTTCTCCTTGAAGAAATTCTGACACTATGTGCTCGAGTACAAGGTGTTCTTGCATACTGACCACAGTGCTATTCGGTTCCTGATGAACAAACCAACGGTGAGCCCCCGCATCATCCGGTGGTTGGTGGTTCTTCAGCAGTTTCATCTCACCATGGTAGACCAGAAGGGGACCGAGAATATGGTTGATGACCACTTGTCTTGGTTACGATGGGATGACATAGAAGAGGAGGAGCCCCTCTCTGACCAATTTCCAAATGAACTCCTCTTCATAGGTGCAGTCGATCCGCAAGCACCCAAGGAATCCCCTTAGTTCAACCACATCCTCACCTACCTCACAACCCAGGAGTTGCCAAAGGAGTGGAACCATCGGCAAAAACAACAATTTCTCCATAAGGCTAAGCATTTCATGGAAATCAATGACCACCTTTATAAGGTGTGCGCAGATGGGCTAGTTCAATGGTGTGTCCCTGATGATGATACACTGCATGTCCTCCAAGATGCTCATGAGGGTCCTTGTGGGGGCCACTATGTTGGATGCTGCACAACCATTAAGATCCTGCTTGTAGGATATTACTGGCCCACAATTTTTAGGGATGCACAATGGTACACTCGCTCCTGTGAACGATGTCAAAAAGATGGTGGGATGATGGCATGGTTGGAGGGACCTCAACAGTCGATCTAGCCATTGTATCCCTTCGACATCTAGGGCATCGACTTCATGGGGCCCACCACTTCCCTATCAAATGGAAAGGCCTACATCATTGTAGCTGTGGACTACTGTACAAAGTGGGCAGAAGCAGCAGCCGTCGTTGACTATTCTTCCAACATTGCCACAAGATTTGTCCAACAACAAATCATCAATAGGTTTGGAGTGCCACGTGCACTCATTTCAGATAATGGGACTCATTTCATGGGTGTCACTTTTCAAAAACTCATGCAACACTTAGGGGTCACCCATAAATTTACAACACCTGATCACCCTCAAGCCAACGGGTAGGCCGAAGTCACCAATAGGGAGATCACCAAGATCCTTACCCAAACCATCAGCAAATACAGAAGGGATTGGAGTACCAAACTTAACAATGCCCTATGGGCCTATCACTCCACTTGGAAACTCCCTGTAGGGTACTCTCCCTATGAGTTAGTGTACGGAAAGTTACCAACACTTCCAATTCAGGTTGAACTCCGCACACTATCCACCACCAGTGACTTAGGCCTTGACTTCCCACTAGCACAATGCAAATGATTATCAATTTAAGTGTGCTAGATGAGAACTGATTAGTGGCCCTATCTTCAAAAGAGATCCACAAGGCCTACAACAAAAAATGACATGATCTTAGGATTTGAAAAATCACATTTAGATGTGGAGACAAGGTGTTATATTGCAACCCCTCACATGTAGCTCAACCGACCAAGTTTCAAACATTGTGGGAAGGACTTTACATTGTCTCTGAAACCTTCCCATCTAGGGCCTTGCTTATCGACAAACCTAAGGATCCCACATGAACACAGTTAGTCAACCGACAACAACTGAAACCTTTCTGTAAATTTCACCTAACTAGTGCTACCACCTCATCATCACTTGGTTAGCCATGTTCCATTTTTCACGTCTCCTCCTTTCCACCTAGTCGTGGGGGAGACTATCATCCCTGCTAATCCATTCCATTACATCCCTCACTATTTTGAAATTTTTTTTTACACTTTTTTATTTTTCAACATCGTTCATATGTTTGCCAATTCTTGTTAATTATTTTTCCTTTCTTTAATTATTTTCTGTTTCTTTGTGTGTGTTTTATTTTTATGTGATTGTTAATGTGTCGTTTCATTATCATTAGGCATCTGGTGTGGATGGTTTTTGTTGCGATAGGTCATGTACTATAGTCCACTTAGTTATCTGGCTTCCGCCCTTACATTGTTCTCCTTGGACTTTATGTTTATTTTCAACTCATAAAATCGGTAGTGAGTCCACATCATCCACCCATTCACCCACTCCATGGTTTTCCTTCTGTTGGAAGCATGCAACCCCTTCACTTAAAAAAATTTTATTTAATGTTTGATTTGTGTAGTCCCTAGACTTGGGGATGACCCAATGGTTGGAATCAAGTGTGACTTCAAAGGGAATGCAACATTCGTCATCCTCTTCTATTTCCCAAGTGGCCGATGTGTCCTTATGGATTTCCTACCACTCCACGTTCTTCTCACCAAGGAAGCTCCTAGGCAATTCAACCTTGCATGGTGTGATCCTCACCAAAAGAATTTAAAATTCAAAAAAAATGAATAGACATGAGGATTCAAAGCACACCCCTTAGTCAAATGTATGCAAACAAGCATGGGTCTTTGCATGGTGTGGTTCCCATGAACGCATGAAAAAAAATAATCAAGTCATTGCTATGTGGGAATTCATAGCACACCCCTTAAACTGCCTATCATGGGCCACAAACACTAGTTATGGGACTTCCTTCATCCCCTCTAACCTGGTGCCATTTCACTTCCTTCCTCTCACATTTGCTGGAGTGATGGTTCTCTATGGATGCATATCTACCTACTCGGGGGATGGTCGGGGCTTCGTTTGTTGCTGCGATGTCACTATATGTTGATGGTTTTGCATCTGAACTCAAAAAAGGTTCTACTAGTTCACTTTACCATAATTGCACATGGGGTTTCATGTGATTGACAATTAGAATTCCCATTCTCTCATCTCTCTCTTCACCCATTTCTCTCCATAACTCACCTTAATGCTTGTTTTATGTTGTGAAAGTTCATCATGGTTTCCATGGGCTTCTCATGCCTTGGCGGGATCTCTTAGGTAGGAGTATTAACTTGCAAACATCATTTCTTAGCCTCGGGGCCCATGGACCTCAGTGTTGAGGATATGCAGGGGCTAATAAGACTATTTCCTGCTATGGGGAGGACCCACCTACATATTCTTGGTCCTTCTTGTTAAGTCTATCATCCTTTGGATTTCATGGTTGATTATTTTCAGGGTCCCATTGCTCGATTTCTTCCCCATAGAGTTCGTTTGGGTCACATTATCCTATTTTTGACTTTCTTTTTAAGCCCCAATTACCTTCTGCCTGTCCTCAGCCATGACCGAGTCTCTCACACACTTCAACTGCCCCAATTTGGTGTTTCAAATTCATCATTTCAGGTTTTTTCCAGGTTGGTCAATGAGTGCACACCCCTACATATACGGGGCCCTGTATACACAGCCCCGTTGATGCAGCACCTAACCGCTATATATACACCCATTGCACTTTGAAAACTTATCATTTTACAAACAAATTGGGGGGAGATTTTTTCATTTTTCTGCCCAACTTCTTCCCATGCACCTACATTCCATCACACATCCGCATCAACCAATCCTTGCCCTTTTAAGCAACCAAAGGTATGCTCTCAGTCGTGGGGGGTGATGCCTATGTGTAGTTAATTAAATAATTAATTAGTTATTTAGTTAGTTAGTTAGTTAATACTTTGCACCTCTAAGGAAAGAAACGAAAACAACCTTTTAAACTTCAGCTCATCCCTTGTTGTTTTTGGTTTTAACCCATGAATTAACACTCCGGGGGACTTAATGGGTTGTCTATGCCAACAACATAACCTAGTCAAATTGAGAAGGTGTATAAGGACCATTTTAAGCTACTTATGCAAAATCTAATGGATGGTTATGTTTGATTGTAGATGGCACCCAAACCGAGGCAACGGCTTGAGGTCACCTTGACCTAGGCCTGTCTTGATGCTATCAAGCTGCACGAAGTGCAACGGATGGTCCTCCAAAAGCTAAACTTTGGACCATTCCTCGAGAATGCTCTAGAAGATGTGAGGCTTCAATTGCAAAGCTCTTTGATGTGGCCAATCATCTCAACCAGTGGTGAATGGTGCTTAGGAGAGACCTATCTCTTCTAGACGAATCAGCAACCAGGGTCTAGAGTAAGGATCAAAGACATTTATGTCTCTTACTCTTTAGAGGAAATATTGCAACCTCTAGGGTTGCCCAAGACTAGAGCAGATGTGGTCGATATTCCAAAACAAGCCGACCCAATATTATCCTATTATCATAAATACTAGATTCTAACCTTGTTCAACCCAATATTATCCTAGAAGGAGGTTCCAAACTAGTCAAGTAACAAGCCCAAAAACTCAAAAATGTCCTTGCCTTGATGATCAATGAAGAAATCATTAAACTCCATGTAGTCATATTTATAAATCTTGTTGATTACTTGAATTGGATATCAAATATAGTTATTTTACCTAAAGAGAATGGTAGCATAAAAACTTGTATTGACTTCTGAAATTTTAATAAGATCACTCTTAGATATGATTTTCCACATTCAAATATTGGCCAACTAGTTGACATAACCATTAAACATGCGTTATTATCATTTATGGACAACTTCTTTAATTACAATCAAATTTAAATCAACCCTAAACACCAATGTTATGCCATCTTCGTGACTTCTTTGAGAATTTTTTGGTATAGTAAATGTTCTTTAAACTCAAAAATTCTAATGCTACATATTATAGAATCATGGCTTATATGTTTCATAATCTTAAGTTCAAAATAAACAATGATTCTATGGACGATTTTACCATCAAATCTAAATATGTAGAAGATCACTATTCCATTTTTCAATACCCTTAACCCATTGTAATGATTTTAATCTTTATCTTAACCCATGTAACTACTAGAAAACTACTTGGCTTTCTTTTTTCCAAAGCTAACATTGTTGTTAATCTTAAAAAAAAGGTCAAAGTTATGTAAGATCTCTCAAAGATATGAGGATTCCTCAAGGACACTTATAGTGTATTCATCATTTTATTACAAAGCTTATGCAATATGTTAAAATCCATATGTTCACCAAATATTGTGATGAACAACCCATATTGACTTCCATATCCAAGTTTCTCATTCCAAAAAGTCACAACACATAATGCAGTGATAAGAAAAATAATTATGAATGAAGCATTAATAAATGGCTTGAAAACTAGCATCATGCTATGTAGAAATCAGAACTAATATTTTAAGATGGAATTTAACATCCTAGGCTAGATTAGGACCTATGGTAAGGTACCTTTTTCATTAGCTTGCTATTGAATTTATACATGATGCTTACTTTGTAATATTCTTTCTAGATCTATATTTTAGAGATGCCAACTCATAGATTGTATACTTTTAGGCAAGTTTAGTATGCCCACATTAGCATTTCATAATAATATCCGAAGATGTGCATTAGGCATTTCCTCTACACATATAAATAAAACTTATATATTCTAAGAAGGTGATCAATCTCCCTAAACATACAAGACCTATTTATGAAGTTTTCAACAATTAATCTATGCACATAAAACTTTTCATTGTGCATTATAATAACACTTTCAATAATAATGTTATTCATATTTGCAAATAGATTGCTAAAAGTTCCTAATGAAAAATATCATAGCTCTTAAATTTAATTGGAATCTAAAGTTTGTACACTTAATCACATAAAAATCCTAACATCTTACTAATAAGTTCCAATATTTATCTCATCTCTTATGAAACTAAATGTCTTTCTATTATGATCATAATTACTAATAAGCTTTTAACGCTATTAAACAAGCTTTAATTTCATTACCAATCTTACAACCTTAGACCTTTAGAGAACATTTCTATCTTTACCATTCTAATTCTGTTGCTATTATAGTTTATCAATGAAACAAGCTCTAATGTTAATATTCTTATTTATTATCACTCATAGGCTCTCACTAATGTTGAAAAGTGATGTCATAAAACTGAGAAATCTTGTCTCAGTCTAGTGTTCACTGTGAGAAAGTAAAGATATTATGTATTATCCTCTAAAATTTATATTATTAGTACAACAACGTCCTTTATTATATTAATGCTAACCCTTGCAATAATCACAAATTACCTCATTGAAAAAATATATTGGTTAAATTTTATTTAACATATGTTTTGCAACATTTTATTAAATTTTAAGCCATACTTACCTCTCTTGTAAAAACTTCACCATCCTCTATAGAAACATTATCTACAAGTGAAGGATAAATTAACTTTATTAATGAAAAATATTTATTTATTGTTCCTATTGGTCATAATGCATTTGTATATTGTAATGGTGATTGCATTTCTTATGCTTTTTTTGTTTCTTGCTTACTTTTTGTTTTGATGGAGACATTTTTCCTAAGATAACTAGACTTGAGTTTCCATGTACAAATAATCTTGCTAAGTAGGAAGTTATGATATGGGGTATGCTCACAGCTGTTTAACTAGGCATGCAACATATATAAGTGCATAGAGATTCTTTACTTATTATAAATCAAGTTAATAATACATATAAATGTAAGGTTGAATATTTGATTTCATTTTGTAAGATGGCTAAAAATTTAGGGCTATATATTGACAATTTTATTTTTGTCTATTTTCCTATGATTTCTAATACATTTTTGCAATGATTTAGCTATATTTACTCTAGTAATTAATCTTGAAATATTTTATGAAATTTGTTACCTTTAAAATTTGATTATGATGAGTTGTTTGATTGGCTGCATTAACAGGATGTCGTCGACATAGGGTTTGACCCGTTGATGCATACCTATCAATGGGGGTCCCTATTTTTCCTATAAATACATGCTCACCAACTCCATTTATGGCATTAGTCTCATAGTTGTAGTGGAGCTCTTGCAGTTTTCTTAGTTGAAAGTTATAATATTTTTTTTAAGTGCCTGTAATAGGAGTCAAAGAGTGTACAGATCTTTATTCAAGCACTATTGTACCTGAGCATGGTAGTGTGTGCAACAATAAAGATGATCTTTCTAATAAACCTTGTAGCACTTTGAAATAGATTAATTATCTCCTTTATGCATTTAATATTTTAAGTAATTTCCTTTAATGATTTAAGTAATCAAGTAATTATGTAATTAAGTAAGCTAAATTAAATAATGATTAATTAAGCACATAAGTATGACCACTTCAAGCATTTGCTTGATGCTTGGTAATCCTAGTAACGCCTAACATTTGGTAACCTAGTGGTGTTAAATGTGCTAATGATATGTA
Source organism: Gnetum montanum (assembly GCA_015680685.1). Classification (NCBI taxonomy): domain Eukaryota; kingdom Viridiplantae; phylum Streptophyta; class Gnetopsida; order Gnetales; family Gnetaceae; genus Gnetum; species Gnetum montanum. The sequence goes on along the minus strand of MNCI01004089.1, from coordinate 129,282 downwards.
GGGCAAGTGGGAATAGATGCTTATGCTAGGATTAGTTAAGTATTATATAGTTAGATTAAATTAGTAATTAAATATCTTTAATTATCTATTTTTTATTCTTAGACAACTTAGAACATAAAACATAAAAATGATAAAAATCATATGCCTTAGTTACATTTAACCATACCTTTTCGTTTCACAAGTGTAATTGGGAAGATAGNTTAACCATACCTTTTCGTTTCACAAGTGTAATTGGGAAGATAGTGATTACAATGGTTAGTTTCACTTCTTAGAGACCAATGTACTTAGAAGGCTATAAGTCCACGGAATTCAACCAGATCACACATGAATGCTTAGTGATTCATATGCTTGGATGTAGGGTTTACTCACCGCTCATCATTGGCACCGTTACTCGAGACTTGTAGTTTAATACATGCACTATCTAGGACTTAGTGAATATTATTTAAGATTTTTGGAATGAACCCTAAGGTCACAATAATTAAAAAATTATTAATTATAATTATAATTTAAGCACACTAAATTTTTCTTTAATCCATAATGTCTTCTTCTCACATGCATGATGAATCAAAATCACGAGTACCCCAAGAATTCAAAGTGATGTACACTCATCCAAATGAGTTTTTGCCTAATTTCACCTTCATCCTACATCAAGATGAACAATTGCAGTCAAGAGATATGGAGAGCAATGTTGTTTTGCCTCCTAACCAATTTTTTCTTACGATGTTGCTCCAAACTCTAAAGAGGTTGGACATCCAGGATCTCCATTGAAACACCACCAAATTTGGACCATGACATCCTGACTGCAAATTTTTCTAAGTGTTAGGGCTACACTCTCCATTGCCTTAGAGCATATTTAGCCTCTCATGGAGAGCATAGTCAACACACAAGCCAGTTTCGTAATTTTTTCTTAGTGTCAACATGGAACCAGTTGCAGCAAATTTTTCTAAGTGCTAGGACTATACTCTCCACTACCCCAAACTGTAGTCAACCTCTAATGGAGAACGTAGTCAACACAAAAGCCATTTTTTGCAATTTTGTCTAAGTTTCAGGACTACACTCTTCACTGCCTTAGATCATAGTCAGCCTTTCATGGAGAGTGCAGCCAACTAGAAGCTAGTTTCCACAAATTCTGACAAGTGCTAGGACTACACTCACCCCCAATTAGAAGCATAGTCAACCTCCAATGAAGAGTGTAGTTAACATAGAGCTATTTTTTGCAAATTTTTCTAAGTGTTGGGACTATACTTTTCCCTAGCCCAGAGCATAGTCAAGCATAGTTAATGAGAACAATCTCCAACAACCTCCACAATGTAACACTGGCACTTAGCTTAGCTCCAACTTATCTTTAGCAACTGTAGTTAGCAAGAATGCTTCTTTTTTGTACCCCTTTTTCACCCCAAAATTGTAACTACACTCAACCCCATGCAAGATAGTGGAAAGTGTAGTCCTAGAGTGTAGTCTGCAAAATTACATTTTTCAAGTACCTTGTAGTCATCTTGGCACACACACATGTAGTTGGCAATGTAGTCACAGTCTCACAGTATCATAAAGTTCAGCAGAGTATAATAAAGCACAACATCGTTAGCACCAAAGTTACATCACATGAATAATGACTATGCTCAACGTAGTCCCAACTGTTCCCTTTGCCATGTGGCAGTCACCCCACATTTCATGTTAAACCTAACCCTATAAATACCCCTGTCCTCAATGTTTTGGGGGTTGGCTAAACTGAAGCATTAGCAAATTTGAGAGTTGGCTCATTTTTTTTGCATAAGCAAACCTAGGGAGCACTTGAGAAATAAGCAAAGGCATATCGACAAAGTTGCACACCACTACAACCCACCACTACCAACGATACACTACATCAACCAACCTGGCAAATGCAGACACCTCGATGGAATGCCAATCTTTGTAGCCAAACATCCTTAAGACTATGACTACACTATCCACTGCTCCCATTGTACACCGTGTACCTTCTAACCCCTTTTGGTGTTAACTATGCTCAAGTCATTTGGGGTGGTGTTCACTTCTCTCTCCCTCTCTCTCTCTCTCTCTCTCTCTCTCCCTCTCCCTCTCTCTCTCTCTCTCTCTCTCTCTCTCTCTCTCTCTCTCTCTCTCTCTCTCTCTCTCTCTCTCTCTCTCTCTCTCTCTCTCTCTCTCTCTCTCTCTCTCTCTCTCTCTCTCTCTCTCTCTCTCTCTCTCTCTCTCTCTCTCTCTCTCTCTCTCTCTCTCTCTCTCTCTCTCTCTCTCTCTCTCTCTCTCTCTCTCTCTCTCTCTCTCTCTCTCTCTCTCTCTCTCTCTCTCTCTCTCTCTCTCTCTCTCTCTCTCTCTCTCTCTCTCTCTCTCTCTCTCTCTCTCTCTCTCTCTCTCTCTCTCTCTCTCTCTCTCTCTCTCTCTCTCTCTCTCTCTCTCTCTCTCTCTCTATGCATTTCTAGCATTTTATTTGCATTTCTTGTGGTTTCACCACACATTCATGCCTAAAACTATGCTTGGATGATGGTCTCTACATGTTAACATCCTCATTTTCACTGAAAAAATTGACTACGCTTGATTCCACTAACACCATTAATGCCATTTGAACACTTAGCATCATTTTGCATCAACACTATAGCTAACCACCCTAAATCCTTTTTTTTCATCTAGTAAGTCTCTATTCAATTGGCCAAACCATTCAGGGCATCCCATCTCCACCTCCAACAAGCCCTCACATGGACTCAAGGTTAGGCTATGCACTTGTGGACCTCGGTGTTCTAGCCACTAACATTTCTTATCAATATAGTTTTTGGTGCTAAAAGGAGGACCAAAACTATTTTCTTTTCCCTAGACTCCATTGTAATTGTCTCGCATGCTCTCTACATCACCATTACTGGCTTCGAGCTAGTGTAGATTGTAACACGCCTGTGGACCTATTGTGTGTGCAATAGTAGCTAGTTCTTAGGCCAGTGAAGGCATTATCTACTAACCAATTGGTGTAGACTAGACCCCATTGTTGATTCCCCTGGAACCCCACACAGTAACCCCAAAGCACAAATTCCAATAATTAGCCAAATGTTTGGCAATTTCAATGAAAGCATAGTTAGCTCTCAACATAGATAGCATAGTTAGCCCTCAGCGTAGAGAGCATAGTCAACTCTTAGCGTAAATAGAGTAGTCAATAGAGTTAGCCATTTTTCACAATCAGCAACCCTTATCCTTCCCTCTTACAAATTAATTTTCATCTATGAATTTAGAACAACCTTCAACATCAGTGCCAAGCACACTTGCCATCTTGCCCATCCAACAAGAGACCAGGATTGACAACCCTAAGAATACTATAATGGCAAAGCCAAGGTAATCCCTTAGGCTGTGTGGTCAAGACCTAGAGTATGTCACACTAAGTGATGAACAATACAACTTCATTTTTGCAAAGATTCAAGTAGGGCTATTTGTATACTGCTTGAGCATGGAAGAAAAGTGATGCTATGAACTTATCCATTAGAATGGATGGGAGTATATCCCCTTCTCACTTAACATCATTTGACTCATAGAGCCCTACCATTGGATGTTAGCCTAGCTCATCCGAACAAGTCAGTGCGAAGTGGTAATAGACTATGAAGAACCCCTATAGAAAGAAGAGGATGAGTTCAAAGCTTGTTCTGAGCATAAGGGCTCCTTCCATACCATCTTCCAATGAGTGATCCTTGATCTAGCTCTGTCATAGTCACATTCACCCATTCTCCTTGAGACGGTCATAACACTGATGTTACCTTCTAGGCAAACACCTATGATAGTGATGCATTAGACATAACATACACATCATGATGTAGTAGCTCCCTTTAGCTTACCCTTCATGGCATCACTACCACCCATCCAGCCATCACTACTCATTGCAACTATATCAACTCAACAACCCTTTCATGCAGGGCCCATATCCAAGCCCTAAGCAACTCAAGCATCCTACTTCTTGCCTATTTCATCAGTGCCCTTGGCACTGACCCAACCACATATGCATTGCCTACCCTGATTGTCATCCCTTCAACATGACCCACACATCAAGTGTATTCTATGATTCTGCAACCAACAACCAAGCCATGAACCATGCAGTTAGTCCAACAACAAGTTGCATAACTAGCACAACTGACTAGGATGTCTCACCACTTAGACTAGGCATTCTAGATGATTCAAAGCTTGATGGAAGACTTGAAGTGGCTCAAGGCTACCTCCTTGAAAACTATCAAAGTGGTGAACTATTACCAGGAAAACCCTATAAGTCTTGTGTTCCCGCTGCTAACTATTCTAAGTAGGGTCCCGTTGCCTCAGTTCACCAAATACAATAGTGAGGGGGACCCCAATTGATGAGTCATGAATTTTTTGGCTATGATATCATTACCATGATATCACAGCAACCATGATATCACATTTGTGATATCATAGCCTAGCTGCGATATCGCGTACGCGATATCGTAGCCTATCTCCTCATCTATAAATAAGAGGTAGATAGGTTTGGTAGGCAGTTAGTTCTTAGTTCATTATCCAAAATCTTGTAGTTTTTCCTTCTTAGAGTTATAATCATTTCCCAGTGTATGCCTGTAGTGTGTTGATTGTAATTGTGCGGCATTCTTATTCGAGTGTGACGTACTTCGACATGCACATGACTGGCAATAAAGATTGAGATTACTTCGTCATTGCAGCATTCACTTAGTTTAATTAATTATTTATTTAATTGTTGTTTACTTCTTTCTTAGTTAATATCTCTCACCCCTATCTCCTAGTAATGTGGAATGAGTATGACTTGATCATGAGCATTTAAGTGTGACTACTTAGTAACCTAGTAGACGACCTAGTGCGCTTGGTAATCCTAGTGGTAGTCATGCACGAGGTCCAAGATGTGTATGGATGATTGAGGGACAGATGCTCATTGCACTTAGGCTAGCTTAGATTCTCTCTCACCCTCTCTCTTAGCTTAGTTAATATTATTTTCCATTGTCTCCAGTAGTAGCATTAGTATAGAAACACATCATACACCTCACTCTGGACTAAACCATACGTGACAAGCTAATACTAGTCCAGGTGGGAAGATAGCGAACTATGACCTGAGAATAATTGTTTAGGTACCACAACTATCCCATCTACAGAGTTCAACCAGATCATGCATGAAACGCTTGTATTTGTATGGTTGAATGTAGGGTTACCTCACGACTCATCACCAATGCACATCTTGTTACATTTAAATCAAAGTATTTACTATTGCAATCATGGCCGCATGCCATCATACGTGTGTTTTCCATGTCACTCACCAGCAAAGAATTAGAATGGTACCACACATTACCTAGAATCTCTATTTCCTCTTTGGAAGATCTCTTGAGCCAATTTGTGATGCACTTCAAATACAACTTGAAGTTGGAAACTACTCTGAACCAAATGATGCAAATCAAGTAGGGCCACCTAGAGCCCATGCAAAACTTTATTCAATGTTAGAGTGTCTCATTAAATGAAATATGAGAGCCGATAGCCAAAACACATCTCGTGAACATCTTTAAGGGCAAAGTTAATAACTTCATAAAGTCAAAACTGTACTACTTGGACCTACAATCTCTAAGTTAAGCCTTTTCCTAGACCAAAAGCATACAAGATGTGACAAAGCCAATAAGGACCCAACCTATATGGCCTACAAAAACCTGCATGTAAGAAAGGACAAGTATAAGGGGAAGCAAAATGCAACAATGGTGACTATGGGTAAAGAGACCAAAATAACCAACTTGAGGCCAATGGCTAGGCAACCTAAAGCCCTAGCTAACAACAAAGCCACCAACCCTAGCATTACGGCAACCAACTAGTCCATGCCACTGGTGGCCATAACACAAGCTATTCCCAGGCCTAACTTTGAGTGCAGAGATCACTCTAAGTACACCCCATTTTTGTTAAAACCCTCAAAACTATTGGACCAACTTCTTAAAGCTAGATGCATCCAATACAAGCAGATGTTTGAAGATGATTGTAAAAAACATGATAGGTACTCCAAGTTGCTAAGGAATCTTGCATCGGTAGCACTGAATGAGCCCCTGGTCCTAAGGCATTTTAAACTGGATTGGTTCTACCACTACCACCAATTTTCCAACCATAAAACTAATTTTTTCATAGCCTTGTAGGATGATCTCCAAAGAATGATTGATAAAGATGAGCTAGTACTTGACACGGCTAACCTAGTTAGACCTCAAAACCAACCTATGAGGGTGTACAAGGACCCTCTAAATGTAGATGATGTCAGCTATGTCACAAATGCTATCAGCATCGATGAAAACCTAGAACTGGTGCAATGGTCATTCGTGGTCTGTGTGCCCTTTGGTAGCACAAGGGTCCCCTCAGACACTATAGGTTCAAGGCCCCCTTTCTTCATCATAGTGTCACTTCAAGCATCTACAATGCCCTTCATTGTTAGGATCCCATAACATGTCATAATAATAATCATTCAGCTATCCTTTGTCATCAAGATGCCACAACATGTTGGCTCCTCACCTACCTGAAGCCTGGTAATGTGTAACACATCGATCCCATTGCATCCAACAGCCAAATCCATTGGCAAAATGGGAAATTTCCCCACATGACAACATAGGAGGCCTAACAAGCATCTCGCAGACCAAATGGTTAGGCAACATCACGAGAAAAGGGCACTGGGTCCACCAAAGCTAGTACCCATATCTATAATCCCCATGGCCAAAATAACTAAATAGGCCATAACAAGCAAATTGTCAAGGAGCACTAAGGCCCCTAGGAAAACCAACCAAGCCAAGCCCAAGTTGCCTCTACGAGAGGTTCGTCTCTTAAGCCACATGGAAGAAGTCAAAGCCAGCAAAAATGCAACTAATGGCAAAGACTTCATGGATGCATTAGCCCAAGTTAAGTAAGTGCTCAAATATAAGAACATAACATTGAGCCTGTATGACCTAATCATGATCTCATTTTCCCACCATGAAGCACTGGTGCAAATTTTGACCTCCATTCTTATCACGGAGGACATCCCTATAGATGAGAACTCCATCCACGTAGTGATGTTGCCCCTTGCACCTTAGGAATCAAACTCCACATCCCTATCATTTCATGATGAGGCAATTAAGGTCAATCCTAAGAAGGGTGAGGTCATAATATCCCCCATGTTTATCACCATACTTGTTGGGCAATGCAAGATTTGGAGAGTGCATGTTGAAGACAAGGCAACCACAAATCTAGTACCATACACTATTTTCAACAAATTGGGCCTCCTAGATCAAATCAAGCCAACAAAAACCACATGCCTAAAATCCTTTAATAGGTCATGCATCATTGTTAGAGGCACTATTACCATAACCTTCATGGCAAGGGAGTAATTCCCCACCACTGCTAAATTGATTGTCATAGAGAAAATGCCAAGCTTTAACTTAATTTTGGGTAGGCCATGGCTAGTTTAATTAAGAGCCATTTCTTCTCCAATCCACCAAGAAATCCACCTCCCATACAAAGGTGATGAATTTATCATCCATGGTGATAATGCAACCCCTTTGGCCATCTACAACATAGATATGAAGCAAGGGTCAAAGGTGGAATTTCCTAATGACGTGTCCACAGCAAAGGATGAGAACAAGATGCATGAGGTGGAAGTAACCAAAAAGCTGAAAAAATTTGGTGACCTACTAAAAGACAACCTTTAGGCAGAATTTCCCTTTGACATAGTAAGCAAGGGTTAAGAACATTATTGAATAGTGCAATCTAGGCCCTACACGCCTCCTAACCCACACCAAATTAGGAAGCAACTGTGCAACTAAGGCATCCCCTTAGCCCAAAATGTGCTTGATGCTTATCCACCTTTCGCATCTCCACACTATGTATTTTACATTTTTTTATGCATTTACATTGAGCTTGATTTCTTACATTACACATTAGCTCACTTTGCTTATGCATTTGTCCACTTTGTTTATGCATTCATTTGCATTATTTACACACTCTCTCATTTAGTTTACCCTTTCCTAGTTATTACATTAATGCATGAAAAATATCAAAGTGCATAAAAACCATAAACACAAAAATCACCAAGAGAGAGAGATACCAATAGGCTCAAAATGACCTTAAACTATCACTATGGCCTAGAATGGCCTAAAACTATTGCTTTTAATTCTATCCCTATGGCCTAAAAGGGCCTCAAACTAGGAACACCACATGATTGGAAATGGCCTTAAACTAGCAACACATAGCCAGAAATGGCCTTAAACTAATAATCCATGGCCTGGAATGGCCTTAAACTATTGCACCAATTCCATCAGTAGTGGCTTGGAATGGTCTTAAACTAGCAATACCAATAGCCTAGAATGGCCTTAAACTAGCAATACATGGCCCAAAATGGCCTTAAACTATCACTATGGCTCAAAATGGCCTTAAACTAGCAACCTTAGCTGCTATAGCCTTAAAACTAGCAGCATGTGGCTCAAAATGGCCAAAAACTAGCATCAACCCTCTTGCTATGGCCTTAAACTAGCATGGGGACCGTAATGGCCTAGTAACACTATTGTTGTATAATCCTAAGTTAGTGCATTAATTTGCTACATTACATTATAAGCATAGCAAATGACCATATAGGATTAAAAGTTTACACATTACGCATAGCAAATAATCATCAATAGCAAATGTGATGTGCATAGAAATACATGGCATGAATAGCATTAGAGGTAAAATTGTAGTAAAAATGCCAAGCGGGGGGTACATTTGGTCATGCTCAACTAGTGTTGTTAGGTGGGGGTGGAAATTCTTCTTTCTCCACTATGTCGTTAGGGCCCGTAACATTGCCTGGTACCTACCACAACCATTAACAAACATGCACAATTAGTAAGAAAGCATGTATTATACAAGCTAACTCACAATGTAAAAAGCATGAAAAACTAACTAACTTGAGAGGGTCCTGCATCAATGATTTTTGGAGGTAACTTTCCAAGGCTAGCCTCCAAGCGCTAGAGGATCTTAGCTTCAGAAAGCTACATCCAGTCCTCCTAGCCAAAGTTAACAACTGCAAGGGTCTTGCCTTTGTCCATAGCAATCCATGTAGGAAACTCCATTGAAAATGTAGAAAAAGAGACCTCTTTGAAGGGGTGACAATGTGTCTCATAGGAGAGTCACTCACGACCATACTCTGCATGAACAAGTCATATGCATTCCTCCTAATGGTTTCCTTTAAGAAACATCTCGAGGTGGTGGCATTCAGTAAACTCCTATTTATACCAACATAGGTATAAATCATTCTCTCACTTGTACTAATACTTGTGGTTCTTTTGCATCTATTCCCACTGATAAACCTTTGTCCTATAACTCTTTTAATCTTGGTATCTCTAGGCAAGCAAATCAATCTAAATTTTCTACTCTATCAGCTCTAGTGTGTCTCGTTCTTACCCCTAAGAGCTATCTAATATTTGGCATACTCAATCTTAGAGGTATGCTAGGTGCTATCTCCCTATGACCTAGTTGCTATGAAGTCATATCTGGATTGAAGATCTTTGATCTTCTCATCTTGGCTAGTCACCCTCTCCTATAGTTCATGCATGTGTTTCCACAAGTGCTCGTTTTCAAGCACCTACATACCCACAACACCTTCACACAAGAAAGCATGCACTTTTTCAATGTCTCATACATGTGATGAGGCACCTGATCGACTTTGGGAGGAAAGACAAGTAGGGCATCCACCTTGGCCACCTTACTTGGGTCCCACTGCAGCTTAGGACCTGTAGGCATGCAACAACTAAATAATCTTAGCTAAAAACTAAACATTTAAGTAGTGAGTAGGGTAGCATAAAATGAAAAAATCACACACATACCAAGCTTAGGATCCACTTGTTGCAAGTGGTCCACCATGTCCTCAACAATGCCTTCTATGAAGGTAAATTTATCTAGCATATCTACCCATTTCTCCATGTGATAGGTAGTTGTAGGACCACTAGTGGGAATATCTGATGTTGTAACACAATGATGCAATTAGCACATGGTCTAACAACTAAAGATACTTAAGCAAATAATGGACGATAAATGGCAATACAAGTGGATTACCTAGCAAACCCTTAGGCATGAGAGCAAGGGGCTCACCTATCTACGTACCATTGAATAAACTATCAAAATCACCCCCATCGGGGTGGAGTAGCCCCTCTTTGTCCAAATTCTAAAGGGCCTCTACCACCTCATGAAGCTCATCTCCATGAGCCACCTCCTTCTCAACTTGAGGAGGCACTTCCTCCACTATCACCTTAATCACTACTCTTGTAACCCTCTCTTCTTTCTCTATGATTAACATGTATACACATATAGAACATTAGTACGCATAGCACATTAGCACATGTAGCACATCATTAGTTAATTAATAGTATGGCATAACAAAAATTATATAATAAAGATAATATTATAGGTATGAATGCAACTAAGGCATCCAAGGAGTTACATGCACTAAGCTGAAACCTCTGCATGCAAGCTTTGAAGTTTGATGTCGATCCTCTTGCTACTTGGCTTCTTGATCTTAGGGACAACTTTATTTTTGGGACATAGCCTCTTGATCTTGAACTTAAATCTCCCCACCATCTCTACTATGTAGTAATCCACCTTGCTTACATCTCTAGTGCCAACTAGAGGATCCTTGCCTATGCTATCGCATGAGTAATGCAAGTGCCTCATAGGATCCTCTATCGTTACTGATAATGACTCATCGATCCCCTCTAAGGGGTCCTACATACGTGTGGTTAAGAACATATGCTTGATCCATGGCTTGGATAACTACTCATGGTCATGCACTACCCATCACCCTTCATCTTGCATAACCAAAAGCTTTGCGAACCTTCATAGGTATCCTACGAAGAAAGTGAAATGGACATGGGACCTCACCTAAAGGTTGAATTGTAGCCTAGAAATCTCCAAATGTAGGCTGGTGGCTATGTACATAGCCTAGTTGAACCTCTTATTCTCTAGCATCACCTCCTTCATCACTTGTGCTTATTCCACCCCAAGGATCTTTCCCTAGAAAAGCAACTTTGGAAAGGCACAAGTGCAAAATAGAGGGTAGAGCTCCTGCACCTTAGGTACTAGTACATCTTTGATAGGTATGCCTTTGTGAGATCAACGAGCCTCCAATTAGTCATTAATCCCTCCTCTAAGGTCTACCTCCCTACTAGCCTTATTGACAATCATCAAGCCATTAGTAGGAATGCCAAAGAGGTCAACAACGAAGGCCTCACTAAGGTCCAATACTACTATCACACTATGCACCCAAGTGATGAACTACCTAATGTTGCTACTAAAGGAGTTGATGATGGTAACCATCTTGGCCACTAGGATACTCAAGCTAAAGGCTAATAATAGGTCTATTAACCTAACATGCATAAGCTAAGCTATCAGTGCATCTAGCACTTTGTGACATAACTAGTGTTGCGCACCTTCCACATCATCATATTTCATGATGAGGGTGGCCTCTGTGTGGCCTATGGTGCTCACTATCACCTTGGCTAAGGCAACCACTGCTCAACATTAGCATCATGTTAATGAGGCAAACTAAAAGGCAAACAATCACATGAGCCAAAACATAGATACGTATGTGGCACAAATAGAGTGTGATATGGGGGTGGTGCTACAAACACCTCCTCTATGTTAATCTCACTAGTAGCCCACTCCTTGTCCAACTGGCTGTGAATCCTACATCGCTGGTATGCCTTTGAGTGTTGGGAGGCGTAGGCCTCTAGATTGTGCCCCACCTACTCAATCATGGCTACCTGAATATTTGTGCATGATGAGAACACCTCCAAGGCAATGTGAGTCAAGGCTAGAGTATCTGCTTCATCATGCAAGCCTTCCTTATCAACTCTGAACCTAGCATTCACCATGGTTCGTTAGTAGTTTAACATGAGCTAGTATCAAAGACACTACGATAACTGTAAAAGCACTTACCCTCGGGTGTAGTAGACAGTTCTAGGTGGGTTCTAAAATAGGGAATGCACTTGCAACGCAATAAAAAGGGTGTTTCTTTTCTTATAACAAGCAAAACCCATCATGCGTCATACCCTAGATAGCTACCAAGTGCTCCTAGGACCTCTGCCTAAGCCACCTACCCTATCAACATTAGTAGTAAACTCATCTAAGATGAACTTCAGGACGCTCCAGTTAACCCCAGGTAGTAACTTCTCAATGATGGCACTAGCAACCTTCACCACCAAGTGTGACCACATGATCACATTGAACTGTTGCAATAGGTATTTTAGGAGCTCCTGAGCCCCTAGCCAGAACCACACCACCTAATGGTCCACTTGCATATATGGTGTAAGCATGTTAGGAACAAGCTCACTCATGCAACATAGGATGCTCATGAGCTCAACTACTATCAGAATAGGCTTTAGTAGCACCCTACAATTAGCAAGCAATAGGTAAAGCATTAGTACAAATACATAGATGCAAGTTTTGGCATTAAATTACTAAGAAAAATTAGCAAAACTAGCAAAATACAACATAGAGTAGCAAAAATTCCAAATTTTGGCAATACACTCTTCGACCCATGGGTATAAGACATCATCCAATTCATTTGATGCACTTGGCACCCACTAGGGTATAGTGTACTTCACAAGATTAACATCGCAGATGAGTAATAAAATTTTGCTAACTTTGGGCTACCTTAGTGAAGAGCATAATCCCAAAATAGCAAAAAAATTTCTAACTCTTGAACTACCCCCAACTACACTATAGAACATGAAGAGAATGATCTCATGGAAGGCATAGTCTAGAATAATCAAATTTTGGCAAACACTTGCGAGTGAAGAGCATAGTCTTAACCACGATCATGGAGAGCATAGTCTTAACCATGTTCATGGAGAGCATAGTTTCCACACACCACTACACCCATTGTGCTACAATGTTAATTGTCCTACCATGCCCACTGTGCTATGGTGTTAGTCATGCCACTACACTCATCATACTTGTGACCTTGCAGGACCTTAAATTGCACCCACAGTGCAAAGATAGATTCCCACCTTGCCTTGCCTTGCCCTATCACTATCAAATCCTTAACACTAGTCGTGGCCCCTATAGCTATACTGTGATGCACAATGCATGAGGCTTCAAGCCCCACATCCAAAAAAATTTTCTCTTAAAAACCCTTAAAAAAAGAGGTAATAGTATGCGATGGTAGTCGCGACTTGCACAACTACATTGTGGCATGAAACGTGTAGGGCCATGAGCCCCACAATCCTTAAAACCCTACATGCATGTTGAAACCTTGTATGTGCTTTAGCCTACGCGTCACCCTAGCTCATGCGCAACCCTAGACCCGATGCCACCATAGTTAGCACATAAAAAATGAGAGACAACAAGACATGCCCCACCACTGATAGTAGCTGTAGTCACAAGGCATGATCATGGCTATGGCCCCCACAACTGCATGCCATGGCACGTGACGTGCAAGGCTCTAAGCACCTTCACACAGAAAAATAAAAACAAAACTCCCCCTCCCAACATGCATCAAAATCCCATAGCCCAGCAAAACCCTCATGCATAATGACTCCTTAATGCCACACCCTCATAATCACCATGTCATGCCCTAAAATGCGTGCAACCATGGCGACCACTGCTGTGATAGGCCACGCAAGGGAGCACCATGGGACTATGCTCCCTAAAACCCTTGAAACCCTCACTAAAGAAAAAATCATAAAAAATTGAGGTAAAAATGGAGAGCATAGTCAATGTACCTAGTTGATGCCGATGGCCTCCTCTCCTCCATGTGTGCCTACAATAAGCAACCCAGTGCTTGCTCCCCCTCGACAACATTTTCCAGTCCTAGGTGTAGGTGTTCACTTTGGCATGTCATCTTTTTTTCAACTACGATCTTCATTGACAATGATGGTAGAAAAAGTAGCAAGACTACACTTCCAATGTCACAATGAAATGGGAAAAATGACAAGTTAGCTTGGTAAAACCATGCCTATATACCCTCCTAAGGTCATTTAATGATCCACCAACCTAAAACTAAACTCTATACCAAATGCCTAGTGGAGAGTATAGTTGGGTGAGAGCATAATTCGATGAGAGTGTAGTCAACAATACTTAGCCCAAAATTGTAATTTTTTCATTTCTCGACCAACACGCAAGTCAATTCCACTCCTGAGCATGACTAGCCCTCCCTAGAATGGCATGTTTTATGCATCCATGGCCTATCGAGGCCTAAAATCAACAAAAACATGTTTACCTTCCATAGCAACTTGCATGCATACCTAGGTAAATTTCATTAAATTTCTTTTTCTCATTCCTACATATCAACTTTGTTAAATATGTGTCACTTGATGTTTTTTCTAACTTATTTTGCAAGATCACAACATGGCTTTGCACAAGCAAATCTTCTCACCTCTAGTCTTCGCAAGGTCTCATGGCAACATTAAGCGATGCATTGACCCTCATTGCCTAAACCTCAAGCCTATAGCATACAACAAATACATAGCATCTGTAGAAATACCACTAGATTGGCCTAACCATTTAGCTAAGGCTCTCGATCTAAAGGTAGGCGACATCACAGAGGATCCCCTTGTTGAGATCCCTGTGGCAACACCCAACAATGAGGTGAGAACACTAAAGTTAAGTTCCTCGTTAAAGCCTCAACATGTTCAACACATCACTAGAGTGCTTAACTGTAACATCAAAGCATTTTCATGATCATACAAGGACATGTTAGGCCTAGACCCTTAGCTAGTCTAGCACAACATCATCCTTAATACTTGCATTAAACTTATTAAGTAGAAAGCACACAAGGTTAGACCTAAGGTGGCATTGGTAATCCGTGGCAAGATCACCAAGCTTTACAAGGTTGATTTCATCCAAGCTATTGACTATGCAAACTGGGTCTCCAATATCATAGTAGTGCCTAAGAAAAATTGAAGTATACACATTTGCATAGACTCCCAGGACCTCAACAAGAAAACCATCAAAGATAATTTTGCATTACCTAGTATCGATCAATTGATTAATACCATGGATAGGATTGCCTTATTTTCCTTCATGGATGGATTCCTGGGCTACAACTAGATTAGGATCAACCCTAAGCACTAGCTTACTACAACCTTCATGACCCCCTAGGATACGTTTTGCTCCATCATGATGCCTTTTGGACTCAAGAACATAGGAGCAATGTATCAATGTGCAATGATATATATATTTAGTGACTACATGCTAAGTTTTCTTAATAACTATAGTGATGGCATTACCATTATGTCCAAAGTGGCCCACAACCATGCAAATGATCTAGACCTAGTGCTTAAATGCTACCTAAAACACGAGCTTAGGTTAAACCCCAAGAAGTGTGTTTTTGGTGTCAAAACAGTCCAGATGCTTAGCTTTGTAGTATCTAAAGTAGGAATATGCATAGACCTCAACAAGGTTAAGGCCATAACCAACTTAGTGCCATCAACTAACCTTAAGGAGCTATGAGGGTTGCAAGGGAGAGTACAATTCATATGCAAGTTTATCACCCAATTAACTAATAATTTACAACCAATGCAACATCTACTTAATAAAGGAGCCCACTTTAAGTGGATCACTCAGTGCCAACAAGCATTTGACAAACTTAAGCAAGATCTAGCACAACTACCTATAATGCATCCTCCATAAGAAGATAAACCTTTTTACATCTACCTTATCACTTATAACATGTTCATCATTTCTTTGCTTTGCCAAAAGTAAGATGATGCCATAGATATCTCAGTTTACTACTTGAGTCATGCATTACTAGCCCACAAGGTGAAATATAATGATGTGAAAAAGCACTGCCTTTCCCTAGTTTTCTCACTAAATAAGTGAAGGCATTACCTCTTCTGCAATCAACTTAATATCATTTGCAAAAAGAATGTACTCCAAGATATAACAATAAATATCTACGAAAGTAGTTGCATTGCATGATGAAAAGAAATAATGGTGGAGTTTGACCTACATTACATTGTGCAAGCCTCAACAAAATATCAAGCTATAGCCACACAACTTACGATTTTTCCAATTGATGATCAAGCCACTATAGAACCTAAATTCCTAGACAAGTACATTAGTAGTATTAGCCAAGTTCTTGATAACTATGAGGCACTCCTACATTTTGACAAAGCTTCAACCTCTCAAGGGGGTAGTTTCATTGCTATAATCACATTTCCCTCTAGGGAGATCTAACCCTTCACATATCATTTCACATTTTCTTGCACCAACAACGTGGTAGAGTACGAAGGTTTCCTCTGAGGCATCCTTGCAACACGTGACCTAGGGATCCAATAGATAGTAATCCAAGGTGATTCACAATTAGTGGTCAACTAGGTAACAAAGGTTTATGCCTACAAGGCACAACATTTACAACCTTACTGTGACCTAGCAAAGCACCTACTTCAACACTTTGCAACTACTGATGTCCAAAACATTCTCTAAAATGAAAATGCCATTGCTGACACACTAGGAACATTAGCTATTAGCATAGCACCTAGCATGTTCAACGCATTGCCCACCTCAATGGTGGATTTCACTATGTCTATCATGCAAATCATCAAAGATGCATCCATAGCCATATTTAGCACCACCCACGCAGGAGAGTAGTACGATGACATTAAGTAATACCTTCTATAGGGTGAGCCTTCTCAATATATGACTACTACTCAAAATGATACAATGTGTAAACATTCACAGCAGTACTTCATCGTAGGTGACAACATGTTATGTTGTAGATCCTATGATAGCATACTACTAACCTGCATAAGCAATAGTGAAGCACAAATGATCATTGAGCACATCCAAGAGGGACTATGTGGAGGTTACATAGCACCTAGGGCAATGGCAACAAAAATCATACATCTAGGCTATTATTTTCCTTATATGGAGCATGATTACATTCAAAAGGTCAAAACATGTGACACTTTCAGTGGCATAGCAACTTAATGCACATGCCACCAATTTAATTACTTATAATGCAAATCATGTGGCCCTTCCAATGCTGGGACCTAGACATCATCAGACCCATAATGCTTAAGTCCTCCATAGGACATAACTTCATAATAACTACAACTGGGTATTTCACCAAATGGGTTAAGGCTATTCCCCTTAGGAAGATGACATCACAGCAAGTTTGCAAATTCGTGTTAGATAACATAGTGACTCATTTCAACTTACCCATAACCATAGTAATGAGTAACAAGCCATAGTTTAGTAGTGTCGAAACTAAATCCTTTTTGTAAGTGCTTTGGCATCAAACATTCCTTTTCATTTCCATAATACCCTTAGGAAAATGGCTAAGAGGATGTCACTAATAAGATCATCATCAATGTTCTAAAGAAAATTCTAAGCAATAGAAAAAAATAATGACATGATCAACTAGTCTACACACTTTGGGCCTATCACACAACACACTGAATAGCAACAAGTATGACACCTTACAGCCTTGTTCACAAGTCTAAAGCAATTTTTTCACTCAAATTGTAGGTTTCATTGCTCTAGCTAATCCTCTTAGACTTTATCAATGAAAGTTAGAACAACGAGTTGAGAACCATAGACCTTAACTCCATTGCATATGCTTGATCACATTGAGTGGTACTAAGAAAAGCAATGGTAGACGCATCATGACAACCAATATTGGCATCCCCTCAGAAAAGGGAACCTAGTCCTCAAGGCCATTCGTGAACCCATGGATAAATTCTCAACTAACTGGGAAGGGCCTTTCATGCTCACTAAGGCCTATGACAATGGAGAATTCAAGCTTGTTGATCAAGATATAAATGAGTTTATCAATCTAGTGAACCACTTGTATTTGAAGTCATACTACATTTAACATGCAACATCACATGTCAACAAGGCAAGGTAAGCATTCGTCTGCTATGATGTTAAACTAGCAAAGCATCTGTCCACCATGACATTAAACTAGCACACACAACACATGTCCACTATGATGTTAAACTAGTGAAAACATCCACTATGACGTTAACCTAGCAAACGATTCATCCACTATGATGCTAAACTAGCATAGCTCGTCTACTATGACATTAAACTAGCACAACTTGTCCTTGGTTCATGATGTTAAACTGGCACAATATGTCCACTATGACTATAAACTAGTAGTCTACTATGACTTGAAAGATGCATAGCATGTCCGCTATGACATTAAACTACCACACAGTAGTCTGCTAGGACTATAAACTAGCATAGCATGGTCTTTCAAGACCTTAAACTAGGTTCATGGTCAGCCACTAATAATTCATTCCATTCTCTTGCAAATGAGCAAGTAAGCATCATCCTTGCCCCCCTTCTACACCATGTGGGTTAGAAAGTTACAGTCCCAAAATGGAGCACTTACAACAAGCATAACCTCTAGAGCACTTGCAACATCTTTGCCCACCATAATTTTATTGGCCTTTTAAGTACTTACATCAGGCGCAACCTTTAGAGCACTTGTAGCATCTTCATCCCCTACAATTTTACTGACCTTTTGAGCACTTGTAATGGGTGCAACCTTTGGAGCACTTGCAGCATCTTCACCCCTTAAAATTTTTTGGCATTTTTTATTTTGTATGGTTTTATTATCTTCTCAAGGTTGTGTTTGCAAGACAAAGATCCAAGTCATCATGCAAAGGTGTCTCTCATTGTAGTGACAAGTCACCACATTTCTCCAATGTGCATGATTGGACTAGCTAAGCCTCTCAAAAGTGTATATCCCCTTCATCCTAGTATAGCCTACTCACACCTACTCCTATATCTAGATATCCTTCCATTCTCCATGTAGCAAAGCTGACAATCCCTTTTGATGCTCATGTGCTATGACCACATGGCATCCTCTTCACATATCTCATATCTCATCAAGCTTCCTAAGGTGAACATAACATAAGTCATTCCATGGGAAGCCTTTGTTAGCTGGTCAAAGCCTAGGTAGATGTAACATAAGTCATCCTGAGGAGGAAACACCTATTGTATAGACACTATGTCATTTTGTCAATGACAAAGTGAAGCTCATATAGTGACATGCAATTCACTTGAAAGAAAGCATTTCACTCTATAATAAGTAATCAAAAAAAGCACATTGTGAAGCAATTTTGTACCCAACCCAACCCTAAACCTACACCTTGACTCTCTCATAAGCACTCTAATGAGAGGTTAACATTTTCAACGGCAAGCGACTTTGGTGCCTTGGTCACCATCAGCCATGGTTTCATAATACCCCATTTGTACCTTATCTCCCCCTTTTTATCCCCAGCACATTGCCTATGCCTTCTCTCACTTTTTACCTACTATCTAACATGTCCCTATCCATAGCACTCTTTGAGCATAGTGTAGCAACACTTGATCTCTCACTGAAGAGTGATGTTGGTGCTAAGCCTACTGTTGTGTTTTACTATTCATTATCAACATCTCTCAAGCCACTCCTTTAGATGTCAACAAAGAGGAGCCAACGAAACACCATCAAATCCAAACTATAGCATCTCAACTACAAATTTTTCAAAGTTTTGGGACTATTTTCTCCACTACGTGTTAGTATAAAGCTAGTCGAAGCAAATTTTTTAAGTGTTGGGACTATGCTCTTCACTATACTAGGGTGTAGTTAGCCTCTGGTGGAGAGCGTAGTCAACATAAAAGCCAATTTTTGCAATTTTTTCTAAGTGTCAGGACTACACTCTCCACTACCTTAGAGCATAGTCAGCCTCTCATGGAGAGCCTAGCCAATTAGAATCCATTTTCCACAAGTCCTAACAAGTGTTGGGACTATGCTCACCTCTAGTTAAGAGTGTAGTTAGCCTCCAATGGAGAGCATAGTTAGCACATAGCCATTTTTTGCAAATTTTTCTAAGTACTACGACTATGCTTTCCCCCAACCCAGAGTGTAGTCAAATCTAGTTAGCCAAAATATCCTCTAATGACCTCCACAATGTAGCATTGACACTTATCTTAGCTCCAACTCATCTTCGGCAAGCGTAGTTAGCAAAAATTCTTCTTTTTTGTACTTCCTTTTAGCCCCAAAATTGTAACTATGCTCAACCCCATGTAAGATAATGGAGAGCGTAGTCCCGAAGCATAGTCTCCAAAATTGCATTTTTTAGGTATGTTGTAGTGCTCTTAGCACACACACATGTAGTTGGCAACATAGTCACAATCTCATAGTCTTGTAGAGTCTGGTAGAGCATAGACAAGATTAGCACCATCAATATACCACATGAATAGTAACTACACTCAGCATAGTCCCAACCATCCCCTTTGCTACATGGCAGTCACCTCACATTTTATGTTAAACCTAACCCTATAAATACCCCAATCGTCAACATTTTTAGGGTTGGAAAAATTGAAACATTGGAAAACTTGAGAGTTATCTCAAACCTACAAAGCACTTGAAAAAGAAGCAAAGGCATATCAATGAAGTTGCAAATCACCACAGCCTACCAAAGCACTGTTGCCAATGATACACAATGGTAGCTAACCCTATAGATGTATACATCTTAGCAAAATGCTAGTCTTCACAGCTAGACACCCTTGAGACTGTGACTACATTGTCCACTATACCTATTGTACATTATGCACCTTCTAATCCCTTTGGTGTTAACTATGTTTAACCCCATTTGGTGTAGTGTCTCACTTCTCTCTCTCTCTCTCTCTCTCTCTCTACATTTCTAGCATTTTATTTGCATTTCTCATTGTTTCACTACACAACCATGCCTAAAACTATGATTGGGCAGTGGTCTCCACATGTTGACATTCTTATTTTTGCTAAAAAACTTGACTACACTTGACCCCACTAACACCGTTAACACCATTAACATCATTTGAACACTTACCATTTTTTTACATCAACATTACAACTAATGATGCTACACCCCCATTTTGCATCTAGTAAATCCCTATTTGAATGACTAGACCCTTCAGGGCACCTTGTCTCTACCTATAGCAGGCCCTCGCATGGACTTGGGGTTAGGCTATGCACCTATGGACCTTGGTGTTGCAACCACTAACATTTTCAATTATTACATCTAGGATGAATATGTTGTATGGGACCATGACTATCGAGACTATATCCCATTGATACACAATGCAGAAGAGATTAGTACCAGGAGAAGTGCCATGAAGCTATGAAGAGAAAATGGTTCACTAACCCTTTGTTCTTACTGAACCAAAATGGCAAGGAGGATCCTCCCTCTAGGGGCTCTCAACATAAAGATTCTCCACCCCTTAACTCTAGTGAAGAGGTCTTGAACCCATACTTACACTCCACTATCAACAATCTGAGTTCAAGTAGAAGTGGAAGTCAAGGCAGGGGCTCAAGCAAGCATTATGATGATAGTAAACCTAATGATCACGGATGTGACAAGTGGAGAGGAGGTGGTAGACACCATGATGATGGTATTCCTTCTTCCTCTTTGCTCTCTTCATCTACATCTTCTTCTTCCTCTTCTAGTTCTGACTGACACCACAAAGGATAAAATCATTATGAATGTGAATGACGAGATAATGATCATAGGCCTCACCATGAATGAAGGGGTATCAAGGGATATCATAGGTATCATCAAAATCATGATGATGATGAAACTTTTCTAGAAACTCAAAGCATGCTAAACATTATAGAGGCAATCAGAATTCCAACCAGGCATGCAAAAGATAGCAAAATCAAAAGGTTAGATATGAATAATATCCCCAAATTTGAGGGGGGATATAACTCAGATCCACAAACCCATCTTCAAGCCTTCCATGATGCCTATGCCTTGTAGAACATAAAGAATCAATTCACAAATAGACACTCACAAAAGAAGCAGAAAGTTAGTACCACTCTTTGGAGCCAAAATCAATTCACAGATGGAGTACGATGCTTAAGTTGTTCAATGAAAAATATTAGATGTACTCCAATGTCAATTTGAGAAAGAAAATCCAAGGTTGGTGACAAGGAACACATGAACCCTTGAACACAACCATGGGTATGAATTGCTCTCTCTTGCACATATGTCCTAGCCATGGTTATTCTCAACAGGAGCAACTTTGCCATATCATATATGGGCTTTGAGTAGAAATAAGAACCCTTAGTGTCTATGCCCAAGGGAGATTGTCAGAAATTCAAATCCATCAAATTCAAAGCCTTATTAAGTAGGCTGCAAGGGAAGAAGATGAGCTGACAAAATGGGAAAGTGCTAAGGAGTAAATTAAGATCCTTCTATTAGAAAAAGGGAGGTACATTTTTGTGATAGTGAGGGGGAGGCACAACTTGATAAAGTGGTGCAGCAAAAAGATTTGCTAATTCAAAAATATATTTTCAAAATTTTAGCCAAAGTGAATAAAATGTGGAAATATTTTGATGAAAAATTCCAAATAGCTCTAAAAATAGTAGAGACATCCAAAGAGACAAGTAGTGATCATGACCATAAGAGAAGAAAGGAAGTTAAATGTGCCTACCAAAGGGGTAAGGGCAAGGCTACTGCAGTAGAGGAGGTTGTGGATTCAAAATCAGATGATGATGGTGAGTGTGACATCTGCCAATATAAACATCCTAAGGGATGTTTCCCTATTTCCTCACACTTGTAGCAATCTGAAACATATGCTTTGAATCCTAGATTGACAAGAAGGCAAGAACCTAGAAGATTACCTTATCCTTAAGGAAATCCAAGGTAGTTCCACTAGCAACAACAAGTTTATTATCCAAGTGGGGCTCCACCACAACCATGTGAGCAGTCTCATCAGTTGCAACACTCACAGTTTTGTGGGATGCCACCACCAAGGTAGTAGTACCCTTATAAGTAGCTAGATCCATATGGATACTATGTTTAGCAACCCATGTCTTTGCATGACTCTTACAGTCATACTTCTTTTCAACATGACTACTACCCTTTGAAGTACTACAAAGCTCATCCTTCATCTCCTAGAGAGGAATCCCCATGCCCTTATCATCCTTCTCATCCTTTAGCACATGTTCCTCCAAGCTCAACCCAATTACTACATGTTTTATCTATGTAGGATGAGAGTCCCACACAACTGTAGCAACGTAACACTACTAGGGCTATTAACTTATAACTAATTCCTCAACCAAGTGGTTTAGAACCTAGAACCAAACAAAGACCATTCTTCCAAACCAATAGCCCTACCAAGCCCTCACCAATTCATGCAATTGGTTGCCTCGTGTCTCCTTCATTCTCTACATTGAATCCTTTCGAGAACCCTTCAAACTAAATGCCTTCTAAGATCCACACAGTCATATTAACCTATGTTATATCTAATTAGATCAAGGCTGGGAACCTTCCTAGGAACATAGCTAATCCTGGAAGTCCTTTCATCTACTTGTAGATTGCTAGAAATGTGCCGTGAAAGGCTCTTCTTAATTTAGGTTCTATTGTTAATATGATTTTTAATGAAATTTACAATGCTTATAACTTACCTCCTTTTAAGAAGAGCAACATTCATTTAGAATTGGTAGATCAATTCATCATTGTTCCCTTGGGATTACTGAAGATCTTGTGACTACTATCTATGGGTGGTCCTACCCTACCAATTTCCTAGTGATCAAGGTTAGCAATTGCAAGGGGAATTTTTCAATTATTATGGGAAGGACTTGGTTGAGCACTATTAATGCATGAATCAGCATCAGAGATCTTTCCTTAGAAATCTCCAAGAAAAATGAAATCGAAAAGATCAAGAAGAAAAAAGTTTCATCCATCTCATATAGTGATACAACGTGTGACTGTGTGCAGAAGTTATGGTCTATCAAAACCACATCAATCAAAACATGCAAATAGTGTGTAGATAAATCTGAAATCCAAAAGTGTCTATATGAAGTAGCCACAAAACAAGAGGGCACCCAATGGCTAACAGCTTATTTTGAATGCAGCACACTTTGCATGGAACTAACTGAGAGCCTAACTTATGCCTATGTTGAAAACATGGATGAACTAGAGCAAGTTCATCACTATCTCTCCCATTATGAACCTGATGATACCAATTGAGAAAAGTTAGAGGTACCTAAAAATTTCAAACATGAGCCCTTAGAGTTGAAAACTCTACCTACTAGCATGGAATATGCATTTTTAAAACATGCAAGCTAGTGCTAATCAATGCCAATCTTGCTCCTAAGTAGAAAAGAATGTTATTGAAGATGATTAACTAATGCCCAACAGCCTTTGCTTGGTCATATCCTGAACTCACAAGGATTGATCTAGAGATATGCTAGCATCACATCAATACCGATCCAGACATAAAGCCAAAGAGACAACCATAGTGGTGATTAAATCCAAAATTGAAGTAGATCCTCAAAGAGGAAATTAAACAACTTCTCAACCCAGGGTTCATCTATCCAATTGCAGATAGTAAGTGGGTTAGCCCACTCATAATTTTGCCAAAGAAAGATGGAAAGTGATGGATCTATATTGATTTCAAGCTATTGAACATGAAAATGTTTAATGATCATTTCTCATTGGCATTTGTGGGCTAGGTGTTGTATACTATCTCTAAGCATTACTATTATAGCTTTTTAGATGGTTATAGTGGCTATATATAGATTTAGATAGCACTAAAAGATCAAGCCAAAATAAGATTCATAAGTCCTTGGGGAACTTTTGCATATAAGAAGTTACGTTTTGACCTATGTAATGCCCCTACAACATTCCAATGCCTTGCCCTTAGTATTTTTTAGCAGTAGATTAGTAGTGGAGTGGAAGTCTTCATGGATGACTTTTCCACCTATGGTGCTACATTTGAATAAGTGCTAGACCACCTTGAGAAAGTGCTTAAAAGGTGCGTGGAGACCAATCTTTAGCTTAATTGGTACAATAGCCATTTCATGGTCTAGGAGGGCCTTGTGTTGGGACATAAAATCTCACAAGTAGGGATTGAGATGGATCCTAAAAAGATTCAAGTCATCCAAGGAATAAGCCATCAACCAAAAATCGTTTAAGACGTCTAGTCATTCCTTGGACACACTAGTTACTACTGACAATTCATAGAGAATTTCTCTAAGATTAGTAAATCATTGGTCAAGTTTACAAAGAAATATGCTCCATTCATGTGGACCAAGGAATGCAAAAACACATTTTAGTAGCTTAAGGAGAAGCTTGTAGAAACTCCAATTCTACGAGCACTTGATTGATTCTATTCATTTCACATCATGACGGATGTGTTGAACTATGCCTTAGGAGCTATGCTTACACAATTGGATGATTAAAAACATCCTTATTATATCCAATGCACAAGTCAAAGCATTGTGAATGCACAGCTTAGTTACACCATAATAAAAAAAGAGCTAATGCAAGTAGGGTATGCCTTGGAGAAATTCAGGCATTATGTGCTTGGATACAAAGTGTTTGTGCACACTAATCACAGTGTCATTCACTTCCTCATGAACAAGCCGAAGATGAGCCCCTATGTCATATGATGGATGGTGATTTTATAAAAGTTCAATCTTATAATGGTAGATCAATAGGGAACTAAGAAATTGGTTACTAATCACTTGTCTCAGTTACAATGGGACAACAAAGAGGAGGATAGCCTGCTCTTTGACCAATTTCCTGATGAACTTCTTTTTGCCAATGCAATAAATGAACAAGTTTCCACTAAACCAAAATGGTTTGATGGCATTCTCACTTATCCATTTACTCAAGAGATGCCACAAAAGTTAGACCACTGGAAGAAACAATAGTTTTTTCATTAGGCCAAACACTTCATGGAAATCAATGGACACCTTTACAAGGTGTGTGCTAATGGCCTGGTTTGTTGCTATATTCATGATGCAGATCAACTATGTGTTCTCCAAGAAGCTCATGAGGGATCTTGTGAGGATCACTATGTAAGGAGATGCATAGCCATTAAGATCCTACTTACAAGGTGTACCATCCAAAATCGTTGGTGCAAGGCTAGAATGAAACAAACACCAAGAGATCTACAGACTGGCACAGAAGGCTCTACCTTCACTTGAGGGTGAGCTGGAACTGACGAAGGTAGAGTACCTTGGGTGGTCCGCACAAAGATCAAACACAGATTTCCCCAAATGTATGCCAATGTGCCATATGCTAGGTTATGTGTAAATAGCGTAATAAAGGTAAACCAGAACATAAATGTGCAGGAATATAAACAAAGAGATAAACAAGAATGAGTGAAAACTGTAACAAATCTTGACCAGAAATCAAGCAACTTTATTGCAAAATGGAGATTACAGTGCACCGGTCTGGACGTAGTTGTGGATCTAACACAAGGCGGATGAACAACCCCGGTGGATGCGGATGGATGATAGTATGCTGGTTTGGACTTCAAGCACAGCGTGAAGGCTGTATGATCAACATGCAGGGTAGAAGTCCAGTGTGCAAGGTTGGTGTTCCCAATCATCTCCAAATGTGATTTTTTTTATCCTCTCACTTCTGGTGGAAAATTGGAATTTTTATAGGTTTTAGGGCATGAAACTCGGATCTGGAGTGATATGAGTGGCTGTTGGTGAGAAAATTTTGCATCGAATGACATGTGGCTGCATTGCCCAAGTGCAAAGAATATTACAACTGTACAGTGTGCTGCATGCCAATGTGTACACACTGGGCGTATGAACCTAGTGTACAGACTTGACCAATACAAAAGAATTGAACTTTACAAACCAACATTACTGTTACAACAGAGAATCTTGAACATGCTGTCGGATTTGAGCTCTGGTGTCATGAGAATGCTGCTTGTAGATTTTCAGCTCATTTGGACTTAATCTAATACAGTTTTGCAAGGCCTCAAGTGGCGTACATTGTGCTATGCACTGAGTGTGCACGCTTGGCATGTAGATCAGCGTGCAGGTTGGCCAAATCATCTGATCAACCTCGCTTTTGGTGGTGCACACTAGGCATGCATGCTGGGTATGCAGAGTATGTATGCTCAGCGTATAGGTCATGTAAGTGCATCATTTTGAGGTTGAATCTTCATTTTTGGGAGCCTGGGATGATGCCTGACAATTTCCTTGCCTCTAAGAGTCGATTGTAGGTGGAGATCTTATTCTGGGGTACCTATTTTGAGATATCTTTGATGGTGCACATTGGCATGCATGAATGAAAACCCATCATTTGGAGCCCAAAATTTGATTTTCAGGTACCTGAGATGATGCCCAACAGTTGCCTTACCTCCGGAAGTTGATTTCAGGTGAAAATATTGCTCTTTGGTGCCTATTTTGGGCCATTTTGGTGGTGTATGCTGGGTTGTACGCTGGTCAGCGTACACCAAAATGAACCCAGCGTACACACATATAAATGCCTCATTTCAGGGCCCAACATTTGATTTTTAGGCTGAGAGCTACTAGGGACCTTGGTGAAGGTCCTGGGGGGTCCAGAGGCTCAATTCTGGCATGTTTTGGCTTATTTTTGGGGCCCAAATGTTGCTGCACGCTGGGCGTGTAGGCCCGCATGCAAGAAGTATACTTAGTCAAAACTAAGTGTTTTGAGTTTGAAACTTGCAGTTCTTATTGCCAGATGTTGATGTAGTCTCCAATGGATCTCGAGGAACTTTTACTTGCTAGATTCTACTCTGTTTGATGCTGTTTGTGAAGTTCGCAAGTTTCGATCATGCTGGGAAGCATCATGACTTAGCTCGATTCTTGTACGAAAGTGTTAGGTCCAAATTTTTGTGGTGTTTCATTGGTCCTTCTTTGTTGACACTTGGAGGAATCGGCCCGAGAAGCGTCAACAAAGAAGTACAAACCACCACAAGCAACTTAGTAGCATTGTCCTTTGACCCTTGGCCAAATGTCCTCGCACCGTGTTCAGAAGTACCTGGGATTGGGGAATGAAGTTTTGAGATGATGTCTAGTGGAGATGTTTGCAACTATGGGATTGGGAATTAATTGAGGGATTGTGTAGGTGTAGGAGAGGAGTGTTCATGAATGCAAACAGGCCATGTTAGTTCTTGTTAGTAGCTATTATTTAGCATACCCGGAACCAATGCATGAGATGTGTGCATCCTTTGGAAGAACAAGACTCTTGTATCTAGTTTAAGAGAACTTATTGGCACAACCAAAGCCACGTGATGACATAGCGTGCGTTCTTTGGAGAAACAAGACCCTTGTTGTGTGTCAAAGGAAACCCATTGTCAGACCACCAAAGCCACGCGATGAGGTGGCAACATGATTGTTTGAGACACGAGTGTTTTCTTTCCAAGACAACTGCCTTCCCACCTGGGGATTGTATGGAAAGTGCCAAGGGTCTTGTAGTTTATTTTGCTTTTTGATCTTTTCTTTTTCTTTTTTCTTCTTTTTTTTTGGAAAGAGCTTCCTTTCAACTTTGCACTCATGCTCATGTGTTGTGTTGTGTGTTGCAACTACTTGAGAGTGTTGTAGTGTGCAACAATGTGCTCAAAGTTTTGGGGTGTACTAGGTGTATCTGGGAACTGTAACCAAGTAGGAAAGGGAACGAGAGTGTTGGGAAATGGAGAATGTATCGGAAACTGGGAATGTACTTTTGAATAGATTGATTAACCTAGTTGCATGCGTCAGAAACAATGTGGCACCTTGTTACCGTGATGAAGGGTATCTGTGTACAAGCACCACTGGGTGTCATCCTACACACACAACTCCAAGAAGACAAGAAAACTGCAAGTGAATGAGTTAGTAAACACTTTAGACAAGAATGTGGCTGATGCAAATGGAGGCACCATGTGAAACTTAAGGCAAACAAAATGAGAAGCAATAGTGTTGTCAGAGCTGATGTGATGAATGATGCGGAAGGTGTTGATGAAGAAATGTCATGAATTACATCATTAGATGAATGTGCTAGATATGATCTTACTAGTTTATAGTCTTAGCGGACTGTCGTGGGTTAGTTTTACATCATAACCCATTGGATGTTGCCAGTTTATCATCGTAGCAGACGGTGCAATGCTAGTTTATAGTCATGGAGGACCATGAAGAGGAAAGCTAGTTTATAGTCTTAGCAGACTCTGGTGAATGAGTGTGACAATTTAGTGTCATGTCAGACAGAGCTCTGTGGTGTTGGTTTACCATCATGATTCCAGGACGTTCTGTGGTATCAGTTTACCGTCATGATTCCAAGACGTATCTATGGTATCAGTTTACCGTCATGATGCCAGGATGAAGTGTGGTATCAGTTTTAAGTCATGATGCCAGGACTGTCGGTGTGGACTCATGCGTGTGCATCTGTATAACCCTGTAAACAAAAGCAACTAGAGAAAATAATGTTAAATAGCAACTGCAGAAAACATGAACTAAAATAAATAAGTAAATAGAAAACAATGCGAAATGGTGGTAGTTTAAGGCCATTTCAGGCCATGAGGTAGTTTAAGGCCTTTTCAGGCAATGAGCTAGTTTAAGACCTTTTTAGGCCATAGTTTAGTTTAAGACCTTTTTAGGCCACGTGCAAACGCGTAAGCTAGTACTATGCAAATGAAGGTGATGTAGGCACAATGAACAAAGGTGAAGAGTGGGCAGGGATCATATGTGTTTTTGGCCGCAAGGGAGCCTTGATCATGTGGTTGTTTCCTAGCCAGACGTGGTCTAGGAGGCATGCTAGGTTGCTCTGGGAGGCTTGAAAGGGAGTGTTATCGCCATGTATGATGACTTCTCCACCTTCGTATGGAAGACGGATTTCTTGATGTATCAGTGAGGAAACGGCTCGTTGTTACGCTAGCTAAGGTCTACCAAAAATCATGTTGAAATTGGGCATCTCTTCTATGACAGTGAATTCTACACTGGTGGGGAATTTTTCACTTGCCACGAAGGCTAGGTTAATCGTGCCCTTCACTGTGACACGTGATCCATTAAAGGATTTTAGACACATGGTTTCTGTTGGCATGATCTCGTCTGCCATGCCTAGTTTGTCAATGACAGAGTATAGAACTACGTTTGTTGTCATGCCATCATCAACGTGCACTTTGTGAATGGTACATTGCCCAACACGTACACTAATCGATAATGGAGTTGTTATGACCTCCCCTCGTTTGGGGTTAAATTTAACTACATCGTCGCAGAAGGCTAAGGTGTTTGAACCCAATCCTTGTGGTGTGAGTTGTGAAATCATTGCACAGATGGATTCCATGTTAGCAGGGATGTCCTCTGTAACAGGAATGGATGCTAACGTTTGCACTAAGGCTTCGCGATGCGTTGATGATGTCATGACTAGGTCGTACAAGCTCATGGTTGTGTTCTTTTATTTGAGCATTTGTTTCACCTAGGGCAATGTAGCTACAAGGTCTGTGTTGTTTTCCATTGTGTTGGTTGCCTCTGTATGGATCGAGGGCTTGGGCCTGCTTTGTTTGGGATTAGGGGTAGGGCCCCCAGTGTTTGGTTGTTGTGTACTACGAGTGGCCTTTGGTTCGGCTATGGGTGTTCGTTGTTCGTTCTTCCTCTTCTACTGCCATTTGGTAGGCTTACCCGTGTTGTTGGAAAAGTTGACTCTTGAGGGAGAAGAGGTTGAGACATTGCCTACGGTTGGGTTCTGGATAGGTGAGGGGCCATCGTGTGGTGGCACCTTTATGACAAATGGTAGTTTAGGAGGTTTCATTGTTGTTTGACTAGCTTGTTGTGGCACCTTGATGATGAAAGGTTTCTTTGCAGTTGTGGTCAGTGCATCATGCCAATTTAACATCTTAGCGGATGACTGTGGTGGTACTTTGACCAAAAAGGGTGTCGTCGGTACTCTAGGTGGCACCTTGATGATGATGGGAGGCCCCTTGCTCGTGGAGNTCTAACTTGAAGTGTCGTGGGACCAGGGGCTCGTTTGGTGCTGCTAAGGTGGGGTTCCTTAGTAGCTCCTAGTACTTGTCGTATCTTCGACGAGTATTCTCCGCTACTTGTTTGTATTGGATTTGCAAAGTTTTGAGGAGTTGCTCTAGTAGTTTAGAAGGTCATGTGGGTAGTGGCATATACTTAGAGCGATACTTGCGCTAAAAGTTGGGCCTTGGGGTGGCCCCTGTTATTGCAGTCGGGTTGGTAGTGGTGTTTGTGGTTTTTGTGCTTGCGGCTACGGTTTCCATTGTTGTTTGTTGTTTTGCAATGTGTTGGTCCTTGTAAGCCACATAGGTAGGATCATTGCTGGTTTTGCAGTTTGTTCAATGTTCTTGATCTGTGTAAAGGCTTGGCTCAACTTTTAAGCACTTAGGTAGTACAGTTTGGACTTAACGAAGTCATTCACGGCTCCCTTCAGAATTGTAAGCAAATACATTTCAGGGATGGGCTCATGAAGTTTGTTAAGGTTTGTGCTCCATCGTTGAATGAACTTTTGCACAGGCTCTAGTGGCACTTGTTTCACCTGTATCAGAGTGTCTAGTGTGGCCTCGGGCTTGAGGTTGTACTTAAACCGGGTGACAAATTGATGTAGCAGATCCTCCAGAGAGGATATGGAGTTACAGGGTAGAGCTCGGTACCAATCTAAGGCTACACCCATTAAGGACATAGCGAACACATGCAAGATTGCATGGGGCCAAGCTTGAAGCAATAGAGTTTTTGATCAGAATGTTACCAAGTGAGTGTTCAGATCTCCCTTCCCGTTGTACTTGGTTAACTGTGGGAGTGTGATTCCCTTGGGTAAAGCTAATAGTGGCACTGAAGAGTTAATTGGATCATCGTGGTAGAATTCTAGTACTTTAACTACTTCGGTGTTGGCGGTTTTGAGGTGCTTTACCTCGTCAACTAACTCTTGTATCCATTGTTTTGCTTCTACCCACTCTTGAGCGATAGGCAAATTAGTTGGTTGGAGAGATTGTTGACTTGTCATTTGTTGCTATGCAGCAACGTTCAGAGTTGTGGTTGCGAGGTGTGGCACGTTGAAGTGAGTGGGTTGTTGAACAAGGGGTATGGTTCCTTGCCTAGCCACTAACTGTGGGGTGACACCATGAATGTGTGGGACTGATGTAACGAAAGTGGTCCCATGTGTTTGCATGTATGGTATGTACTGAGTGGAGATGGGCGTGGGTAATCTTTGTTGAAATATCGGTTCTTGTGTGCTCGTTGACACTTGGTGAGTGGTTGTCTGTCCCATGCGAGGATGGAATGATGGGTTTATGTAGGCATGGGAACTTAGGGTGTGGTATGAATCCTCAGGTTCAAATTGTGCTTTGAAGTGAGCTACATCATGTTGGTTTTGGGGCTCCTCAATGGGCCGCCACGTGTTTTGGCTCCTTGCTAGAAGGAGCTGAGAGATGAGTCGGTGGTGAGGCTCAGAAAGGAGGATGATGTCATATATAGAGGGGACGAATTCATGACTTCCCATGTATATGCGCTCGAAGTTTCTTTTTGCCTCCTATTCTATGGTGTCAAGGTGAAGGTTGGCCTGAATCTTCACACAGATAAAGTTGTATTGTTCCTATGTGAGGATTCCGAAGGTGCATGCATTTGAATTCTGAGATGACTCCATGGTGATGTGTGACGGGGTAGTGTACGGGCTAGCTAATAGGTGCCGAGTGTGTTTCGAGCTAAGTGTGTAGTGTGTGCAATGTGTGAACACTGAAAATTTTTCTAAGTGTCCAGCGTATGAACACTAAAAATTTTTCTAAGTGTCTAGTGTGTGAACATTAAAAATTTTTCTAAGTGTTGTCAGCATATATAGCGTAAATAGGAAAAATTTTGGTTAAGTATAGAATGGGTATACTTGTTAGCGTACACCCTCAACGTGCAGATTTGTCTACATAGCGTACACCTAAGTCTGGCAGCATGTAAGTGCTAGTGTCAGCATATAGACCACTCTGATACCGTACAAGCCATGTTCAAGGACTGGTGGCAGTGTGCAAACTGGATCCACAGCGTATGGACTGAATCCCCAACATATAGGCTTCAACAATCAGCGTATAGGATGAACAGGCAGCGTACAGACAGAGTGGACAACATGTAGATAGGCTAGGCAACATATACACGCTGAGATTGCAGCAGATTTGGCTAAACAGGGTGTAGATTTGGAAGGTTCAAAATCATATCTATGCTGATAAAGTGTAAATCTAAGAGAATCAACTGTAGATTCGGGATCACAAGGAGCGGATCTATGAGATGGACTAGCGAATTTGAAGAGATCTATGGTGGATCAGAGTAGATTTAAGCAATGAGAGGCCCTCTTTCTAGCGCCATTTTCTGTACCGTCTGAAATCATCGGTGCAAGGCTGGAATGAAACAAACACTGAGAGATCTACAGACTGGCATAGAAGACTCTACCTTTGTTTGAGGATGAGCTAGAACTGACGAAGGTAGAGTACCTTGGGTGGTCCACACACGGATCAGATAAGGATTTCCCCAAATATATGCCAATGTGCCATACACTGGGTTATGTGTAAACAGCGTAATAAACGTAAACCAAAACATAAACGTGCAGGAATATAAACAAAGAGGTAAACAAGAATGAATGAAAACTATAATAAGTCTTGACTAGAAATAAAGCAACTTTATTGCAAAATGGAGATTACAGTGCACCATTCTGGACGTAGTTGTGGATCTAACACAAGGCAGATGAAGAGCCCTGATGGATGCAGATGGATGATAGTATGCTAGTTTGGACTGCAGGCACAGCGTGAAGGCTGTATGATCAGCGTGCATGGTAGAAGTCCAACGTGCAGGGTTGGTGTTCCCAATCATCTCCAAATGTGATTTTTTTTATCCTCTCACTTTTGGTGGAAAATTGGGGTTTTATAGGTTTTAGGGCATGAAACTCGGATCTGGAGTGATATGAGTGGCTGTTGGTGAGAAAATTTTGGGTCGGATGACATGTGGCTATGTTGCCCGAGTGTAAAGAATATTACAATTGTACAGCATGCTGCATGCCAGCGTGTACAAGCTAGGCGTATGAACCTTGCATACAAACTTGACCAATACAAAAGAATTGAACTTTACAAATGAACATTACTGTTACAACAAAGAATCTTGAGCATGCCCTTGGATTTGAGCTCTAGTGTCATGAGAATGCTACCTGTAGATTTTCAGCTCATTTGGACTTGATCTAATACAGTTTTCGAAGGCTTCAAGTGGTGTACGCTATGCTGCGCATTGAGCATGCACGCTGGGCATGCAAATCAGCATGCAGGTTGGCTGAATCATCTGATCGACCTTACTTTTGGTGGTGCACAATGGGCATGCACGCTGGGTATGCAGAGTATGTATGCTCAGCGTATAGGTCATGGAAGTGCATTATTTTGAGGTTGAATCTTCATTTTTGGGAGCCTAGGATGATGCCTGACAATTGCCTTGCCTCTAAGAGTTGATTGTAGGTGGAGATCTTATTCTGGGGTGCCTGTTTTGAGAGATCCTTCATGGTGCACGCTAGGCGTGCATGAATGAAAACCCATCATTTGGAGCCCAAAATTTAATTTTCAGGTGCTCGAGGTGATGCCCAACAATTTCCTTACCTCCGGAAGTCAATTTCAAGTGAAAATCTTACTCTTTGGTGCCTGTTTTGGGCCATTTTTGGTGGTGTACGCTGGGCTGTACGCTAGTCAACGTACACCAAAATGAACCCAGCGTACACACATGTAAATGCCTCATTTCAAGGCCCAACATTTTATTTGTAGGAGGCTGAGAGCTACTGGGGACCTTGGTGAAGGTTCTAGGGGGTCTAGATGCTCAATTCTGGCATGTTTTGGCTCATTTTTGGGGCCCAAAAGTTGTTGAACGCTAAGTTGCATGCTGGGCGTGCAGGCCCATGTGCAAGAAGTATACTTAGTCAAAAATAAGTTTTTTGAGTTTGAAACTTGCAGTTCTTGTTGCCAGATGTTGATGTAGTCTCCAATGGATCTCAGGGAACTTTTACTTGCTTGATTCAACTCTGTTTGATGCTGTTTGTGAAGTTTGTAAGTTTCAGTCATGTTGGGAAGCATCATGACTTAGCTCGATTCTTGTCCGAAAGTGTTAGGTCTAAATTTTTGTGGTGTTTCACAAGGTATTACTAGCCAATAATTTTCAAGGATACTCATCAATTTTCCTACTCTTACAAATGCTATCAATGAGATGGTGGGATGACCACTCAAATAGAGGGCCCTCAACAATGGATCCAACTATTAGAACCCTTCAACATTTAGGGCATAGATTTCATGGATCCCATCATGCCCATGTCAAATGGAAAGGTGTACATAATAGTCATTGTTGATTATTATACCAAATGGACAAAATCAACAATCATCATCAATTATACATCTTATACTACTACATGGTTTGTACAACAAAATGTTGTAAAAAAGTTTGAAGTATCACGTGCATTGATTTCTAACAATGGTACTCATTTTATAGGCACTACCTTTCCTAAGATCATGCAACTCTTGGGAGTTAAAATTAAGATAACAACACCTTATCACCCCCCAAGTTAGTGGTCAAGCTAAAGTCACCAATACAGAGATCATACTAAGATCTTAACGAAAATAATTAGCAAATATAGGAGAGACTACAATATAAAACTTAACAATGTCCTTTGGGCCTATCACTCCACATGCAAACTCCCTATAGATTACTCTCCCTATGAGCTGGTGTACAAAAAACTTCCAACTCATCCCATTCAATCTAAGCTTCCTACACTTTCAACAGCTTGTGACTTAGACCCTGACCTCAACCTAGCACAAAAAGAAATATTGATCAACCTTAATGTGCTAGATGAGAATCAATTGGTGGCCCTATTCTTAAATGAAGTATACAAGGAATTTAATAAAAAACTCCATGACCTTAGGATAAGAAAAGTTAAATTTCAACCTAGAGACAAGGTGCACTAATAGAACCCCACACATGTACCTCAATGAACTAAGTTTCAAACATTGTGGAAAGGGCATTACATCATTTATGAAACCTTTCCTTCTAGGGCCATCTTAATTTACAAACCTAAGAGCCCAAACAAGAAGCAACTAGTCAACATGCGATAACTCAAACCTTTCCATGAGCCTAAGCAAACCAATGCAAGCAATTCCCCATCAGATGGACACCCGCACTCAATATTTCAAATCTCCTTCTTTCAACTTAGTCACGGGGGAGATGGCCATCCATGCTAATTATTTAAGTGGCTCCTCAGGTTTTCTACATTTTTGTTTTACACTTTGTTATTTTTCCCATTTTTATTTTACAACATCACTAGTATGTTTTATCTTTCTTGGATATTTTACAATTTATTTTATATTTTACTTTATTTTGGAATAATTTTCTTACTATTTTTCTAATAAAAGTGCTTTGTTACCAATAGGATATGATGATGTTGTACTTGTTTGCTAGTGGTGTCTTGTACTTAATGTTTTTTATTGCTAATGTTTGGTTTCTATTTTTGAATTTTGATGACTAATGACTTAGATAAAGTTTCTTCCTCATGGAACAAGTAGTGAGCCCACGTCATCCACCCATCCACAAACTCTATGGTTTTCCTTGTTTTGGAAATATAAGGTTCCTTTTTCATTAATAAAAATTTAACAACCATGTGACCTTGGTAGTTTTCAAACATGGAAAAGATTCAAAGGTTTGAATGGGGTATGACTTCAAGGGGATTCAAAGCTCTTTGCACCTCTCTACTTACTTGAGCACATGAGTGTTTTCATGAATTTCTTATTAATGAGAGCGGTTACTCTAGTAGTTATTCTAATTATTAGAGTTGTTACTCTAGCAGTTACTTTAATTATTAGAGTGGTTACTCTAGTGGTTACTCTAGCAGTTACTCTAGTTATTAGGGTGGTTACTCTAGTAGTTATTCTAATTATTAGAGTGGTTACTCTAGTGGTTACTTTAGCAGTTATTCTAATTATTAGAGCGGTTACTCTAATTATTAGAGTAGTTTCTCCCAAGCCTATAAATATAGTGCCCAGGTGCACAATGGGAGAAGTCTTTTAGTAGTCAAGTAGCAAAACTCTTGGAGTCTATTTGAAAGTTAGATTATTTTCCAAGTGCCCGTAATAGGAGGTCTAAGTGTGGACAGATCTTTATTCGAGCATTTTGTACCTAAGCATACCTTATGTATGGCAGTAAAGACAAGCTCTTCGATTCATCCTTGCAGCACTTGAGATTTGTTTTCTTACGCATTTCTTTTATTTTATTTTCTTATGCATTTATTTTATTTTATTTTATTTTATGCACTTTACGTTTCTGTTATTAGCACAGCAATTCATTTTGATCAATTAAGCAAATTGTTAAATTACACAAGCACAACCACTTCGAGCATGCGTGTAATGCTTGTTAACATAATAACGATTAGCGTTTGGTAATCCCAGTAGTGTTACACTAGTTCAAGATGTGTATGGAAAGTGGGAACGGATGCTAGTGTTAGGATTAGTCAGAACTTAGTTAATGAGTAGTTAAGTTAAGTTACTCACTTAGTTACCTCTCTCTTTCCCTACTAGCGCAGGACATAAAAACATAAAAGTTATAAAAATTATATGCCTCAAGCTTACTTAACCATACAATCATGACATATAGGTAAGCTTGGGAAGATAATGATCAACCAACCCATTCTTATTCCACAATGGTGCATAAGCACTTAGTCCTTGGAATTCAACCGAATCATGTGTGAACCACTTGTATTCGTATGGTTGAGCATAGGGGTACCTCGCCACTCATCACTTACAATTCTACATCAACCAATAATAGGAAGTTGAATAAGTCTTTCCATGGTGTGGTTCCCATCCAAAAATCCATAGAAATATAAAATTCAAAACTAAATAAATAAATAAATACATAAAAATTCTTAGTTTGAAGTGTCACAAGTCTTAGATAGATTCTTTTGGATTTGATCCTTAACTTTTCATCACCATTAATCAACTATGGAACCCACAAACTTAGTTGATGTTATGCAAGGGAACAAGGGCATGAGCCTACTATGCATAGGACCCACTTACATATCTCTTGGTTGGGATAGTTAAGTTCCTTATCCTTAGGCATTTTAGCAATCAAATCTTTCATGTGCTGCATTGATGCATCCAACTATGTGCTCCTTAAGGTATTTTCTTCATAAAATTTCATTCTCCAATTTTCCAATTTTGTGAACTTTAAAGCCCACTTCTAATATTCTCATCATATTTATGGCTTTTCTAACTCTCTATGAATACCAATTTCATAAGAAAACTCTTCATGTTTTTCAAAATATTTAAAGTGAAAATTTTGGGCATAGGCTCCGTAGATGGGTACAAATTGACAAAGCCCATACATAAATGAGACCCTATATAAGGGATCCCATCGAAGTAGGGGTCCACCCACCTATAAATAGGGATGAACACTTAGCAATTTTCACATTTTCTCGTAAATGAGAATGGATTTTTTGAATTTTTCAGAGCCCAAAACCTACCAAGAGCCATATCTTCCTAATTGTTTGTTCAATTCATTCCATTCTTTGACCCTGTAGCTACTAGAGGTAAGCTCTTTGTTGTGGGGATCACAAACCTTAATTTTTTAACAAAAAACATTTTTCAAAAAATTTCTAAATCCCATAAAGGGTTAACAAAGAAACCAACATTAAAACATCAAATTATAAGAGTTAAACCCTTCCAACAAGCTCTGGTAACATTCTAAGTTTAAAAAATCATTAACATAATAATAAAATAATCCTTCTACCATGGTTCAAACTTAACCTAAATAAGAAAGGTACTTAAATGTTATAAGTTACACATTGAATGTTAATCCTTGGTTACGTTGTGATCGCATATGGCACCTAACAAAAAACACACATAGAAAGGAGGACCATTCCAACCAAGGTACAAACAACCAAGAACTAGAAAGGGCTAAAAACAAGCCCACAAGTAAGCAGAGACCTAAGCAATGGGACCTCTTTAGGAAGAGCCCAAAGTGAAACCTATTCAACAGATTCTCGTAGAAGTTGCAACAACAAAATAGTCTCATCGAGATGAGGCACCCAAGCCTAGATCAAACCTTGAGGTGACCTTAATGGAAGCCTACCTCAAGTAGATTGCAAACAAGGAGGTTCAAAAATTAGTGCTCCAAGAATTAAAATTTTGACCTTTCTTGGTGTTTGCACCACCAAAAGTAAAAGCTTAGCTATAGAACTATCCCATGTGGCCCACAATCACTTCCAATGAGGACTGGTACATGGGAAATATATATCTCTTTTGCAACAATTGGTAGGCTAGTTCAATGATCAAAATCCAGGACATTTTGGTTTCTTGCTCAGTGAAATTCATCGCAGATGTTCTTGGATTACCAAAAAGTAAGGCCAACCTTGTAGAAATCCCCATGCAGGTAGATCCTATCATTAAGAAGAAATGGACATAGTGGTGTTATGGATTCAACCATAAAGAGTTTGACATGCTCACCATGGTGGAGCAAGCATACTTTAAGATTGTATCCCTCCACCTTACCATGGTGGAGCAACCATACTTTAATATTGTAGCCCTCCACCTCAATCCAACGATGAGGCCAAGCAAGATTACCTCTTTTTCCACTCATGCGTGTGTGACTCTAAGTGATCGATTCCCCATCAACCTTTCGCAAATGATCTATCTTCAGATAGAGAAATGATTTATAGAAAATGAATGTGGAAGGAAAGAACTTC
Organism: Gnetum montanum; assembly: GCA_015680685.1. Classification (NCBI taxonomy): domain Eukaryota; kingdom Viridiplantae; phylum Streptophyta; class Gnetopsida; order Gnetales; family Gnetaceae; genus Gnetum; species Gnetum montanum. The sequence goes on along the minus strand of MNCI01004089.1, from coordinate 89,890 downwards.
CCTTTCCATGCCTCATCAAAAAATTATACAAGAAGGGAGGCATAACATGCTACACTAATGATACTATCTGACATGCTCGATCTGCTTGTTGGGCTAAAATGATGAAAAATAAGGTGCCTACCAAGATAGTTCAAGAAGAGTAGTGACCACCACCTCTACCACCCACTAATGAAACAACATTAGAGGCCCACACTACCTTTAAGAGCATGCATGAAATTCCAAAGTGACTCTTACATGAGTAAGATTAACAAGCAAGAATAAGTGGTGGTGACCCATTTGTGTATCCTACAACAATGAGTCACCTCAATGAAGTGGCTTAAACCATTAGTCAAATGGAGAGATGTGGACCAATTTTCTCAACCTAAAGAATGTAGCTACCTATAATATCAAATCCTAATTCCCAAGAGGTAACGACATCTCTCTCTTAATAGCAAAAATTCTTAGAAATCTCTGGGAATGCTGCTACTTTTTCAATGTGTCTAGAGGAGGCCAAGGAGGCAACTATCTTGATGATGCAGCAACATGGACAAGAGATAACAGCAAAGGTAGTTGTTGATAGAATTTTTGAGGCCTTAAATGCACCTATGAAATTTGTACCATACGTTTCTACACTTGGAGATGTGCAAAGATCCACACAAACTATTAGCGGAAAATTAAGTGCGGCCCAGAATGAAGAGTTGCTAGACCAATTGGAGGAAATCAAGCAACTGATTCTGGATATCTTTGATCCTTCGAACATCATCATAGCAACCCAATAGAAGCTACTTGAAGCAAGGGTCAAGTATATGATATTGAAGGGACAACTCTAAATAGCCTAAACTAAAAATTAATGCTTGGCTATGGACATTGTAGAAATAAGAGCCTATCTTGCCAATCTTGCATTTCTCAATCCTACACTAACACATGATGAAGCTTTCCAAAAACTTCAATACATGCTTTAGTAGTTTGAAAACATAAAGGAGATAGCCATATTTGACTATTTTATGGCCAATGTTAAGACATACATCATTCAGAAAAATTTGGTCCAAATGTGCCATGAGAATGAAATCCTAACTATAGGGAATCATTGCCTATAGAATGTTGATGTGCAGAAGTAGCAGATGCAAGAATTTATCCATCAACAATAGAATTATTTAGCCATAGTAAATACTAAACTAATGATACTAGATGCTAAAAATAGAAATATCTCCATGGAGGAAGTCTGAATTCTTTCCCAAAAATTTACAATAGAGATAGCTACCTAGAAGAATGAGGCTCTTAAATTTAAGAGAGTTAAGAATCATTATAGAGATCAGGTCGGTCTATGGAAAGAAATCAATGAAAAACACATCCAAATGGTAAAGGAAAAATTCAATGAGGCTCTCTAATAGCTCAAGGAAGGAGGTGATCTTTGGTAGCCTATCTTCGATGGGCTTAATAACTACAACAAAGCAAAGATCTACATGAAAGAGCTACAAATCAAGGAGATGAAGGAGTATATGAACCTTATCAATCTCTATCATGTAAACCTAGAAATGCTATCTTCAAAATGGTCTTAGTTAGAGTTGAAGAAGCTAGTGGCCAACTCATACTTGTTGTACAAGATAAGGTTTAAAACCCATAAGGAGACCAAGAAAAAGCTTGATATTTATAATGCTAACCTTAAGGTCCTTAGGGAATGATTCACCAATTAGAGATTAACTACAGAGGACTTGGCCAAAATGATGAATGACTTCCAAGAGCTACAAAATGTAGTTAAGGCATTCGATGTTGAGTGTAAATTTTTCATTGCCCAGTTTATCAACAATAAAAAGTTGTTCCTAGCAATTCCCTATCCCTAGGATGTTCCCACTCTAACCCACATTTGAGATGCTATGTGAATCATGAATCATCCTAGGGGAAAGGAGGAGAAGATGAAAGGACCATTGCATGACTTTCATCTTCCATCATATGTCGTAGCTGCCACCAGACAACCACAGTTGTGTCAACCACCATGTACACCTGAAGCATGAGAAGATACTTCAAAGCCTTAGGAGCATCCATTTCCTAGGACCATTTAATCTTCTTTAATGTCTTAGCATCATCTAAGGAATTATGTTTGTCAATTTTATCCTACTGTTCAATTTTATCATCCTAAACACCAAGATTTTGTAATCATTGTAAAACAATACACTCTGGACACTTAGCTTTTGTTGTGTAGTTTATGTGTTTACTTTATGTGTTAATAATTCCATACCTTCCCAAATTTTGTAAAGAACTCAAGAAAGAGTTTCCATCAGTTGTCAGAATCTGATGAGTCATTTGGTTGGCCATGTCAATGGGATGCCATCGAGGTGACCCAATCGATGTGATCCCATTGATATACAATTTGACTCATTGACACATACCCATTAATGGGGCTTCCTATTTTTCCTTTAAATATACACTCACCAGCTACATTTATGGCATAAGTCTCATAGTTGTAGTGGAGCTCTTATACTTTTTCCCATAATAAGAGTCAAGGATTGTACAGATCTTTATTCAAGCACTATTATACTTGAGCATGGTAGTGTGTGTAGTAATAAAGATGAGCTTTCTGATAAACCTTATAGCACTTTGAAATAGATTAATTATTTCCTTTATGCATTTAATATTTTAAGTAATTTCATTTAATGCTTTAAGTAATTAATTAAGCTAAATTAAGCTACACTAAGCTAAATTAATTTGCAATTAATTAAGAACATAAGTATGACCACTTTGAGAATACACTTTGTTCTTGGTAATCCCAATAACACTTAATGTTTGGTAACCCAGTGTTGTTAAATGTGTTCAAGATGTGTACGGTAACTAGGAATGGATGCTTATGCTAGGATTAGTTAAACATTAGCTAGTTAGATTAAATTAGCAATTAAATATCCTTGATTCTGTATTCTTGATTATTAGGAAACTTAGAACATAAAACATAAAAATGATAAAAATCATATGCCTTAATTGCACTTAACCATACCATTGCATTTCACAAGTGTAATTGGGAAGATAATGATTGCAATAGTTAGTTTCACTTCCTAGAGACCAGTGTACTTAGAAGGCTATAAGTCCACAGAATTTGACTAGGTCATGCACAAATGCTTAGTGATTCATATGGTTGGGCATAGGGTCTACTCGTCACTCATTAGATAATATTCTTATTATTAGAAATCTTAATATTCATGATGAAATGGATGAAATTTCCATTATGAAAGATAATTAATATGCTAATATTTTTATTATTTATGCAATGGCTAAACACCTAGTTATATGAAAAATTCGTAAAAAGAGGCTTTGTGGAAATACTATGAACATTTTTATATCATTGAATCCAATATTCTATCTCTTATTTCTAATAATGACATGCTTTTGCATTGTTTGAATGTTTCTAAATCTAAAGATATGCTAGAACAAGTTCATTCTTGTTTATGTGGTAGTTATTATGGTCTAAGGCCTCTAGTTTATCATATATTCCTCTTTAGTTATTGATAGCCCACCATGAATAAAGACACTCATCATCTTATTAATGATTGTGATGTTTGTCAAAGACATTCTTTCTCTTTTTCTTTTTTTCACTTCTTTTGAAGAACTTCATACTTCCCAAATTTCTTAACCTTTTCGAAAATGCATTGTTGATTTAATTAATGTTATCAATTTTACTTCTTTGTCTAGACACAAATCCATTCTTACTACAACTTAATATTCTACAAAATAGATTGAAGCTATTTCACTTCATTTAACTAGTACTAAATCTATTTGTCAATTTCTTATTCATCATATTATTACAATATTTAGTATTCCTTCTAACATTATTATTCACAATTTACTTTAATTCAAAAATAAAGAAGTTTCTCATTTTTTCTCTCAATACCAAATTCATCAAACATTTTCATCACCATATTACCCTCAAAAAACTGATAAAGTAGAAGCCATAAATAATATCCTCATCCATTTTCTTACAACTATGGTGCATGAAATCCAAAAGAATTAGCTTACATAATTACCACATGCCCTTGGGGTTTATTACAGCACACTTAAAACTACCATTTACAAAATTCAGTTTTTCCTAACCTATGAAGCAAAAGTCATATTACCCACTAAATTAATATTCCTTCTCTTTGAATAAATCTTCATGTTTGGATATCAAATGATGAGTTATCCAATGGCATCTATATATCCATTATACATCTTAAATCTAGGAAGCATTTCATATACACGATGTTTATAGTATAGTATGTTTGGTTAAGGTTCTTGATCTTCCAAGATGCATCCTTGCCCACTGTGTTATACTTTGAGATTGTGTGCATGATTCCAAGCTTCTTAAAATGATTTCTGCTTCATTTGGATGCCCTCAGGTACTTCTGGCATGCTCCCCCAAGTTTTGGCATTCATTCAAGATCCAATGTAAAAAATATGATTTTTGGATAGGGGTGTATTGATTACCATGCATTAACGCACATCCTACATCAGTGCATGAATACTAACATACCCCCTATCGGGCTTAGTAAAACCTTCTTTACTTGCAATGTAACCAAGATTTATTTGAACTATGTTGACAGATCTCCATTAATCTGTAGGCATTAATAAACCTCCTCCATTACTTCATGAAAACTATAAATACTTAGGATGATCTCTCACACACATCATTCATAATATAGATATTTCATTTGGATTTTTAGCATCAAATTTGTATGAAGAGCTCTTCCTCCCTTTGGTAAATTCATAGCCTTCTTTGTTTGTATGTATTTTGAGTCATCACTTTCACAAGTGTAACTAGAATCTATCAAAGTGCTACCTTACTTATGTAGCTTAGAACTATTTACTTAATGCAAAGTCTAGTGTTTGTCTAGTAAATAAAGCTCATGGTTTTCCCTTATTCCATTTTTGATGCCTTAAACATTAAAACATTAAAAATATTTATTTAAATTCTATTTTATTAAGCTATGATAATTTATCCTTATCCAAGAAGGTCATGACTATACAACATGGTGTTGGGCTATCAAGGTTATGACTAAGAGTCATTTTATTGAATTTTATATGTGGTTTTGCACCTATTGTAAAGAGGGATTGCAATATGAGCATTGTGCCTATTCACACAAGGGATTACAATGCATGTGTGTTTATATTTGTTTTATTCTTATAGTTATCAAATACATAAAAATTATAAATATTCTTTGTATCTTCCACAATGGCAATATGGGTATTTATTGTATCATATATATTATAACCTCTTTTATATTCATTGAATGTAATGATATACACTAATGTTCTTGGTAGTCTATTCAACATCTTATTTGAAGCTTTTGACCAAATTTCATTTTGTTTCATATGATAAATCCCATTTGTCAAAACCAATGAAACACCTATCACCAAGAGAAGCATGTAACCAAATTGAGGCATCTCAAATTTGACCTAATTCAAGAACATCAACAAGTAATTACTTATCATAATCTTAATTATCAACCACAATTAAGAAAGCATCAATAGCCTCATTTTCATCTAAGGAAAATGAAGAAGGTGATATTATCATTCACCATTTTCTCAACTCTAGCATGAAAAAATTCTAAACTAATTAGCAAAGATCCTTCATACTTAGTAAAGTTTTCAGTCATGGAACATACAAGATTGCTAACTTAGATGGACAATAATTTCTTAAACTATTAGACAGAGTTTTTTTAAAATGTACTTATGTATGAGGACTAGATCTTGGAGAGAGGGAGAGAGAGCTAGACACTTAAATTTTTATTATTTAAAATTTTTCTTTAAATTTGCATCTTGATGAGGTTTTAAGTGACCTATTTTTTGTAAGGGAGTGATGAGGTTAAGTGAGGTTTAGAAGTGCATTCAAAATTTATGTCAACCTTTAGTCATTTAAGCATAGTATTTAGTCATGCCTCCTTTTTTTGTCATATCATCATTCTCATGGTAAATGTATTGATCATTTCCTACTTTTCTTCCCTAATCCTACTTCTTATTATCCTTGTATGTTTTTGGTGTAGGAACACCTCTTCTGATCCCCCTGTTCTACCCTACATTCTATGTGTTTTTTTTTTTTTTTTGTTGAGGATGATCCTTGGATGTTTGGCCTATTTAGAGCTACTTTTGGCTTATTTTGATGAATTTATAAGGTTCCAAAATTTATGGGAACTTGTTGGGAGGCATCTAGAGGCTCTCAACATCATAATGAGCACTTTGATTTTTGGCACCTTTAGAAGAGACATCTCCCTAGTGACGTCTTCCAAAAGACATCTCCCTTGAAGAGTAGACATCTCTTCTAAAAGCAAGGCTTTCTTAGTAGACGTTCCAACAAAGCTAGAGATGACCCAAATGCATGGGAAAACTCCCAAAAATGCCATTTCAATTTGGGAAACAACCAAAGCAAGATGGAAATAGCCAAAGAAAGATAAAAACAATCGAGAAGAAGGTGAGAAGAATTGGAAAACATCTAAAGAATATTAAGTTGGGTTGAGGAAAGCTTTCTAGGGTTTTTACCTTCTAGTTGCTAATAAATATTAATGTAATTCACCATTGATTGCAGTGACAAGGGTCACCATGCCAACTTTCGTAGTGGCAAGGACTACAGTGCCAAGTGTTGAAGTGCCAAGGGCCAAAGTGCAAACACTAAAGGCCAAACATCCCAATGGAGGGCAAGAGAGAGAACTCTTGAGGGAAGAGAGCTTGTGCAAGGAAGTTGAACGAGAGGCAAGGGAGAGCACTTGATAGAGATTAGGAGAATCTCTTAGAAGTGTGTTGTTTGAGCTTAGTCTTCATTGTAAGCAATTGAGAATTAAGAGAAGACAAGTGTGATCCCTAAGATCCTTGGGAGAGTTGTGAGTTGAGCTTGGCTTCTCATCTTTAATGTATTTTAAGAATTATCTTAATATAAAGGAGGTTTTCTCTATTTTATTATGTTATTCTAATTTTCTAAGCTAGATCTACCTGGAAGTTGTGGATTAGATCCTATTGGGGTCTATCAAGATGTAACAATCCTGCATCAAATTGGTATTGGAGCCAAAGGTTTGGAGGTTTCCACACTTCTATGTTTAAGCTTGGTGTTTTATTTAAGGAAAGGAACATTGTTGTGGATATTTTTATATTTTCTTTTGGATATCATTCTTGTTGCTTTAGGTATGACTCTAAAGAAGAAGACATATCAAGAGCTTATACAAGACCTTCAAGAGTTTAAGGACTCTTTTAAAGCTTCTATGGCTGAAATGCAAGATGTTCTTCCCAAGGTAAAGGTCCACAAGCACCAAGATTTTGAAGAAACTTTAGAAAGGGATATGGAGAAATTCAATACTAACAAGGGAAATATTTTTAGGAGAATTAATAGAATATCTTCTAGCCATATAGAAGGAAAGAAAGATGAAGGGTCTGATGAAGTAGAGATCAATGAGAAAAGAAATTTTCAAGTATCTCTTAGTGAGCAAAGGAGTGCTCAATACTCAAGGTTTTCAAGGAAAAAAACCAAGATCTTTACAAAAGGAACCAAGAGATCTTCAAACTACAAGATCATGTATGTTGCTAATCAAGCAAAGTTCCTACCTCGTGAGGCATGGGAGGTTAAGGATCTAAGCCAAGAGAGTGGAAAAGATCAAGGGACTTCTTCAAGGAGGATCAAGGGCAACACTAGAAGGTATGATACTCATTCTTTTTGCAGTTTTTCTACACCTTATGGTAATGGAAAGGATATTCTAAGTCAAGTTGAGACTATCTCATGGGAGAGAGGTGAGTCTTCTAGCCAAGGTATGTGGAAGAATAATTACTTTAATGATGTTTTTGATGAAACTAATGTTAAAACTATGGATGCAAGTTTATCTTTTAAGTTGGTACCTCCAAAGTGGGATAGAGAGCTTGTTGATGATTCCTTTGATGATGAGAAGCTATTGGAATTGGGAACTCCTATTTGGAATCTTGAACCTTCAAGCTTTGATGAGATTGGACAACCACATGTTGAAGATCAAGTTGAACCAAAGATGAATGGGAGAAGCCATCAAGAGGTACGTAAGGATTAANTTGAACCTTCAAGCTTTGATGAGATTGGACAACCACATGTTGAAGATCAAGTTGAACCAAAGATGAATGGGAGAAGCCATCAAGAGGTACGTAAGGATTAACTTTATCTTATTTATGGTAGTAATGTCTCTCATGTTGAAGCTAGTGTGATGGATGCTAGTTTTTCACTTTAGCTTGGTAGTGTTTTTTTCAATGGTAATGATGAGTATCATGATCATTGTGATGATTGTGATGAGACTAGAGTCATATTATGACTTTTGATGCCATTGTTAGTAAGAGGAAGACTAATAATGGTAAATGTTTTGATGATGATGGCTATTGGGATAGTCATTATGAGAAGGTCATTATTGATGTAAGTGAATCCACTGATAATGATATGATTTTACATAATTTGGAAATGTTTGCTATTGATTATAGCAATGATAAATTTGTGAAGTGTGTTGGTGTATTTCACTATATTGGCTATAAAATGAAAGTGCAACATGAAGATAATCAACATGATGGTAATGAAAAGAAGCTAAGTGGAAATATTCCAAACACTAAGAAGAAGAAGGTGAAGAAAAGGAAAAAGAAGAGAAGAAAGGATGTTAATTAAGAAAATCTAATCCTTTTTCTTTTTCTTATTCTTTAATTGTTGTAGGTTTGAGTCATCATGGGGATGTAAGGGAAGAATTCCAAGGAGATCATTAGATGAAGGAAGCATGGTGGGGCATGAGGACAAGCCCCCATGAGCAAGGGAATCTCAAAACTAAAACCTCTAATGATATTTAATCTAATGTTTGTAATGCATTAAGTCAAGATTATTTTGATGGCCTTGAGTCATGGGGGCATGGTGCATTCTAGCTTGTGAAACATCATGAAGCACAACATTTTTAAGGGTAGGAGAGCTAGTGTAGCAACAGCTCTTCTAATCCCCTTGTTCAACCCTACATTCTATGTGTTTTTATTTGTTTCTTTTTTGGTTGATTTTGTTAAGGATGATTCTTGGAAGTTTTGGCATGTTTAGAGGTGTTTTTGTCTTATTTTGATAAGTTTAGGAGGTTTCAGGATCTATGGGAGCTTATTAGGAGCCATCCAAAGGCTCTCACCATCAAAATGAGCAATTTTATTTTTGGCACCTTCAAAAGAAATGTCTCCCTAGAGAGATAGACGTCTTCCTAGAGGCATCTCCCCTGAAGAGTAGATGTCTACTAAAAATAGTAGACATCTTTCTCAAAAGTAGGACTTTCATAGTAGATGTCCCAACAAAGCCAAAGACAACCCAAATGCATGGGGCAACTTCTGAAAATGTCATTCTAATTTAGGAAACAACCAAAGCAAGATGGAAATAGTCAAGGAGAAGGTGAGTAGAATTAGAAAACATGTAAAGAATCTCAAGTTGAGTTGAGGAAAGATTTCAAGGATTTTTACCTTTTGGTTGCTTACAAATATTGATGTAATTCATCATTATAGGTGCCATAGTGACAAGGGTCATAGTGCCAAGTGCCAAAGTGACAAGTGCTATAGTACCAAGTGCTAAAATGCCAGGGGCTAAAGTCCAAATGCTGAATGCCGAACATCCCAATAAAGGGCAACATTGAGAGCTCTTGAAGGAAGAGAGCTTGTGTAAGGAAGTTGAGTGAGAGGCAACGAAGAGCACTTGAGAGAGGTTAGGAGAATCTCTTATAAGTGTCTTGTCTAAGCTTGGGCTCTAATGAGCGGAGAGGTATCCCTATGTCCAACCATATGAATCACTAAGATGTTCACACATGATCCAGTTGAATTCCATGGATTCCTAGTGTTCTTGTACACAAAATTCAATCTAGGAGGTGAATCTAATCATCGAAAAATCATTATCTTCCCAACTACACTTGTGAGGCTCATTTGTATAGTTAAGTGTAATTAAGGCACATGATTTTTTATTATTTTATATTTTGTTCGCGTAAGGTTGGTAATAGATTGAGAATAAATTGGTTAACTTATTCAACTAATTTAATTACTAATTAATAACTAACTATCCTAACATAAGCATCCAATCCCACTCTCCCTACACATCCTAAACATGTACAACACTACTAGGCAGCCAAGCCTTAAGCACTACTAAGATTACCAAGTGTTATACATATGCTCAAAGTGGTCGTACTTATGTATGCTAGCCTATTTAGCTTAATTAATTACTTACTTAAAGTTTTAATAATTTTAGCTTAATTAATTAATTAATTAATGAAAAAAATAATTTTTAAATAAATCATTAAGCTAGACCAATTTATGCAAGGTTTATCAAAAAGCTCGTCTTTATTGCTGCACACACTACGATGCTCAAGTACAATAGTGCTCGAATAAAGATCCATACACTGCTTGACTCCTATTATGGGCACTTAGAAAATTATTCTATCTCTTACAAAAATAAACTACAATAATTCTACTACCAAGTGAAATTCTAACTCCTATTAACACAACTAGAGTACCATATTTATAGGCCTACTAGGGTGCCACATCGATGGGTACATGTGAATGTGGAAAATCCTACATTAAGGAGGTTGTGTCAATGACATCCCATCAACATAGCCAACCAAAGACAATTCAACATACTCCAATGACTGAATTAAAACTCATCCACAAGTTCTTTAAAAAATTGAAAAGCTATGGGATTATTGACTAACACATTATGCAACAAAACTAACATAACAAAACAAAACTAAGTGCCTAGGTGTACAGATCAACATTTATTACAAAATTGTGGTATTCATGACACAAAATTAAAAACTAAAACATGATTGAAGAAAATTTGACAACATATTCTCTGATGGCATGAAGAAGGTTTAAAAGATCAGACGGTCCCAGTTGGTGGAGGTTACTAAGGTTCTGAAGGACCTTCTCTTACTTCAAGCGCATGCAGTGGTTGAGGTGGCTATGACTACCCTATTGCAATTGCCACTTTCATGGAAGGTGATAGGCATCCAACAATGCCTTCATCTTCTCCTCCCTACTCCAGGGATCATTTATAGTGCACACAACATCACCAATATGGGTTGGAATGGGGATATCCCGCAAATAGGGCATTATTGGGAATAGCTCCTTCACATTGACAAACCAGTTAGTGAATTTCTTGTGTTCAATATCAAGTGCCCTAAGTGCATTCTACAACTCTTCCTAGTCATTCATCCTCTTGGCCAGGTACTTAGCAATTGATCTTTGATCAGTGAACTTCAACTTGAGAACCTTAAGTTCTATGTTTACCACTATAAGCTTCTAATTAGTGTCCTTGTGATGCTTGAACTCTACCTTGTATAATAAGTATGAGTTGGCCACTTATTTCTCCAATTCATCCTGTAGTTGTTTGGTAGTTAGCACAACCAAATTTTCATATCAAAAGTGAGCTTCATGTATTTTATCATCTCCTCAATTTGCAACTCCTTCATGCAAATCTCCACTTTGTTGTAGGCATCTATGCCATCAATGATAGATTGTCATACCTCTCTTCCTTACTAGAGTTTCTAGAGAGTCTCATTTACTTTCACCTTCATCAACTAGATGTGTTTTTTATTAACTTCTTTCTGTAGACTAACCTAATCTCTCTAGTGATTTTTGACTCTCTCAAATTTAAGAGCCTCTGATCTCTAGGTAGCTGCTTCAATTGTAATCTTTTTGCCAAGAGCACAGACCTTCTTCATGGAGAGTTTTTTTCTCTTCCTACTACCAATCTCCTAAACTTAATGTTCACTCTAGCTAACTACTCTTGTTGTTGATGGATAAAATCCACCATCTACTATTTTTGTGCATCAACATTTCTCAAGTAATGATTCCTTGTAGCCAATTGTATATTCTCCTAGCAAGTCTAATTCAAGGCCTTTTTAATTTTAGGCTGAGTGGCCTCTACCAAGGATTGATAGAACACAACCATCTCCATCACACCTTCAATCCCTTTCAAGCTTGTGTGAAGTTGTTCAAGAGCTTCATCCTTTATAAGTGCTAAGTTGAGGAATGTAGGGTCAACAACTTAGGCTCTTAGTTTGACAACCTCTACAACCAAGAATTCATTTAGCTCTTTGGCTATTTTGAGTTACCTCTCAAAATGATGTTCTTTGCCCTTGCTTCTAACAAGTCTAACTAGGTTGCAGTTATGTTATCTAGAAGATCAAAGATGTCTAGAATTGGTTGCCCAATTCCCACCAATCGATCCAGAAATTGTTCATGCTATGTTGTGCTCAACTTGCTACTTACTATCCCAGTAGATGTCTACACATATTTAAGTGTAGAGATGTCTGGTGCAACAACTGCAAATGCATTTAGAGTTTTAGAAATTCTAATAATCACCTTTATTGTTGCCTCATGTCCTTGGTGCTACATCACCAAAACTATTATCCCCTCCCCCTTCTCCGAGTACACTAAAAAAGTAGCAACATTCCTAGAGATTTCTAGGAATTTTTGCTATTGTAAGAGGGATATTTTTGCCTCTTGGGCACTAAGATTCGATCTTACAAACAACTGCATTCTTTGGGCCAAAAAAATTGGTACACTTTCCTCCCTCTAGCTAACTATTTGAGCCACTTCATGCAAGTGACTCATTGCTGGTAGGTACATAGATAGATCGACACCACTTGTTCTCACTTGTTGTTCTTGCTCATTCAAGAGCCATTCTCAAAATTTGTGCAACCATTAAGAAGTTGCAACGATGTCCGGCAATGTTTGTTGAGTGGGTGGTAGAGGTGGGGGTTGCTACATCCCTTCTTGGATGACTTCTACAGGGACTTTGCCCTTCATCATCTTTGTCTAGTTAGCAAATGGAGCACATCGAACATCATCATTTGTATAGTGGGTTATTCTTCCCCTCAAACATAGTTTTCTGATGATGCATGGAAAGGGGAGTGCCTTCCTTCCATGTTCATTCTTCTTGAAGAGCTTTTCTATCTCAAGATATATTAACTATAGAAGGTTGATAGGAAATCTACCACTTAAAGTGGAACATGCATAGGGTGGAGAAGGCATTGATCTTTCTTAGCCTCATTGTTGGATTGAGGTCAAAGGCCACAATTTGTAGTAGATTCTCTCCACCAATGTGAGTGCACCAAAGTCCTTACAATCAAAGCCATAACATCATTGTATCCATTCTTTCTTGATGCTGGGGTCTTTTTGTATTAGAATCTCAACAAGATTTTCCCTAGTTTCCAATAGCCCAAGTGCCTCTGAAATATCTTGCACCGAGTAAGACACAGAAATGTCCTTGATCTTGACCATTGAACTAGCCTACCTATTATTCTAGAATAAGAACATCTCTCCCATGTACCACTCCTCACTAGAAGTGATGATGGGCCACATAAGAGAGGTCTTTAGCTGATCTTATACTTCTTTACGTGCTTGCTCTAAGAAAGAGTCAAAATTCAATCTTGGAGGATTGTTTTCTGAATCTCCTTTGATTTGATCTACTTGAGGTAGGCTTTTGTCAAGGTCACCTCAAGGTTCGCTTGTGGAGTTAGTGCCTCATCCTAGTGGAATTGCTCTATCACTAGTGCTTTTTCTAGAATTTGATGAACAAATTTCACTTCAAGCTCCTTCCTAAGAGGTCCTATAGCATGGGTTGCTACTTGTTCTTCTTAAACCTGTTTTTGGCCCCTTTTCATTTGTGGTCATTTATCCCATGGTTGTGATGGTCCTCCTTCCATTTTATGCTTCACATTTGGTGCCATCTATGAACACAACACATCCAAGGATTAGTATATATAATGTGTAACTTACAATGTTTTGATACCTCATATCATCAATTAGTTACACTTAGGCTAAGGTTGGACCATGGTAGATTAGTTATTTTTATTATTATTTTATTAATTTTTAAGTTCAAAGTGTTACTAGAGCTAGTTGGAAGGGTTTAACTTTTGTAATTTGAAGTTTTCATGTTGGTTTCTTTGTTAAACCTCTATGGGAGTTAAAAAAATTTAGAAAAATTTTCTATCAAAAACTTTAGATTTGTGTCCCCAACAAATAAGAGCTTACCTTCAATAGCTATAGGGTTGAAGAATTGATTGATTTGGATAAACAGTTAGAAAGATAAGGCTTCTAGAATGTTTTGGGCTCTAAAAACTACAAAAAACTCCTTTGGTGTTTGAAAGGAAATGTGAAAAATTTGAAGTGTAGGTGTGTATATATATACTATTTTTATGTTGCATCAATGAGGTCCCATATATGGGGTCTCATATATGTAAGGCATTGATAAATGAATACTCATTTATGAAGGGTCTAAACAAAATTTTTCAACTTGAATTTCTCAAAAAAATACACAGAGTTTTCTGCTGAAAGTAGGATCCATGGAATCCCAGAAAAGCCAAGAATTTAATGGAATCATCAAATAGGATCATTACAAGCTCAAAAATTGAAAAATTGGATGGAGAATATGTTCATTAAGGAAATTTCCTTAAGCAGCTTACATTTGGATGCATCGAATGAGGCACACGAAGGTTTGAATTGTGGGAATGTCTAAGGATGAGGTACTTAACTAATCCAAATAAACGATATGCAAGTGGATCTTATCCATAGTAGGCACATGTCCTTCTTGTCCTTGCATAACCTCAACCTAAGGAGTTCATGGGCCCCATAGGTGATTAATGGTTATGAAAGTTAAGGACTAAAACCTAGAAGAATCTACCTAAGAATTCAAGCATGTCAAACCCAAACATCAACATGGACATGGACACTGGTAATGAGGTGAGTCATGGAAAGCATAAATGGATGAGAGAGAAATTGGAATGAAGTTCCTAATTAAGGTCACATGAAGTTACTTTTGAATTTTGTAGTTAAATGACCCTATAAAACCCATCCTTAGTCTAGACTAAAACCAACCATGTTCAATGACTTCCCATCACCACTCTAAGATCGGTCCATCCCCTTGAGACACAAGAGTGCTCCCACAAATCAATCATCATTCCTTATAGAGAACAAAAGATAAGTAGGAAGTGAGAAAATGCCTTAGTTAGAGAGAACCTTTAGGAATTAGTAACATGTCTTTCTCATCTCATAACTAATGCTAGTAGCCCATTATTTTTTCTAAGTGGTGTGCTTTGAATTCCCATCATCATCATTTTTCTTATTTTTTTTGTGTTTTTGTTTTTTGTTGTTTTTGTTTTTATTTTTTATTTTTCAATGGAAACCACACCATGCAAAGACTTATTTGACTTCCTATTATTGGTTAACATGGAACAATAAGAAATCCATGATAACATTCATGCACCTAAGTAGAAGGGTACAAAAGAGTATTGAGTCCCCTTGAAGTCACATCCTGTTCAAACCCTTGAATCCTTTTCAAGTCCAAAAACTACCAATTTCACAAGTTTTTAAATTTTTACTTAATGAAAAAGAACCCCATACTTCCAAAACAAGGAAAACCATAGAGTTTGTGGATGGGTGGATGTCGTGAACTCACTACCTATTCCATGAAAAAACAAATCATGTCTTAGTTATTGGTACCAAAATTGAAAAATAGAAACTAGACATTAGTAATAAAAAATAATAAGTGCAAACCACCATTAACAACAACTAAAATACCACTATGTCTTATTGGCATAAAACACCTTATTAACAGAAATTTAGAAAATCATACCCAAACCAAAGAAAAGTATACAAGAAAATCATACCCAAAATATTCAAGAAAAATTAAACATACCAATGATGGTGTAAAACAAAAAATGGTGTAAAATAGGAAAAAATTATAAAAGAAAAATGTGTAAAATAAAAAAAAGTGTAAAATAAAACTAGGTAAAACAAAACAAAAAATAGAAAAATTGAGAAGTCATATAAATGGTTAGCACAGATGGCCATCTCCCTCATGACTGAGTTGGAAGGAGGAGATTTGAAAGATAGAGTGAGGTTGTCCATCCAATGAGGTGTTGCTTCCACTAGCTTGCTTAGGCTTATGGAAAGGTTTAACTTGTTGTGTGTTGACAAACTATTTTTTGTTTAGGCTCTCAGGTTTGTAGATCAACATGGCCTCAATGTCTAAAACTTAGTTCATTATGGAAAGATTTCATAAATGATATAAGGCCCTTCCCACAATGTCTAGAACTTAGTTCATTATGGAACATGTGTGGGATTCACGTAAAGGATCTTGTCTCTAGGTTGAAGTTTTTCTTTCCTTATCCTAAGGTCATGGCATTATTTATTGAATGCTTTGTGAATTTATTCAAAGACAAGGCCACCAATCGATTCTCATCTAGCACATTAATATTGATCAATCATTCTCTTTGTGCTAAACTCAGGACAAGATCTAGGTCACATGCTGTTGAAAGTGTACAGAGCTTAGATTGAATAGGAAGTGTTGATAGTTTCTTGTACACCAACTCATAGGAAGAGTAGCCTATAGGGATTTTCCATGTTAAGCGATAAATCTAGAGGGCATTGTTGAGTTTTGTGTTTAGTCTCTCCTATATTTACTAACAGTTCTAATTAAGATCTTTGTAATCATCCTATTGGTAACCTCTACTTGACCATTGGCTTAGGGGTGGTACAGTGTTATTAATTTATGTTCAACCCCCAAGCATTACATGAGCTTGCAAAAAGTGGTGCCTATGAAATGGGTTCCATTATTAGAAATTAGTGCATGTGGTAGCCCATACCTATTTATAATATGTTATTGAAAAAAATCAAGTAGCAGTGGATGATGTACAATCGACAATGGCTGTTGCTTCTACCCATTTAGTATAATAGTCAATGACGATGATAATGTATACCTTTCCATTTAACATGGGTGTGATGGGACCCATGAAGTCTATGCCCCATATTTTGAAGGGTTCCAATGGTTGGATCCACTGTTGAGATCCCTCCATTCACGCGATCATCACAAGATCGAACAAATTAGTGGGCATCCCTAAATATTGTTGGCTAATAGTACCCTACCATCCGGATTTTAATGGTCATGCATCTCTTTGCATAGTGGCCTCCACAAGGGCCCTCCTGAGCATCTTGGAGAATGCATAGTTGATAAATATCAGGGACACACCAACAAACCATGCCATTAGTGCATACCTTGTAAATGTATTTGTTCATTTTCATGAAGTGTTTGG
Source organism: Gnetum montanum (assembly GCA_015680685.1). Lineage (NCBI taxonomy): Eukaryota > Viridiplantae > Streptophyta > Gnetopsida > Gnetales > Gnetaceae > Gnetum > Gnetum montanum. The sequence continues at coordinate 72,860 of MNCI01004089.1, read as the reverse complement.
CCTGATGTAGAAACTATTATTTCTTCTTATGATCTAGATCATGTGGCATCTCCTGAGTAAGAAGATAAGTGAGGATGTCATCATACCATTTTGGCTCTATGGGCACTTGGTCATTAATTACTTCAGCAAAGAGGATTTCATCAAGAAATTAATCATAGAGTGGGCTCTCCTCCTCTTTGTTATCCCATCTTAAACAAGAGAGATGATTGGTGACCACATTCTCAATCTTCTTTTGATCTACCATCATAAGATCGAATTCTTGCAAGATCACTAGCCACCATATGACATGGGGACTCACCATTAGCTTGTTCATCAAGAAGCAAATGGCATTGTGGTTGATGTGTACAAACACTTTGTACCCAATCACATAGTGCCTCAATGTTTCCAATGCATACATCATTGCCATCAGTTCTTTCTCTATTGTGGTGTAATTAAGCTATGCATCCACAATGATTCGACTTATGCAGTTGATGTAATATGGACATTTCTAATCATCCAACTATGTCAGCATGGCTCCCAACACATAATTTGATGCATCTGTCATGATATGAAATGGTCTGAACCAATCTAGTTCTTGTAGAATTGGATTTTCTATGAGTTTTTCCTTTAGCTATTAGCATGCATTTTCACATTCCTTAGTCCAAACAAATGGAGCATCTTTCTTTGTTAGCTTGACCAACAATTTTTTGATCTTAGAGAAATTCTCTATGAATCACCAATAGTAACCAATGTGTCCAAAAAATGACTAAAAATCTTTAACTATTTCTAGTTGACAAGTTATTCCTTGGATGATCCTCATCTCTTTAGGATCTACCTTGATCCCTCCTTATGAGATTCTATGCCCCAATACTATGTCCTCTTGGACCAGTAGATGGCCCTTTTGCCAATTGAATCACAAGTTTTTCTCCCTACATCTTTTTAATACTTACTCAAGGAGGTCCAAGGCTTGCTCGAATGTAGCACCATAAGTGGAGAAGTCATTCATGAAGACTTCCACCCCACTACCAATTTACTACTAAAAGATGCTCCATACCAAGCGTTGAAATGTGGTAAGAGCATTACACAAATCAAAAGGCATCTTCCAATATGCAAAAGTCCCCTATGGACTCATAAATGTAGTTATGACTTGATCCTCTGGTGGAATCTAAATTTGATTATAGCCACTATAACCATCCAAAAAGCTATAATAGCAATGTCTAAAAATGGTGTCCAACAATTGATCTAGATATGGCAATAGAAAATGATCTTTGAATGTTGCCATATTCAATCGCCTAAAATCAATACAAACCCATCACATGCCACCTTTCTTTGGCATAATCATGAGTGGGCTGACCCACTCACTATCTGCAATAAGATAAATGAACCCTGCCTTGAGGAGTTATTCTATTTTCTTCTTGACAATTTGCTTTAATTTTGGTTTCAACCACTATTATGGCTACTTCCTTAGCTTCATGGTCAAATTGGTATAGATACAGTGTTGGCATATTCGTGGATCAATCCCAATGAGTTCAAGATATGACTAAGTAAATACTATTTTCCATCTGTTAATCACTTTCAACAGTTTCTCTTTTTGTTCAGGAGCAAGTTTAGCATTGATTATAATTGGCTTTCCATTTTTCAGAAATGCATATTCTAGGTTAGCAGTTAGAGTTTTTAACTCTAGGGGCTCTTGTTTAAAATTTTTAGAGATTTCCAACTCTCCCCAATAGGTATCATCATTTTTTTCAACAAAGAGTTGGTGATGAACTTGCTCTAGTTCATCCATTCCTGTGACATAGGCACATGTCAGGCTCTCAATTAGTTTCATGCAAATTGTGCTACTCTCAAAATTAGCTATTACCACTAGGTGCTTTCTTGTTTTTTGGTTGCTATGTACAAGAACCTTTAAATATATACCTCATTTGCACACTGCTTACATATTGAAATAGATGCCCTTTTCACAAACCAGAGTTTCAACACGTATTTGCATCTTGTATTACTGTATACAATGCATGGAACTCATTTCTTCTCAATCTTTTCAAATGAATTTTCCTTGGAAATTTCCAAAGAAAGATCTTTGATGTCCATTCTTGCGTCAACAGTACTTAGCCACACCCTTCCCATAATGATTGGAAAATCCTCCTTACAGTTCTTAACTTTGATCACTAGGAAATCAGCAGGATAAGACCACCCATAGATAGTCATCACAATATCTTCTACCGATTCCAATGAAATAGTGATGGACTGGTCTGCTAGTTCTAATTTGATATTGCTCTTCATAAGAGGCAGTAGGTTCCAGGCAGTATACATCTCATGGGAAATCAAATTAACACCAAAACCTAAATCCAAAAGAGCTTTACATGATTCATTCCTAGCAATGTACAAATAAATATGGGGACTTCCAAGATTGGCTAATTTCTTGGAAAGGTTTCCAAGCCGAATCTAGTCAAATACGACATGAGTTAACATAATATTGTAGATCTTGAAAGGAATTTGGTTTGAAGGGCTCTCAATTTGATGATTTGTAGAGGATGAGGAAGGAGTAGGGAGAACAACCACATGAGTTTGTGAGGGCTTAGAAGGGTTGTTGGGTCGGAAGAATGGTCATTTGTGAGATGTAGGTTCCAAACCACTAAGTTGATTATCCAACTATAAATTAATGATCCTTGTAGCATTATGTTGTTGTCGCTGAGCTAAAATCTTACCCTACATGAATGGAGTAGGCAGTAGCTATGTTGAGGGTGGAGGAACAGGTGCAAGCACATGAGAAGGGTATGGATGGAATATGGGACCCCAACACCCCCACCCCAGGAGTTGCAAAATGAGTTTGGTGATATTTAGGATCCTAGTAGTGAAACGTGACTAGAATAGTCACATGGAGATAAGGGTTGCTAAACATAGTACCCATATGGATCTAGCTACCTATAAGGGTACTGCTACCATGGTGGTGGCATCCCACATGATTGTGGTTACTACCACTACTAATACTATTCATATGGTTGTGGTGGATTTCCACTTGGATAATAAAGATGTTGTTGGTGGAACTACCAGGGATTGGCTTGAGAATAAAGTAATCTTCTAGGGTTTTGCCCTTTTTATAGTCATAGATTCAGAGCATACACCCCAAATTCCCGTAAGTGTGACACAACAGGACAACATCCCTTAGGATGTTCATAGTGGCAAATGTCACATCCACTGTCATCATCTAATTTAATCTACACAACTTCTTCTACTGCAGTAGCTTTTCCCTTACCCCTTTATTAGGCACATTCAAGTTCTTTCCACCTCCTGCAATCATGATCACTACTCTACTCTCTTAATTCCTATGCTTTTTAGAGCAGTTTGGAATTTTTCATTCAATAAATCCCACATTTTATCTACCCTGGACGAAATTTCAAACATGGATTTTTGGATTGGCAAGGTCTTTTGTTGCACCACCTCATCAAGAGATGACTCCTCCTCAAATTCACAAAAGTGATACTTCTTCTGTCTAATAGAAGGATCCTTGTTATATTCTTCTACAATTTTTTGTTTCCTCAACTCTCCTTCTACTTTTGCTACCTACTCAATCATCCTTTATATCTGATGGGCTCTTAATTCCTACAGTCTTCCTTGGGAATAGATCCCAAGGGTCCTTCATGTTTCTAACCAAAGCCCATCTATGATGTGATGAAGTTGTTCCCTCTGAGAGTAATCATGGCTAGGGCATTAGTGTAATAGTGAATAATATCTGCCCATGGTGGCATCCAAGGGTTTATGTTTTTCTTGTTTACATCCTTGGATTTTCCTTCGCAAGTTTGACACTCTGGAGTATGTCTGATACTTGCCATTAAATAGTTTTAGCATTGTACTCCATCAAAAGATTGATTCTGGTTCCAGAGATCAATAGCAGCTTTTTGCTTCCTTGATGAGTGTTTTGGGGAATAGCTTGAGATTTTGCTAATCATTTTCAATATTTTGTAAGACACAAGCATTGTAAAAGGCTTGTAGATGCATTTGAGGATCTAAGTTATATTCTCCCTCAAATATGGAAATATTGTTCATGTCTAGCCACTTAATTCAAATATCTTTCACATGTCTGGTAGGAACTCTAATAGCCTCTACAATGTTGAGCATATTTGGAGTGGCTAGAAAAGGCTTATCATCATGATTTTGATGATGCCTATGATGTCCTCTATCATACCTTCATTCATGATGGTCAATATGGTTATCATTATTATCCTGCCGCCTATGATTCTTTTCAAATTTGGAAGAGAAAGCTAATCCATATGAAAAGGATGAAGAGGGAGGAGAAATGCTACCACCATGATGTCTACCACTTCCTCTCCCTTTGTCACAACTACAATCCTTAGAGTGACCATCCTTATGCTTGTCTGAGTTCTCACTTCAACTTCCTTTCGTAGAGCTCCCATAACCATGGGACTCACTATTACCAGAACCCGAATTCTTGGTTACTAATTTAGAATTTGGGTTTGGCTCCCCTTCACTAGAGTTAAGAGGTGAAGAGTCTACATGTTGAGAATTCTCAGAAAGAGGTTCCTTATCATCCTTTTGATTTATTAGGAACAAGGGGTTAGTGAACCATTTTCCCTACATGGCTTTGTGTCACTATTTTTTTGTCGATATCATTTACATTTTACATTGTGTCTCAATTGGATGGTAGTCATGAAAGTCTTGATCTTTCACAATGTACTCTCCGTGAAGCTCCTCAATTCCCAACCCCATAAGAGTTTGTAGCAACATTTTGGAAATAAATCGGTCATGTGGCAATACCACATTCTCCTCCATGTCTTGCCACCACATTTGTTCATCTTAATGCAGGACGTAAGTGAAATTGGATACAAACTCATCAAGATGAGTGTACACCACTTTGCATTCTTGTGGTACTATTGGTTTAGAATAGTCTCACTTGTGAAAAGAAGAAGAAACTTTTTTAGAAACAGTTTCTTAGTGTGCTTGTAGTATAGTTTTGATTAATTGTTATGATTTAACTTTGTTGGGTTCGTTTCAATGATATTGAGTAATTTTCACTAATCCTAGATTGATAGCGCTAGGTACTAGCTAAGAATCCCTAGCAATGGCACCAATCATGAGCAACGTGGTACCCCTACACCCAACTATATGAATCACTAAGGTGTTCACATGCAATCTGGTCAAATTTGGTGGATTCCTAGTGTTCTCGTACACAAGATTCAATCTAGAATGTGAATCTAATTATGGAACAAACATTGACTTCCCAACTACACTTGTGAGGCTCAATTGTATGGTTAAGTGTAATTGAGGCACATGATTTTTTATTTTTTTATATTTTGTTCGCCTAAGGTTGGTAATAGATTAAAAATAAATTGATTAATTAATTCAACTAATTTAATTGCTAATTAATAACTAACTATCTTAACATAAGCATCTGGTCCCACTTTTCGTACACATCCTATACATGTACAACACTGTTGGGTGACCAAGCATTAAGCACTACTGAGATTACCAAGTGTTATACGTATGCTCAAAGTGGTTGTACTTATGTATGCTAGCCTATTTAGCTTAATTAATTAATTACTTAAAGTATTAATTATTCTATCTTAATTAATTTCTTAATTAATGAAAACAATAATGCATAAATAAATCATTAAGCTAGTCCAAGTGCTGCAAGGTTTATCAAAAAGCTCATTTTTATTGTCGCACTCACTATGGTGCTTAGGTACAATAGTGCTCGAATAAAGATCCATACAGTCCTTGACTCTTATTACAGGCACTTAGAAAATTATTCTATCTCTTACAAAAACAAACTGCAAGAACTCTACTAGCAACTAAAATTCTAACTCCTATTAACATGGCTAGGGTGTTGTTTTTATAGACCTACTAGGGTGCCACATCAATGGGTACACGTCAATGTGGAAAACCCTACATCAATAAGGTCACATAAATACCATTCCATTAATGCAACTAACCAAAGATACTTCATCAAGCTCCATTATGAGCAATTGAGGATTAAGAGAGGATAAATGTAGCCTCTAAGATCCTTTGGAGACTTTTAGGTTGAGCTTGGCTCCTCATCTTTGATGTATTTTCTATGTATTTTAAGAATTATCTTAATATAAAGAAGGTTTTCTCTATTTGATTAGGTTATTCTTACTTTCTAAGCTAGATCTACTTGGAAGTTGTGGATTGGGTCCTATTAGGGTCTATCAAGGTGCAACACCCTTGCACCAATTTCTTGCATTTATACTTAATATTTCTATATGTTAGTACCTCAACATTGGTAAACACTTCTCCACATTTAATCATTATTCCTCAATTCTATCACAATCTAACTCATCATGTCTTGCATAAGCATTGTCCAACTTTAACATTATCAAGTACATTTACATCTCTTAAATAATCATTTCTTAGAGTGAGCAATGACTGCTAAGTACCATTTTCTTCCTTAATCATAGAACACAATCCCTACCTTGCTTTACCCTTTTCCTAGTTTTTTTTCCTATATTTCCCCTTTTATTTTAATATTGTTCCTTCCTCACCATCAAATTTTACAGTAAAACTTTGCCTCTTGTGATCTTTTATGAAGATAATCATTATTTTTTCAATTCTTTCTTTAAACAAAAAGACTCTTCCTCCCTCTAGAAAGAAAAAGAACAGGGAACCCATTAAAGAGAGAAGGTAAAAAATTACAACATTTTCACTAGATTCAAAATCTTTTTCTTGATTCATTTCATCTTAAAATTTTTTTACATATTACAAATGTTCTTCATAAATATGAGACATCTCATAATTTTCACTATCTATTGCTCCACTTTCCTTCACTAAAAATTAAAATTAAGCTCTTCTATTTTCCCTAATGATGGATTTCTAACCATGTTTTCATTTTCCATTTTAGTCTTAGTATCCTTGTACCTCATTAATTTGATGAGAAATGTGTGAAATATTATCTTTGTCCATTTTAAGTTATTGGTTTTTTCTTGATGACTCTTACTTCAATTTTATAGTAGCATCCATCAAGAGGTGACAATGTTAGACTTTGCATTATCGACAACATCTTATTCTTCATGAGTATTTCTTTAGTTCTTCAATAATACTTACAAAGGAGCTATGTTTAGGAATTCAAAGTCTCAACTTTCAAACATCATTGCTAGCTTCTTCCCCAAGTTCAACCCAACATTGCATAAAATACTTCATCAACAACTTTAGGAAAATGTCAATAAATCCAACAAAATTAACTTCAACATCAATTTCTTTATGAATATCAATTTGAATAACATTTTAATATTTAAGAATTAAAAATATACAAATTAATCAAAAACTAACACCAACGTCACCTCTAGACATCAATTTTACTACCTCAAATAATGACCAATAATTCAACAATTAATGTTTAATTGAAATTCAAAGTTCAAAATAAAAAGATAATTCTCAAATTTAATGCTTAGCATTATTTCTAGTGTTCATTCCTATCTACTTACAAATTAAACAATAATCAAATGGCCATCATTTAGTTTGCATTTAATCTCAAAATGACATTGTTACCAAAAGTAATGGCCATGGTTCAATTTAGCATCCAATTCTCAAACTCTTCATTTCAACTCCTAGAGAGAAGATCAATAAGTAGAATCAAGGCTATGACTATCTAATTCAAAGCCTAACTTAGGGTTAGATAGTGACATAAAATCAAACATTAAAAGGTCATACAAGTAAAAACAAAGATTTGAACATTTAGTTCTCCTCCTTCTCTAATGTTTATTTCTAAATTGAGAGTTGGTTTTCTAAGCATCTTTAAAGTACATGTTGAAATAACTTATATTCAATAATTGTGAGGCAAAAAAAAATGTTGGATTAGATTTCTCTTTATCTTATAAGCCAGTTATTTCTCTCTCAATTGGAGAATTTTAACATCCATTATAGAGCTCATTCCCTTTCCCATTTATAGTTTATAATTCTATATTGTTGATCAAATGTTTAAGTTAATGTGGCTATAATTCCAATTTTGAGGAGCTTGCCTTTTGTACCATATTCATTAGTGTTTTGTGAGCATTTCTTCATTTATTCTATTATTTAAATCTTATTTATTGTTTCAAATATTCCTTTTTATTATCCTACTTATTATGTCTCCAAGTGCTTGTAACACATGTTGTAAGTTGTCTAAGTGCTTATTTAAATTGGAATCTTTTAGACCATTTAAGTTCATTTATAGATTTTCCCTTAGATTTACAAGTATAAAAATAATTTGTTCCTAAGAAATGAAATTTTTAGGAACACTTCTCTACTATGCACAAATTCAATACAATAAATTTGATTTTTCATCATATTTAATTCGATACAAATTTGAAATAACACATTCATTTTTCTTAACCATGAATCTATTGTCCCTCCTAGACATTTGACGACTAAGCAATAAGGATTTTAACTATTAAGATACATACAAATTATCATGCACAAGGATGGTACCATCATTATTAAGAGTTATGAGGCATCTACTTATACCCTCAATCTTATAACAACTACCATCTCTAACTCTAGTAAACCCAAGATTTGAGGACTTCACACACTTAACAAAACAATCATTGTTAGGTTTCATGTGGTTTGAATAACCACTATTAAAAATTCATATGATAGAATTAATTTTCTTGAAAGCAAAAAATGCAACAAAATTTGCTTTTGTACCATCCCCAACCAATTTATCTTTGTATTGGTTTTGTGCTAACAACTCACCTTGTGCTTGTGTTTTGTCTTGGACTTGGAAATTTTGTGCATCATTCTTACTCTAGCATCTATCTTCAATGTGTCTTCTTCTGTTGCTAAAATTGCAAATGACATGATCTTTGTTTTGGAAGTTTCATCTTCCTCTTTTTCTTTTGAATCTTCCTTTACCTATTCCATTGTTGAAGTTTTGAGAACTTTATTCCCATATGAAATTTACATCATTTTAAAATACATTCCTTCCTTTACCTTTACCTCTTATACCATGCTTTCTTTCTCTTTGATAATTTTAGGTACATACATAGTATCATTTTAGAATTAGAGGGTTTTAATTCTGTTAGGTCTCTAAGATAAGACACTAATTCATCTATGTTATAAGTTGATAAATCTTTGGTTTGAACTATGGTAATCATAATGTTTTGATACCTATAGTCATCATAAAACATTTGAATAATCTTTGGTCCTTTTGATGCATAAAGAAATCCCATTGATATTCATCAAGATTTCTAATAATGAAAAATAACATTTATAAAAAATTTTTAATAGACTCACCCTTTTACATCTTGAGATGGTCAAACATACTTCTCAACTTAAGCTCCTCAACCTACCAATTTTCCATGTCTCTTTTCAATTCTTTTTGCAATGCCTCCCAACCTTGCTTAGATGTCTCCTTGATAATTATCCTAGCACTAATAACTTTAAAAATAGAAATATAAATAGTCATTTTTGCCAGTAATTCTTGCATTAATGTATTTTTCTAATATTTCTTCCCTTGCTTAGTGATGAGTGGTGAGGTACCCCTACACTCAACCATACGAATACAAGTGTAGCACATGCGATCTGGTCTAACTCTGCAGACAGACTAGTTGTGGCACCTAGATCGTTAACCTTAGGCCGCAGTTCGCTTTCTTCCCACCTAGACTAGTTATTAGCTTTGTCACGTATGGTTTAGTCCAGAGTGAGGTGTAAAATGTGTTCCTAATTCTAATGCTACTCTTGAAGGTAGTGGAAAATAATATTAACTAAGCTAAGCTAGGAGAGAAAGGGTAAGAGAATCTAATCTAGCCTAAGTGCAATGAGCAGTCGATTCCTTGATCATCTGTACACATCTTGGACTTCATGCACAACTACCACTAGGATTACCAAGCGCAGATCCTAGGTATGCCACTGGGATACCAAGTAGTCACACTTAAATGCTCGTAATCAAATCGTACTTGTTCCGCATTCTAGGAGTTTAAGGGTGAGAGAGAAAATAATAAATAACATTAAATAAAAAAATATATAACAAAGTGAATGCTGCAATGATGAAGTAATCTTGATCTTTATTGCTGGTCATGTGCATGTCCAAGTATGTCACACTCAAATAAAGAATGTCGTACAATTACATTCACCACACTGCGGGCAAACACTGGAAAAATAATCTAACTTTGGAGGGATCAAACTACTAGAGTTTCACTACAATATAAACTATGATTATCAATAAGGGAGAGCCACTTCTTATTTATAGACATTGTGGCAGACTGTGATATCGTGACAGACACGATATCAAGGCCCATGCAATATCGCATCCCATCATACCCCCATGACTGAATAAAAACTTGTCCTCAAGTTACAAAGAGAAAAAGCTCCATTGATTACACAGTGGATAGGTATGGGATTATTAACTGGAAAAACAAAAAATGAAATGATGTCATAGTGTAGAAAGACACAACACAAATAATACTACAACTACAAAAAATGGAACTCATGTAGTTCCTGGTGGTGGTGGCTCCTCCATGGGTGCTTTCCCTTTGTCATGTGCTCCAGGCTTGAAATCTTGATGGCATTGAAGTATGGCATGGAGCTTCTCCTCTTTGGTTTGAGAATCTCGTGTCATCCATGCAAGTGTTTTGATGTTTGATGGAGTCGGCACCTCCCATGGACAGGGTAGTTGCGGGAACATCTAGTTGGCTTTGACATACCATGCCGCGAACACCCGTCGTTCCTCTTCATAGGCTCTAGCTTTATCCTTGTATTCATGAAGATTTTTTAGCCATCGATCCAAGTCAGTTGCAACATCATTCTGTCCTTGGTAGCTTGATTTTACCACCTCAAGTTCAAAATTTGCAACATCCATTTTTTCAACCAACTTCTTGCATTCTGCAAATTCTGCTTCATATTTGATATGGGTGGAAGCTACCTACTGATTGAGCTCTATTCTTGGGTGTCCTGCTGTTAACATGGTAAGGTTGGCATATCTAAGGTTTTCCAACTCGATGTATTCTGTCAAGTCCTGGATCTGTAGGTCCCAATTTTCAATTTCCACTTTTTGGACGAAGGCGTAAGTGTCCAATATGGCCCTCCAATCAGTGTGTTGAGCACTGATAGTGTTGATTTGAGCCTTGGCCATATGGATATCCTTCTCTAGGATTTGTTTATACATCCCCACCTAATCACAGAAATGATCCTTCAACTTCTTGTGTCGTTTAGCCTCATTATGCCACGTGCTTATTTCAATTGTTGATTTTTGGTGAATAGCGTGTACCTCCTCCATTGAGAAGGTTCGATTCTCTCTATCTAAATGGCTCACATCTCAGTTGAACCGAATGAATTGTTCTCGTAGCTAATGAAAATGTTCATCGAGAACATTCTTTTGTTTCTCTACAGTGGTCAACCGAAGATTATCTGCAACCAACTGCTTATTTTCTTCTTCTAAGGCCTTGAGTATCTTAAGATGCATATGGGTTTGCACCTGTCATGCGGAGGAATCCCAAACGGTCGTCTCCTTTTCTCCTACCACCTTCTTATTCTCTGTAATCAATTTGGTCAGTTGCTCTGTTCTAAAATTTTCTAGCTGGTCTATGAGAACAAATTGTAGAGGATCCCATTATGCTACTTGTAAGGTTATGAGCTGCTCTTGTAATTTCTACACTTCATCTTCAGCATGCTCTGCCCCTTTGTGGAAATGACCAGCTTTCCCTTTGTGGAAATGAGGTCTAATTAAATTGCTGTTACATCCTAGGGGATGTCAAATAGAGACATCAGAACTTGTCCTATTTGAAGCAATCTGTCCAGTGCATCCTCATGTTCTGCAGGAGTCATTGAGGTTCTGACCAAAGTTTGAGCATCTCGTGCTCCTGTAAGATCTTCCAGTGGCACAACAGGTACATTCAAAGATTCCTTGATGTGATCTATGACCACATCTGCAACTCCCACGGCATTCTGGTGTTGCATGACCACCATAGTGGCCCCTTCACCAGTCTTTAACTACACTTGAAAAGATGTCACGTTTCTTGAGATCTGTTGCGACCATCTGCTTTCCCCTCCTCCTGTTTGAATTGAGACTTCATCCCTTGTGTGATCAAGTGAAATTATAGGCTAAATGGCATCATCAAAGACACGGAAGAGGCTTGTGTCATCACGACCTCCCCAACTAACCGTATCAGTGATGGCCCGAAGATGTCTCATCGACAGTCTGTAGTCTTGAGATGGTGGCTGCTGATCCTGACCTGTGCCAGGCACTACTTCTTGTTGTTAGCTAGGACCCATGGATGGAGGTTGACTGGGTCCTACAATTTGAGTTGCAGGTGGTCCAGTCATCTATTCTTCTTCTTCATCTAGTCTCAGCTCTTCGCCAATGTTCTTTCTTGGAGCTAGCGCCTTTAGTAGTTCAGCATAAGAAGCATTCTTGGCTTTTTGGAGGACGTCATTAGTGTACCCCTGAATACCAGCCCATCAACACAGTTTTCTGATAAGACAGGGGAAGGGCAATGCCATCTTCCTTGACTTCCATTCTTCAAATCACCTTAGGATCTCCGTCAAATATAGATGGGGAAGGTTAGCGTTAACCTTTCCCATCAACACTGCACATCCTCTGGCCACATACATGGATATTCTTTTCAAGCCTTTTGTGGGGAAGAGGTGATAGGTTCCAATTACGAAATAAACTCTCTCTTCCATTGTCAATTCTCCAAAAGCTTTGTCTCTGCTATAAGCCTTCTCTAACCAATCCTTTCACACATCGGGGTCTGAATGGGTGGATAACTAAGCAACCTGGGGCCCTGAGTTTAGAAGGTTTAACACTTCTGAAATTGCCTATGTAGAGAAGTCAACTGTCACACCACAAATGTTAACCGTGATGCCTTGCTCCCTATTGTGCCAGAACTAGTACGTTTCACCTAAGTACCAAGCACCACTTTCAGAGAGGACAGGCCATAAGGGAGATCCTTTGAGGTGATCCCTAATAGCCTCAGGAGCGAACTCTGCAAAAGATTCAAAGCTTAGCTCCATAATCACTGCAATGAATGTGGACTTCTCATGGATAGCCTGAACACATTCCAGGGGCAACGTGAGTTGTTGTCCCGGTTCAAGTGCAGCAATAGCTCCTCCTTCTACCTACCTAGACCATCTGGTAGGAGGTTCTTCTTGATGGATGTTGAATGATTGCACCTCCTGTTCTGCATGTTCTCCTGCAAAGACTTGTCTTCCACCTCTTCGAGGTTGTTTCACTCCACCTTGAACAGGACCCTCATGTTGTGCACGTTTCGGGGCCATCGGCAATCACACGGGCAAAGCGTTAGTAAGGTTGTTTTCAACGTCAAGTTATACCTTACTACTTGTCTTAATTAAAGATCTTATGTTATAACGTGTGATCATGCTCGAAAATTGTAATAATGGGTCTTGTGACTTAGGTGGGTTTCATTTTAATCCCCCAATGTACCTAAGGTCATATGATTTTTGGCACAATTATTCTAAGTGTTAGTGTTAATTACCCTAATTTATGTCCTTTGGGAAATGATAAATTTTAAAAAAGTTAGGCACTTTTCGGCAAGTGTCTCTCCCCCATGACTAAACTGAACACTCCAGGTTCAAGCAGGTTCAAACAGAATTAAAATCAGAGCACCAGTGAGTGAGATATGAGAGAAAAAGCAAGGGTCACGCAATTGCAAGTTGCAGAGAAAAATATCAAACCCCCCCCCCCCCCCCCCCCCCCCCCCCCCGTGTAAATGGTAAAATGATGCTACGTGTTGTGGCGAGGGTACTTATTTATAGGTAAATAGGACGCGATATCGCATACGATGCATCACGTATGCGATATCACATGGGACGTGATATCGCGTACGCTATATCTCGACCCTACTAATGTGAGACACATGAAAAATACCAATTTTTTTAATGATTTTTCTTGAAATCAATGGTTTATATTGAGGACATTGGCAAGTATTAAGATGTTCTAGGGTAATTTCATTGATTCAAGAGGCACTCTTAATGATAATTATGTGAAATTTAGCAATAAAAATTTGGTGGTTAAGAAAAAAGGAAATGTAATGATACATTGGAACTTTAAAATTTAGAGGAATAATGGTAGGGAAAGAAAATCAATTGAAAAATTAAGTTGAGGGTAAGAAATTGTGTGTTTGAGTTAGAGAATCAGTGAAGATGATGAAAAATTACACAAGTGGGTCCTCCCCGAAGCAGGTTTCAACCTATAATGCCCTTGTGTAACCACACTTAAGGTGTCCGTGGGCACTAGAAGGGTTAGATGTAATCCGCACCAACTCCATAAAACACACACATATAAATATCACTGGAATGAGATGAAAAATTCTATGCTACACGGGACACGAGCTACAATTACACGGACAGTGAGATGAAACAAACTATAGAAAGGAATTGTAGAGATCGGGACATGAGGTAACTAACCCTGGGCACAATGAATCCTGCGTGTAAAGCATGATTAATATGTCATTAACCCATTGTTCCAAGATCAGGACCAAGTCCATCCTTCTAATCAGTGACATTGCATTGTTTCATCCCATGATGAACAACTATGAGAGTACCAGAACAACAAGGCGTATGATCACTTAGCGTTTTATGCAAGGAAGGAGTGAATTTTGTTTTGTGGCACTTTTCTTTTTCATTTTCTTTTTCTCTTTCTTTCTTTTCNTTGTGGCACTTTTCTTTTTCATTTTCTTTTTCTCTTTCTTTCTCTTT
>MNCI01004089.1:39020-58053 GCA_015680685.1 Gnetum montanum | reverse complement strand
CAAATAATTGATCACTCATGACTTAATAACATAAAACACACCTCAACCAACGATCCACATGAGTGTTTTATTCGTAGAAGAGATTACTTACAAAAGCGTAAAAAGACAAACACACAAAAAGATAAAACAAAAATTTGTAAAATTAAAGAAAATGAAAAATATTTATTAATCCTGCTTGTTAGTAAAATGGGGGATATCCCCCACAACTAAACGGTTGAGTATGGCAAGGACTAATAAATTAAAAATAAGGATCCTTGCATGTTGGAAGTATTGGGACCGATCTATACTTATCCCCTCGAGGTTCACACTCTTGATTGTAATAAGCATAGTGGGGCACTTTATACGATGTAGTTCCTGGATAACGAGTTAACCCACTACGATGTTTGTGACCATTAGATGGTGTGCAAGGATTGGGTTGATGCCTCCCATGGTTGTGTTCATTGGGTTGTATAGTTGTTGGAGTGTAAGTTGGTGGCCCTAATAAAGGTACATGAGGCATTGGGTTTGAAGGTAAGGGTGCACCATAGTGTGGGACTTGTGCTGGGTTGGAAGATGCAATGGCCTCAGAATGATGTTAGTAGTAGTAGCATAAGTGTTGTTCGTGGGTTGTTGCGGTGGCACAAACACATTAGGAACAGTTGGTGGCACTGTGGAAGGAGGGAAAGGATGAGAATGTTGAAAGTTAGGGGGAATATGAGGTGCACAAGGTGGTAGTTGTGTTGGAGGCATGGGTTGATAGTATTGTGGAGAATAGGATTGTGGTGAGATAGAGTGTGTGGGCCTAGTTGCAGAAACAGGATGTTGAACTTGATAAGCATTTGGATTCAGAAAATATGAAGGTTACCTCCAATCTAAGGGTGGTCTCCCCCACGACTGGGATGGTTGCCACTGTGGTCTAACACAATGTCTCTGTACGAACTCTAGATGTAACGTGTTTCCCCAATGCTCTTGTAGATGTAACAATATTGGGCATTGGCCCTTGGGGTGATCGTACAAGCATATGTTGCATTCATATGTATGATTGGCAGTTGAGCACTTATTCCCTTCATTCTTTCTTTTCGAATGTCTAATGTTCTATCCTGCTTCTTGGGTTGTTAGAACTCTATCTCCAATGGTGTTGATATATTCTCCACACTTTTGATACATCCATTCGAACATCTTATTGATCTTTGCCTCGGCTTCTTCTAACGATTGTTGTATTGGCAAAGATGATGTTTCCACCTTGAGATTTGTTGATTTCTCCTTGTTATGATCATGGACCTTCGTTAAGTTGAAATTTTGGTCCTGTTTATATGTTTCAACACTCTCCCATCTAGCTAATTCTCCTTCTTCTTTTGCTACCCGCTTAATAAGCTCTTGGATTTGATGGGTTTGTAGTTCATATAGTTGACCTTGGGCATACGTTCCTAAGGTCTCTCTTGTTTCATTACATAGCCCTTCAATAATATGGTACATTAGCCTTTCCTCGGAAAACACATGGCCTAGACAGTTGTGTAATAGTGCATAATATCTTTCTAAGGTCATGTCCAAGGGTTCATGTTGTGCTTTTTTCCATCCTTGGATTTGTTTCATCAAGGCTGACACTCTTGCGTAAGTTTGATATTTTTCGTTAAAGACTTCTACCATTGTTCACCAGTGTCGTATCGAACATGGTTTTAACGATCTATACCATACTTTTTCTTGGTCAACGAGTGTCATAGGAAAGAGCTTAAGTTTTTGCCACCCATTATTAATATTATTCCATGTGCAAGCATCGTAGAAGGCTTGTAACTGTTGATGTAGATCTAAGTCATAGCCTCCTGAAAATTTGGGAAAGTTGTTTAAATTGAGCCTGGGTAGTCAGCTCTCTTTACAATGCCTATGTGAGATTCAAACAGCCTCTTGTATTTGCGTTAGGCTTGTAGTGGCCAGTGGGGGTTCATCGTCATCAGGTAAGTTATGTCTTTGTGTGTTGGGATGACGTTGATTTTGTTCATGTTTATAAGAGACTCCCACTTCAAGTTGTATACTCCAATCTTCATCGTCATATACTTCATTAGTCCTCCAATGAACTTCCTCACTAAGTGTGGTGTTATTATTCTCTTGTAGGAGAGACATTGTTGTGAAAATGTGTGTGAATTTAGGCATGACTTTTAATAATTATTTCTTCTTTCTAAGAGATGTATTGTTAAGTCCTTTACAGTGACCTTGTATGATATAACTAATCTAGATAACTAGCACCATCCCTGGAAACAGTGCCAATGATGAGTGGTGAGGTACCCCTACACTCAACCATACGAATATGAGCGTAGCATGCATGATCTGGTCGAACTCCGTAGACAAACTAGTTGTGGCACCTAGATCGTTAACCTTAGGCCGCAGTTTGCTGTCTTCTCACCTAGACTAGTTATTAGCTTTGTCACATATGGTTTAGTCCAGAGTGAGGTGTATGATGTGTTCCTAATTCTAATGCTACTCCTAAAGGTAATGGAAAATAATATTAACTAAGCTAAGCTAGGAGAGAAAGGGTAAGAGAATCTAATCTAGCCTAAGTGCGATGAGCAGCCAATTCCTTGATCATCCATACACATCTTGGACTTCGTGCATGACTACCACTGGGATTACCAAGTGCGGATCCTAGGTACGCTACTGGGATACCAAGTAGTCACACTTAAATGCTCGTAATCAAGTCGTACTCGTTCCTCTTTCTAGGAGTTTAAGGGTGAGAGAGAAAATAGTAAATAACATTAAATAAACAAAGTGAATGCTGCAATGATGAAGTAATCTAAATCTTTATTGCCAGTCATGTGCGTGTCCAAGTACGTCACACTCGAATAAAGAATGTCATACAATTACATTCACCACACTACAGGCAGACACTGGAAAAATAATCAAACTCTGGAGGGATCAAACTGCTAGAGTTTCACTACAATCTAAACTATGATTATCAACAAGGGAGAGCTGCTTCTTATTTATAGACATTTCGGCAGACTGCAATATCACCTATGCGATATTGCGGCCCATGCGATATCGCGTCCCATCACTTAGCAAGGGCTTTAGCATTATTAGGCAGAGCATAATCATTTTCAACATACTTTCATACATCATTGATCTAGAATAGAAATTTCATTAAATAATTTCAAAAAGTAAACTCTTATGAATAGTTAAATATCACACTATACTTTGAAATTTTCTTACTTGTCATTGTAGCTTCTTAGACTCTCTAATGTTTTGATACCATTATTAAGGTTCATACTAGGAAGGGTCTAGATTAACAATTGCTCTTTATCCAGAAAAATAATGGTTACAAGTTAAAAGCAAATTCACCACAAGCTTCATAGCAAGTGTGAACTAACTACAAGTTAGATGTATGTGCTCCGGAGGATACAATCTAATCAAAATAGAGTAAAAACAATGGAGTGTGATTAGCACTGGCGTTATAATAGCTAGCATAAGTAGGGCATGTGTGATTGAAACATCAAATATAGGTTATATGAGACATTATGCATAAGAAGATAACATAGAAAACATCAAATATGTGTAACATTCGACATTATGCATAAAGAAAATAATAGGAAAAATGAATAAGGAAAGAAAAAATGCTTTGAGTGTTCCTTAGGATTATTTTCCTTCAGAATCTATCCCTTAGAGGGTATCCAACATTGCCACCATGATTAGGCCTACAACTAGCTAGAAGGGATGGCTAGTCCTCTTCTTGTCCCACTTCACCTAGCATCTATTACTCGCCTTTACTAGCTTTATAACTCTATGCTAATGCAACCTCTAATGCCTAGGTATAAATACCTTAGGTTAAACCCCCAAACATTGAGAGACATGCTTATTATTAAAATGCATCCTTTTGGGCCTTAATTTGAACTTTTCCTTTTGGATCTTGTTATAATAAACATGATGTTAGTTACGAAGAGACATCATCTTTATTATGTAGTAGCACCATTCATGAATGGAGATGTCACAATCTACAACACCCCCCACCCCTCCTTAGGCTTCATTCATCCTCAAACAAGTCCACGTTCACTATCCTTCTTTAGCTCTAGTGCTCCTTTCATGGTCCTATGCACTAATACTTTGATTTCTCCTTTTGACTTGAGGTTAAATATTCTAATGTTCTCCTACTTATTTTGCAAGTAAATATAATTGATAACAATATATATATAAGAATTAAATATTATTTTATCAATGCTTACCTTTATTTTCTAAGATAATGATAAGAGGTGAATTAAAGATCTACCAACTACCAATCACCAATCCTAACCAAAGTCACACAAAGTGCAACTCATATCTTGTTACCCAAGTGAAGATAAGGCAAATCCTTATTCTCAACTTGCATTACCCTAAATATTTTACTTATCAAACTAAAATATGGATTAAACAATGAAGAAAATTATGAAAATCATATATAAAAGTAAGGTTAAGAGTCTCCATGATCTTGATCAACCTCAAGAATTAATGGAAGTAACTATAATTTTTTCATAAGGGGTATGTGGTCAAATGGCCTTGTTTGGGATGATAGGGTTTCATCTGACCTCTCAATTTCTTCTTTAAAAATTAACTCTAGCTACTTCGTAACTTGGAAGAATCAAGCATTATACCAATTATAGTTTAGGGTCTCAATGAAGAATGATGTTCACCCGTCTTCATTAATCATGGCAGTGTAATTGGTGAACTATGGCTCTTGATGAATTCTATTTATCAACATCATCTATTCTTAAATTCTAATATTTGACTTATCTATCAAAGATTTGAACTAAGTGGAATATGCACTAGCCAATGAAATTACATGGTGAATTGATGGAAACATCTTTCAAAGATTCCTTTACACATTCATATTTCAAGAATTGATAAATACTACTTCCAACTTTTGCATTAATGTCTCCACATGGGATGAATGACATTGGATTCATATCAGCATGGGTTAGGAACAACTTATTCTTCCAACTTTTCTCAATTTGGTTAATTTAATAGGCCACTTGACAAAGTCTAACATATGAACATGTTAATTTGATTATTAAGTATGTGCTAACCACACATACATGTCTTTCTGACTAGATTTTAAATATCAATGCTAAGGCTATATGGTTTGACCATTCTTTCTTCCCCATGATTTGAAGTTATGAAATTTCAAAGATTGTATTTTCTAACTTCCATTCAAACCTTTTTACTAGTTCAAACTTGGCTTCTTTGTAAAAGATCACACAACCATCCATGTTATGTTTTCTACAATAGGCTAATCTATATGGCTCAAAGAAAGAACTTCCATAAGAACCTTTTTACATGTAAATACTTTTGCATCTCATCTTTTACAAATTTAGCTAGAATTGGAAAAGGAATTCCCATGATAAGACTTCTTGTTGATACAAGACATCAAAATTCAAATATTTTAACTCCACTAAGATGCATGACCATCAATACTCTGGCCAATCCAAAGTCCATGCTAAACATAGTGAATGTTGTTTTTTACTAGTTAAGACTTTCATTCTTGTTTCTTGATTCTCTCTTGAGTTATTTTTCCTCATGGGTATCATACATCTTGTCAAAACAATATTATGATTCTCCATGTTGTTATTGCCACATGATTTGGTTGCAAGCTAAATTGGTATACATCTTCTTGATCATTCAAGTTCACCAATTGATTCTCCAACTAATTTTGGGTTAGTAACAACTAGCTACATTACCTAGACTCTTAATGACCTTTTTACCCCCTTTAGAACATTGACTCTAGCAATGTAACTAATGCCACACTAGGGGTTAGTACATATGCTAAATGTTAAATGTCTAATCCTAAGGCCCTAGAACACTAACTCTAGGAGTGTAACTAATGACACATTAGGGGCTAGTAATCTAAGACTATCTATCTACATATGTTAAATGTCTAATCCTAAGGCCCAAGATGGCCCAAGAGGTTAAATTATTAGGATTGATTAGCTATATAATTTATGGCTTTTTCAAGCACGATTTAAGATATCAACTAATTTTTGGATACCTAGATGATCAATCTAACCTCACCATTGAGTTTAGACAGTTGAAAGAGGATTAAATGACTATTTATATGTTAGAAATGGACATTGTATGCTCAAATTATGGTAAAGTTGAGCCTCTAAGGGTCTTAAGGCATCATATTAAAGAAGAATTAAAAACTAATTTTTGGAGCTTCATGGGACTAATTTGACTTCACCATTGCATTCTAAAGGGCAAAATATATTGGACTCTTTGTTTGGCGAAAAAGGTTTCCATAATCAAAAGTTATAGCTTTTGAAGTCTAAAACTTTGGGCACAAAAAACAAGACTTCCAAAAGGTCATCCATCTTAGTACTAGTCTAGGATGATTGCACTTAATTACGAAATTTTTATCTTACTTGCTACTAAAACGTCAATTAGAGCTTATTGTTAAATTTTACCACTTTTTAACATTTAAGCTTTTCCTGCTGAAATGTCAATTTCAAATTTTCTATTATTTGATGGTTTTGAAAATTTCCCTAATGAAAAATTTTCGATGGCCAAAACTATCCAAGGAGGTAGGTTTCTTTAGCACCAACAGTGTCTACAGGAGGCTGCTAGCGAAGGTAAGTTTTTTTAGCATTGGTGGTGTCAGCACGCAACTAGAAAAGGTAGATTTTTTGGGCACCAACAATGTTAAATGTATTCTCTCATATCTTGGTTTTATTTTTTCATGCAATCTTGACATGGATTAAATAATCAATTCTACTTATCTTTATATGTGGATCTAAGTTTAAATATATTATTTGACTTATAATTTATCATGTTGGGCTAACAAATCTAAATTTTTATGTTTTTGATTTATTAATTTCTTACTTACCTCTCTATATCATTATTATGTAACATAAATTAATTTTTGTCCCAAGGCTAATGACATCTTTTGAATTAATTATTTGCATCTTTCATTTAGAATTTTTGGTTTTGAACCACTAACGTTTAGACCAAAATTCCCGACAAGAAAACATACAGATGGGGTGATAAAATTGCTCCGCGGGCTGCCTTATCATGGCAGGTTTTTTGGGCGCCAGTGGTGTCTGCAGATTAGAGGAGTCTGGTTTTTTCAGTGCTGTTGGTGTCCATCGGTTGCCTGGCGAAGGAGGTAGGTTTTCACGGCACCGAGACACCATGGGCTGCCGCTGAAATTTTCGATGGATTTTTCAAGGGCGGCAGCGGCGACGGAGGTGGGTGCACCGACGGCAACAAAAAACGACGCAAAATGCGGTGGTAGCTGTGGCCAAAAAAACGCACTGGCGGTGGCGGTGGTGGCAGCCAAACGCAAAAACTGCGGTTGCACCAGTGCAGTGCAGTCATGGCAGCAAGTGGGAGCGCTGAAAGGCAGCCATGGCTGGCGCAAAGGGCAACCAAAACAGCGCTGAGGAGGGCAAACAAGGAAGGCTTTTTCGGCAGCGACCGCGCACAAGCGGCGCGCCGCGGCTGTTACATATTAGGCCCAAATTTTTGACATTTAGAGGTTTTTTCTTCAATGCTTTTTAATATTATTTTGTTCCACCTTGTTGCGGTGGTTGACCTAGTTCAGCACATGATGGAGTATGAGTTCCGTTGGCTGAGGAAAGTTGTCGTGATTGTTGACCTAGTTCAACGCATGATGGGTATGAGTCGAGTTGGTTGAGGAAAGGTTCTAGGTTCGTTTCCTAATCCTAAAATTTTTTAATAATTTAATAATAAATAATTTATTAATTATTTTTATACCAATGCATAACGAGAAAATTTAAACATTAATATCTCCTAAATCATAAGTCTGATCGAGATGAAATTTGTACAATTGGAATCATCTTGGCATACACTAAATGTCAGATATGGTTTTAAGGTCCTAAAACTAAGTTGGATTTTTTAAATTTGAAATAACCAAAATAGCTTATTTTGTCAAATTACTGTACTAGGCTAACCTTTGGGTAACATGATGACTTGTAGATAACTCGGAATGAATTGTAAATGATATACCAACACTTAGACAAGAATATAATACTTTTACCTTATACTTTGATAGGCATGTTCTCTAGAATCATGGTTATACTCTAGCGATGTACTTAAGGGGAGGATTAACAAAGTAAGATATCACAACATTAACCATTATCGATTGGGTAGGGATAAAACAATCTTATGGCTAGGTTGAATTCCTTAAACTTACCCATACATAGGTCCTATGTAAAATGAGTGTTGCCAAGTTAAAGTAAGGTGTTTGGGAAAAGTTCCAAATAAGACAAGGTCGACTTAGGCCATGGTTACTAACCTTAGGGAGGAACTTAAAATAACCTTAATTAATTAACATTTTTAACATTACTACAAGATGCATATGAGTTACTTAGATTGGTATATCCTTGTTGATGAGCTGCGATATCAAGGCTGCAATATCGGGTCTGCAACATCGAATCCTACCAAGCAATATCGAACATCCGATATCAAGATCTGTCTCGTTGCCTATAAATAAGAGGTGGGTGCACTTGGTTTGGCAATTAGTTCTTAGTCCCTTACCCAAGCTCTTGCAATTTCTCCCTCTCAGAGTTAGGATTATTTCTGAGTGCCTGTAGTAGGAGTCATAAAGCGAACAGATCTTTATTTGAGCATTGTGTACCTGAGCATACCTTGTGTCCGAAAATAAAGACGAACTTTGTGATAAACTTTGCAGCATTCAAAATCTCACCCTTAATGCTATTTACAGTTCTTTAATGTTTTCATTAGTTAATTAATGTTGCTTTTATTGATTCGTTAATTTTCACAAGTAAGCACACTCAATACAACCACTTCGAGCATGCATGGAACAATTGGTAACCGAGTAACGATTAGAGTTTGATAATCCCAGTAGTGTTGCACTAGTTCAGGATGTGTACGGAAAGTGGGAACAGATGCTGGTGTTAGGACTAGTTAGGACATACCTGATTAGTTAATTTAAATTAGTTATTCAATTAATTCACTTCTTCCCTCTTTAGCACTAGGACATAAAACATAAAAAGTATAAAAAATCATATACCTCAAGTTTACTTAACCATACAATTGTGCCATACGAGTAAGCTTGGGAAAACAACGATCACCTAACCCATCCTTGTTCTGTGAAGGCGCATAAGCACTTAGTCCTTAGAGTTCGAACGAATCGTGCGTAATGCTCGTATTCATATGGTTGAGCGTAGGGGTACCTCGCCGCTCATCATTAGCACCGTTGTGGGGGACTTTGTTGTTTGTGCGCTAATTAGAACTTAGGAATCTTCTCATCATTGGAACGAAACCTTAGGGTTGGTTATCTTAAAATTATTAGAAAAGAGAAGAGAAAAGTGTCACACATTGAAGAATTAATCATGTCTCCTTCTTCTTACAAGAGTGTTTCATCGCCTAGGTCTAACACAACGAACAATCAGAGGCATAGTACACATGATGACCCACCAGTGCCCCAACAGTTTCGTGTGGTATACGTTCATCCTAATGAGTATATACCAAACTTTACATTTATCCTCCACTAGGAAGAACAACTGTGTTGGCATGATTTAGAATGTAACATAGTGTTACCTCTCAATCGTATAGTCCCAAGCATGCTTCTTCGTGCTCTCACACGAATTGGTATGCACCACTTACAGGCAAAGTACGTTGTGCATGAACACGACTCAACAGAGTATCGATCTACAAAGGCACAACGTCAAAGGGACTTACAACAAGAGAGACATCATAAATCTATAAAGGGGAAGTGGTCTCAGGACATCCTGTATGTCCTAAGTGAAAATGAGAGTGGTGAACCTACCTCAGGAGATCTTCCACAAAATGATGTTCCTCCCGTTGACTTCGATTAAGGGGTTGTCTATCAAAATCTTCACTGAACTATCCATAACCTAGATTATGATATCGATGGACACAAAAGGTCTGAAAAAGGAACACGAACACATGACAAAATGGACATTCTAATCATAACTACGATCGACGTCGTGAACACTGAGGAAAAGGTAGCAAGCACCATCATGGTGACGGTCCTCCTTTCTCTTCACCTTCATCATCTCCTTCCCCCTCTCCTTTAGGATCGAAACATAGTCGCAGATGGAAAGGCCCTGAGGATAATGATAGGAGAAATAGGAATAATAGACAAAACAGTCGAGAAAGGGGATGAGGAAATTCTAGAGAAACACACCGTGAAAGGAGGGAGAGTAGGGAACAACATAGGCATCATAGACACCATAGACAACACAATCACGATGAACCCCTACTCACTACCCAAAGCATGCTAGATATAACTGAGGCTGTTAGAATCCCAACAAGGCACCAAAAAGACAACAGGATCAAAAGATTGGACATGAACAATATCCAATGATTTGAAGGGGGATACAACGTTGATCCTCAAATTCATTTGCAAGCATTTCACAATGCATGTGCCTTGCAAAACATAGAAAACAAGTGGCAAAAACTAAAGTCATTTCCACAAACATTGATCAAGGAAGCGGAAAGCTGGTACCGGTCCTTAGAACTAGAATCCATTTGTCGACGGAGTACCATGTTAGAACTGTTTAATGATAAGTATCAAATGTACTCCCAAGTGTCCAACTTGTGAAAGCAAATCCAAGAATGAAAATATGGAGGACACGAACCCTTGGATGCTACCATGGGCCAATATTATGCATTATTACATCATTGCCCTAGCCATGGTTACTCACAAAGGGAACAACTACACCATCTCGGAGATGGACTTAGGTACAAAACACGATGAACCCTTGGGACTTATGCCCAAGGAAGACTATCCAAGCTTAGAGCCCATCAAGTACAAAGATTGTTGGAGCAAGTTGCCAAGGAGGAAGAAGAGTTAATAAAAATAGAGAGTGCGGAGGAATACAACAAAGATCCTTCCCTCCGAAAGAAGGGAGTTAGATTTTTTAGAGGATGAAGAAGAGTCACCACTTGAAGAGATGATGAATAGGAAAACCTTGCCCATTCAAAAACTTGCATCAAAAGTATCAACAAAGGTGGACCAAATGTGGGACTCCCTAGATAATAAATTTCAAACCGTTCTCAAAATAGTAAAGGATTCTAGGGAACTAGGTAGTGACCGAGAAAGGAGAAAAAAGAAAGAAACTAAATATGCATGTAACAAAGGTAACAACAAAGTTTTCATCATTGAAGAGGTTGTGGATTCTGATACAGACAATGATGGTGAATGTGAACTATGTCAATATGACCATCCTAAGGGATGTTGCCCAGTAATCTTACATTTGTAGGAGTCTAGGGTGTACACATTAAACCCATGATTAAATAGATGGCAAACACCCCAAAGGTTACCTTATCCTCAAGGTAGCCTAAGACAGTTCCACCAACCCTTGACGTATTATCCAAGTGGAACTCAACCACAACCAAATGAATAGTATCAATAGTGGTAACACCCACAATCATGGGGAATGCCACCATCACGTCAACAGTACCCTTACCATCAACCTGACCTGTATGGATATTAAGTGCAGCAACCAATCTCTCCACGTGACTCTACTAGTCACGTTACTCCTCAGTCTTACTACCAAACCCACAAGTACTACAGAACTTCTTCTCCTAGAAGAGAAGTTCAACAAACATATTATCCTTTTCATCCGACTACACCTCTTCCATCCTTAGCTCCATTACCACCTACTCCAGCTATGTAGGGTGAGCTCCCTACTTAGCATTAGCAACGTAATGCTACAAGGGCTGTCAACCCTCAACCTATTGTTGGTTTAGACAACTGCATAAAGAAGAGACCTTTCTTTAGAACCAACAGTACAACTAAGTCCTTGCAACCACAAGCAACAAATTCTCCAAACACCTCACCACCATTTGAATCTTTAGAGCTTCCTTCGAACCAAAGA
Source organism: Gnetum montanum (assembly GCA_015680685.1). Taxonomy (NCBI): domain Eukaryota; kingdom Viridiplantae; phylum Streptophyta; class Gnetopsida; order Gnetales; family Gnetaceae; genus Gnetum; species Gnetum montanum. Next base: position 46,234 of record MNCI01004089.1, on the reverse strand, counting down.
CCACACTTAACGCACACGATCATGTTGACTCATGCAATTACCGATTGGATTAAAGTTGGCCATCTTCCTAGGAAATTCTCTAATCCTATAAGTCCTCTTATATATTTGCAAATTGCTAGGAATGAACCTTGCAAAGCTCTTTTGGATTCAGGTTCTAGTGTTAACTGAATGTCTCAAGAAATGTACAAACCCTAGAACCTGCCTCCACTAAAAAAGAGTAACATACATTTAGATTTGGTCGACCAATCCATCACTGTCCCATTAGGACTAGTGGAGGACATTGTCACCACTATTTATGGGTGGTCATATCTAGCTGATTTTCTAGTGATTCAAGTCAACAACTGTAAGGTCAATTTTCCAATCATAATGGAAAGAGCATCGCTAAGCACAATTGATGCACGCTTAGGAATACGTGATCTTTCCCTAGAAATATCAAAGAAAAATACATTTGGAAAGATCAAGAAGAAGAAATTTACATGCATCGCATACAGTGACACAGGGTGTAATTGCATGCAAAAGTCCTAGTTTGTACAACATTTAAAATTGCTTGCATGTAACTAGTGTGCACCAATAACTAACATACAAAGATGCCTATATGCAATAGCCACAAAATAGGAAGGCACTCAGTGGTTGATAGCTGACCAAGAGAATGATTCAACTATATGCATGGAACCAACTGAGAGCTTGACTTGCACCTACATTAATAACATAGATACATTAGAGTAAGTCCATCACCAACTTCCAAGTCCTGACATCAAAAATATCAACTGGGGAAAGTTGGAAATCCATGATGAGTTCAAGCAAAAGCCCCTTGAGGTAAAACCATTTCCCACCAGTATGGAGTATACATGTCTCAAAAATGGAAAACTAGTAATCATTAACACTAAGCTCGCTCCTCAACAAAAAGAAATACTGTTGAACATGGTAAAAAAATGGTCAAAAGCCTTTGCTTTGTCATATCCTAAATTAACCGAAATAGATCCTAGGATATGCCAACATAGCATTTACACTAACCCCTCCATGAAACCTCGACAACAACTATAGAGGTGACTAAACCCAAAGCTTAAGCAAGTGGTTAAAGAAGAAATTGAACAACTTCTAAAAGCTAGGTTCATCTATCCCATTGCTAATAGTGAATGGGTTAGTCTGTTAGTCATTGTGCCCAAAAAGGAAGATAAATGGAGGGTGTGTATAGACTTTAGGCTACTGAACATGGCAACATTCAAAGACCACTTTCCATTGTCATTCGTTGACCAAGTCTTAGATACCATTACAGGGCATTGCTACCATAGTTTCCTAGATGGCTACAGTGGATATAATCAAATTCAAATAGCACTAGAAGACAAAGCCAAGACTACATTCACAAGTCCTTGGGGGACATTTGCATATAAGTAGATGTCATTTAGCTTGTGCAATGCCCCAACAACGTTTCAACATTTGGTTCTAAGTATCTTTCAGCAACAAATAAGAAATGGTGTGGAGGTCTTTATGGACAATTTCTCCACCTATGGAGCAGACTTCGAACAAGCATTGGATTGATTAGAGCAAGTACTGAAATGATGTGTAGAAACCAACTTAAGGCTCAACTAGAAAAAAATCCATTTAATGGTTCAAGAAGGCATTGTATTAGGGCACAAAATTTCACAAATAGGGATAGAAGTAGATCTTGAAAAGATTAAGGTCATCCATGGAATCACTCGGCAACCTAAAACTGTAAAAGACATCTGATCATTCCTTGGACATACTGGCTATTATAGACGCTTCATTGAGAACTTTTCAAGGATTGCAAAACCTTTGGTAGAACTAACGAAGAAGGACGTACCTCTTGAATGGACTAAGGAATGTGAGCTAGCCTTCCAAACTTTAAAACAAAAGCTTGTAGAAACACCTATTCTACAAGCTCCTAACTGGTCCAAACCGTTACACATAATGACTAACACATCAAAATTTTCCTTAGGAGCTGTACTTACACAATTGGATGACCAAAAACATCCCTATTACATCCACTGTGCAAGTCGAAGTATCGCTAGTGCACAACTCAATTACATCATAATGGAAAAAGAGTTGATGGTTGTAGTGTTTGCACTAGAAAAATTTAGGCACTATGTAGTGGGCTATAAGATATTTGTATATACGAATCATAGTGCAATTCGGTTCCTAATGAATAAATCAATGGTGAGCCCTTGCATCATACGATGGCTTATGATCTTACAAGAGTTCGATCTTATGATGATTGATCATAAAGGCACTTAGAATGTTGTTGCTAATCATTTATCTCGATTGTGATGGGACAAGAAAGAGGATGAATATCCAATTATTGACTATTTTCCTGATGAACTCCTCTTTGCAAGTGTGATAAACAATCACTTACTCACTAATACAAATTGGTATAGTAGCATTCTCACTTATCTACTTACACAAGAAACACCACAAGGATTAGACGTTAAAAAGAAACAATAGTTTCTTCACCAAGCCAAATATTTCATGGAAATAAATGGACATCTTTATAACATATGTCCCAATGGCTTGGTTCGATGGTGTGTTCCCAATGTAGATCAATTACGAATTCTCCAAGATGCTCATGAGGGTCCTTGTGGGGGTCATTACGCTGGGAGATGAACAGCCATTAAAATATTGCTTGTAGAATATTATTGGCCTACATTATTTGGCGATGCTCATCAGTTTGTCCAATCTTGTGAGCACTGCCAACGTGATGAGGAAATGACTACTAAAATGGAGGGTTTGCAATAATGGATTCAACCTTTAGAACCCTTCAACATATGGGGAATTGATTTTATGGAATGGAAACGCCTACATTGTTATTGTTGTTGACTATTTTACCAAGTGGGTAGAAGCAGTCATTGTTATGAACTGTACATCATCTACCGCTACATGATTTGTTCAACAAAAAATCATAAACAAGTTTGGCGTGTCTCGTGCACTTATTTATAACAATGGTACACATTTCACAGGTGTGACTTTTTGAAAGTTAATGCAACGTTTAGGATTTGAGCATAAACTGACTACACCATATCATCCTCAAGCGAATGGTCAAGCCGAAGTCACCAATAGGGAGATCACAAAAATATTTACATGAACCATTAGCAAGTATAGCCAAGACTGAAGCACCAAATTGAATGATGCTCTTTGGGCATACCGCTCCACATAGAAACTCTATATTAGCTACTCTCCCTATGAGTTAGTGTACAATAAACTTCCAAAGATTTCTATTCAAGTTGAGCTCCATACACTATCCACGGCATGTGACCTTAACCTTGACCTCAATCTAGCACAAAAAGAATGGTTAATGAACCTTAACTTGCTAGATGAGAATCAACTAGCTGCCTTGTCATCCAATGAACTGCACAAGGCCTTTAACAAACAACATCATGACCTAATGATTAGGAAAGTCAAACACCAACTGGGAGATAAGGTTCTTTATTAGAATCCTACACATGTACCACAATGAACTACATTCTAAATGCTTTGGGAAGGACCTTATATCATTCATGAAACTTTTCCTTCAGGGGCCATGATGATCTACAAACCTGAAAGCCTGAATAAGACGTTACTGGTCAACATCCAGCAAAACAAACCCTTCCATGAGCCTAAAATAGCTAGTACTAATGCTAACTCTGTTGGTGGACAACCTTGCTCATTATTTTGAATCTCCTCATTCCAATTCAATCATGGGGGAGATGGCCACCAATGCTAACCATTCTAAGCCCTCAGTTACCTTGCCTTTTTTTTTTACACATTATTCATCTTTACTTATTTTTGTTTTACGGCATCGTTAACATTTTTACTATTTCTTTATTTGATTTATTCTTATTCATCACATAATAAGTGCTCATGATGGTGTGTTGTATTTTAATAAGTGTGGATTGCTAATGTTTGGTTTTTATCTTTGACTTTCAATGTTGATGCTAAGATATGGTTTCTTTTGATAAAACAGGCAATGAGTCCATGTCACCCAATTATTTATGCAACTCTATGGTCTTCTTTGTTTTGAAAATGTACTATCCCTTTTCTAAGAAAAATTATTAATGAATCGGTACCTTAGTACTCTTCAAACCAAGGAAAGATTCAAATGAATGGAAAAGGATGTGACCTTAAGGGGATTGCATGCATTTGTGCTAGTTATTCTCTGGGGTACTTGGATGTTTTTCATAAAGTCCTTTGCCATTTTTCTATTGACTAATATATCAGGAAGTTGACTAAATCAAATAATTCTTTACATGGTATGGTTCTCACAAAAAAAAATAGGTGAGAACTAAAAGCACACCCCTTAGACATAATAAAGAAACATGGGCTACAAGCACTGATTATGGCACTGGAAATATATGTTACACATGCCTGAAGGTTCCCTCTTACTAAGGCCCTTTCTCACTTCCTGCTGCTCTATCTTTCTCTTGTTGGAATGATGGTAACTCTGTGGATGCATTCTTGTTACTTTCGAAGGATGGGTTGGTGAAGTGTATTGATGCGAGGTCACTAGATGTGGATATTTGAAATATGGATTTGGACAGAATTTTATTAAGTCACCTTAACCACATATTACACAAGGGACTTTACACCACCTTAATTTTGGGACTCCATCCCATTCTTTCCTCTCTTTTTGTATTGCTTTCCACATTCTACCTCATTACCAGTTTTATGATGAGTTTATATCCTAGTTCATGCATTGTTAGTCTTCAGTAAAAATCTTGTGGGTAAGTTCTTAACCTTTGTTCCCATACGTCATTCTGAGAGACTATGAACTCTTTGGTTTGTAGGTTTGTTAGGGCATTCAAGGCATGAGTCTGCTTTGGGGAGGACCCACTAGCATTCCTTTTTGGTGCAATTGTTAAGCTCATTCCCTTCAACATTTCTTGCAATCAACTTTTCTCATTCACCCCATCAATGACATCCATTTTTTCTTTTGTTTTATTGGCTTCACCATTGTTATTTCTCTTATCCTTCTTGTTCTTTAAAGGTTTCCACCCTATTGCTACCGGAGGTTCACTCTTAGTCGTGGGGGTCCTATCACAAATTTTTCCATTCCATAATTATCTTACCCCTACACCTTAGGTAGTTATTAGTCATAAACCTCTAACCTAGTATCTTCCATACCCACAACCTAGCCAATGTGATTTATATCGAGGGAAGGTATCAGCTACATTAGGTTTTATCTACCCTTGCTAATCCGTGAGTGTGTTGTGTGTGCAAATGGAAATTACATGAACAATGGACTGGGATAAGAGGGAGCACTCAGGATGGATTGGAGCTAAAGCGTTTATGCAAGGAACAAGTTTGGACACATGGCTATGGATGAACAACAATGTGCACAGTTTTGGCATCGGCAGCAACGCGCTTCATTTTTTTTCTCTCTCTCTCTCTCTTCAAGCTATCGAATGAGGGTCTGGATTTCATTTATGGATAATGTTCACCACATTGGGCATGAACACCAATGTTGTATTATATTGTCGATCTGTTTCCTAGGCACTTTGAGTTTGTCATCCCATGTCATCGTTAGTTCTCATTCAATCAATAATCCCATACCTTCCCAATATTTTGTAAGGAACTCGAGGATGAGTTTTCATTCAGTTATGGAGGTATGATGAGCCACAATATCGGACCAATGATATCGCATCTGAGATATTGGATCCTGCCAAGCAATATCGGGCATTCGATATTGGGACCTATCTTGTTGCCTATAAATAAGAGGCAAGTGCACTTGGTTTGGTAGTTAGTTCTTAGTCCCTTACCCAAACTCTTTCAGTTTCTCCCTCTTAGAGTTAGAATTATTTCTGAGTGCCCATAGTAGGAGTCATAAAGCGAATGGATCTTTATTCGAGCATTGTGTACCTGAGCACACCTTGTTTCCAGAAATAAAGACGAACTTTGTGATTACCTTGCAGCATTTAAAATAGCTTATCTCTCACCCTTAATGCTATTTATAGTTCTTTAATGTTTTCATTAGTTAATTAATGTTGCTTTTATTGATTCGTTAATTTTCACAAGTAAGCACACTCAATACGATTACTTCAAGCATGCGTGGAACACTTGGTAAGCCAGTAATGATTAGTGTTTGGTAATCTCAGTAGTCTTGCACTAGTTCAGGATGTGTATGAAAAGTGGGAACAGATGCTAGTGTTAGGACTAGTTAGGACCTAGTTGATTAGTTAATTTAAATTAGTTATTCAATTAATTCACTTCTTCCCTCTTTAGCACCAAGACATAAAACATAAAAAGCATAAAAAATCATATACCTCAAGTTTACTTAACCATAAAATTGTGCCATACGAGTAAGCTTGGGAACACAATGATCACCTAACCCATCCTTATTCTGTTAAGGCACATAAGCACTTAGTCCTTGGAGTTCGACTAGATCATGCATAACACTCGTATTCATATGGTTGAGCGTAGGGGTACCTTGTCGCTCATCACTTGTCTTACCAATGTCTCTTGTAGTTAATGAATCTTTGTAAGGCATAATCAGATCTTCTCTAGTTGGTGATATCCTTGAAAGAATCTTGTTGGTTGATAAGATCTATTTTGGATATGATACACGTTCATGGTCCTCCTATAGATGTATGGTCCTTATTCATTAGCCCCTAAAAATCACTTGAAGGGTATCTTCTGGGCTAAATGGATTATCTCATATATGAGGTGCATCTAGTGGTGAATCCATAACTCTTCCTTCATCATGGCTCTAGGGTTTATCATCAAGTTGTAGTCGGCCCTTAATTTTGATTAGCCCTTAGGTTGTGATTTTCTCTGATACCAAATGTGACATCTTATTCACAGATGTCATTGAAAATGTTAAATATACTTTATATTAGACATCAAGCATAAGAAAATAACATGGCAAACATCAAATATGTATAACATTCAACATTTTGCATAAAGAGAATAACAAGGAAAATGAAGAAAAAAAGGAGAAAAAGAATGATTTATTAATATGAAATAATGTATCTATGTCATGATCTAAGTGTTCCTTTATCTTCCTACAACATCTATCCCTTTGAGGCTATCCAGCACTACCACCATAATTAGACCTATAACTAGCCAAAAGGGATGGCTAGTCCTCTTTTAGTCCTGCTTCACCCAACACCTATTACTTACCTTTACTAACTGATGAGACGCAACCTGCATGTGCCGCGATATCGCGTACGCAATATCGCGTCTTCTCCTGCGATATCGCGTATGCGATATCGCGGTCCGCCGCCATA
>MNCI01004089.1:1246-34129 GCA_015680685.1 Gnetum montanum | reverse complement strand
AAAACAAAAATGAAATGCATAACTCACAGGACCATGACAAAGAGGCTAAAATCTTTATTCTAGCAAGCCATCTTGCAAACGATCTTCTTTACAAATCTTCTTTGCTCCCAAGTGTGATGTGAGACTTCCTTGATGTCTTTTTCCTTCCCCTTGACCCTTGAAGCCTATTTATAGGATTCCAAGGTAGGTAGGGAAGTTACATTTTAAAAAATATCTTACCTAACTTCTCTCCCAAGTAACTTGACTAACCAATTAAAAAATTGCTTGTCCAACAAGTTAGGAGGTTACTTGCCCAACAAGTTAGGTAAGTTACAACAACTTTGGGTGGTTTCAACCACAAAAGAGATAAAAATGCTGCATCTGACACGTGTCCCATGCAGTTGCCAAGTGTCTTCAAATAGTTGCCAAGTGTCTTCATTCAGTTGCCAAGTGTCTTCATGGAGATAAACAGGTTGTAGGTGACAAGTGTCCCATGCAAGTGACAAGTGGCCTTTTTAATTGACATGTGGCCATTTTGGAGACAAAAAGGCTATAATTGATAAGTGGCCTTGGTGGTTATAAGTATCATGGGAAATTAAAATTTAGTTGTAACCACCAAGGGGAAGTTATCACCACCATGATATTTAAAAATTGCGAAGGACACTTGTTCTATACATATAACATTGAATAACTGCCCTATAACTTCTCTTTCCTTTTGAAATAATAAAATATTTTCTTCAAATCATAGTAATAAAGATAGTGATCATAATAAATATATATCTATTGCCCCCTAACTTGAAAAAATTAAATATATATCTATGGACCACGTACGATCTTTATAATTGTTCAAAAAAAATTGTTAACAATATTAAACTCTTTGTGATATGCGGCATCTTTGTTTGACCATGCTCTGGAAATACCACGGCAATCTCACGGTTTAGCTTTTCACGTCTCTCCTGAAATGCCTCCAAGCGCACGTGTGGAAAAGCTTGACCACACCTTCCGCATCCGTTATGGCTGCTCTGCTGTTTCCGCTGCTGCTCTGATGTTTTATTATTTTGTTTCCTGCAGTGCATTTGTGGATGCGTGGGATTGAACCCAAAAAACGTAGATTTCAGTTTGGGTTTTTCTTTATGCATCCTACGTTTGCGTTGGTGCTGCTGTTATTGTTCTAAGTTGCCTCCGTGCACCCGCTTCTTGGGTGTTTTGTGGGAGCCGTTTCTTGAATTAACCCTGCGGAAACAGACCCACGAATTCCCAAGAACGCCCAAACAGAATCTGTGAACAAGGCCGCGGTTTTCAACACACATCCAACTCATGCACAACTGCCTGACACACATCCAACCCTTGCCAACATGCATCCAACCCAAGCACAACTGTCCATTGGACAAATGTTACCAGGTCCACAAAGCTTTAACATGCCCTCAGCCCTTGAATATAACTTTGATAATTCTTGTAACTTACCAAACTCAAAGCCCTGAATGTTACTGTTCCATAAAATGGCCAAAATGTGCCAACAGTGAGTAATAAGTACTAGGTAAAGTGGAACATGAAGGTGAATGGCCATCCTTTCTGATTGGGTATAAGCCTAACTATGGTGGCAATGTTAGATTTCCTCTAAGGGATAAATGCTTAAGGAAGATAACTTTAAGGAACCCTATTACAATTAGTCATGCCTTAAATGAGTAAGAGTTACCTAGATTTCTTTTTATTTTCTTTTTCCTATTGCATTCATTATATATAATGTCAAATTTTACATATATTTAATATTTTCCATGACATCTAGGAACATGATGTCATAATTAGTATCAAAGCAAACCACGATCCAAGGGCCTACTATAACTTAGCAATGAATCATGAGCCACAATCTAGGGATAACTATGAATCATTACCAGATATGCATCATGTCCAAGATGAACCGTGCAACTAAGAAAATCTAGTGAGACAAAAGACAAGAGTAATATGATATTTTATAATAATATCATATTTTTTCTTAGTTGCCTAAAGAAATCCTTATGTCCTTTCACAAGAGTAATAAGTACAATTAAGTCTTTAAAATATTGCTTTGTTATTAAGTTTCATGACTCCTATAACACTCAAATCCCTTATCTAAGTCTCAAATATAAGTGAATTTAAGAAAGTTAGCTAGCCATAACATTTCCTTCTCATATTTAACTAATAAGGATCATTACCAAGAGATTCATAGGGAGCTAACTCTAGGTGGTTAATTTTATGATGTTCTACCCTATTAACATTCTTCTTAGAGCCAATCAACTTAGAGCTTAATCAACTTTGCCAAGTCTATTTATCATTTGTAATCAAACTTAAGTAACCTAGAATTCCTCTTGTTGTCTCATATGTTAGCTTTTTAAAGTTAATTTGGCAAAAATAGGTTTTTTTTCTTTTAAAATCATGAAAATTCAAGTCAATTTTGGACTGTGAAACCATACTCAACACATAGTACTTATCAATACCATTTCAATGGTACAAATTTTGTCTCAATCAAACTTACAACTAGGGAGATACTGCCATTTTAAATTTCTCATAAATCATTCTTTAATAAATTATAAATTTAAAAATATGTTATAAAGTTCAAATATATGTAAGTTAAAATTTTGGAACTAAGAATCAAACTGAGGATCTACAACTTATGAAATGAAATTCTTAACCCCTATTCTACTAGCCAATAAAGCTAAGTGTTTGGTTATGCTAATAAGGGCAAAGCTCTATATTTATCTATAAATAAAAATAATAGTAAATAAAATAACTAAAAATTTTAATATATACACATACATACACACACATTAGTTTTGTGTTAACTCTAACCCATAGGATTAGGATGGACCATATAGCAGTTGGTAATGAGGCTATAACAAAAAGAAACATATTCCATTTGCAACCAAACTACTGCCCTTCGCCTCCACTATAGGTCCTCTTTTCATGCCCACAACTACCTACTACATGTGCTACTATTCACTATAGAAAAACTTCCACTACCCCTAGTCATCCACTTAGCCCTCTCTTCTTTGTACTACTACTCAAACACTCAACTCCTCGTGCACCACCACTACTACTCTACCTCACATGTTTCACTAAGTACTCAGCTCTACAATTGTCTCTACCACTACTAGCCATCCCTTACCTCCAAGAAATTCTACCAAGAATTTTTACAATAGAGAGTTTCAATGCTAGTGAGCACTAGTACCTTGTACTATTATGTTTTCCAATGGTAGGAAGTACTAGTGTTGATGGACATCATGAGGACTAGTGTTCCATAGGTAGCACTAGCATAGGTAGAAACTATGGTCGTTGGATTCCCTAGTTAAGGAAATTAGAAATTTTTATCAAAACATTAAAATTTAAATTTTCAATCATAATAAAAATTGACTAATCTAATCAAATTGGCATCCTAGTAGCAACATGGATAAAAACTGAAAAGTTAAGCATGCACATCCTAGAGTAGTATTGGAATAGGAGATCTCTGAGGAAGCTCTTGACAAGTCTTAAAATTTGTGCCCAAAATATGAATTTCAAGAGCCCATAACTTTTGATTCTAAAAGTTTTTTTCAACAAATGAATGGTCATTTCCAATATAGTTTAGCCTCCTAGATGTAATGGCAAAGTCAAATCTATCCATGAAAATCCACAAATTAGTTTTTAAATCCATCCCTTAAATCTTACCTTAGGAGTCTCAGGAGTTAGATTTATCGTAACTTAGGCATCCAATGTCTATTTCTAACATATGAATAGTTGATGAACCATCATCAATGGGCTATGTCAATGCATCCCTATCGATGCATATGCATGGACGTGGAGTCTAAGTCTACCTATATAAATGCATGCACCCACTACATTTATGGCATCTGTTAGTCAATAGCTTAGGGAAGTTCTTGCAATTTATTTCCATGACAATTAGAATATTTTCTAAGTGCCCATAATAGAAGTCAATAAGTGTACGGATCCTTATTTAAGCACTAATGTACTAGACACTTTAGTGTGATGGAAATAAAGATGAACTTCTTGAAATACCTTGCAATATTTGGGAATAGTTTAATGTTTACTTTAATGCCCTTTACTATTCATCCCATTTACTTCCATGCCCTTAGTTAATTAAATATGATTAATTAATACACATGAGTATGACCACCCCAAGCATAATGTTAACACTTGGTAATTCCAATAATGCTAGCACTTAGTAGCCCAACAACATTGTAACGCGTTTAGGATGTGTAAAGCAGGTGGGACTAGATGCTTGTGTTAGGAAATAGCTTAAGGCATTAGATAGTTATGAGATTAATTAATTCTTAATCACTTTTTTTTACACAGCCTAAAATAAATAAAAATAAAAAATTATACTCATCATGGGCCTTGGTTACACTTAACCATACACTTGTACTTACACAAGTTGAACCACGAAGACAACGATCATGTTCTTAGGTTCACTACCTAGATAATGTCCATTTAGAGAACTAAAGTTTACGAAATTTGACCAAATTCCACGTAAATGCTTGTAATTCATATGATTGGACGTAGGGTATACTTTCCGCTCATCATTAGCATTGTTGCTAGGGATTTTAGTTAGCTACATGTGCTACCTAGAAAGTTAGTGAAATCATTAAACAACATTTTAATGAACCATAAAGTCAAAATCATTAAGATAGATAATAATAACACATGTACACTATTTTTCTTAAGAACTAATATAGCTTTCTCTCACAAGGAAAACTCTCCACCATTCATAAGTGGACCCAACTAGCAATAACAAGAAGGCCACAAGACACTAGTGCCCTAACAGCTTAAAGTGATATACACTTATCCAGATGAATATACTACAAACTTTACCTTCATCCTACATCAAGATCAGCAGCTACAATGGAGGAACATGGAAGGCAACCTCATGTTGCCTCTAACCAATCTATTTCAGCAGTGCTCCTGAACAATCTGATCAAGCCAGGCATTGCAAGACTCAATTCTAAGTACAAAGTACAAGATCATGCCTACAAGGATTATCATCCCATAGAGGCATAGAAAAAGACAGATCAAAAAATATAGGCTTGATATGAGGCCACAAAAGGCAAATGGGTCCATACCCACTTATTCCTACAAACACACAAAGAAGGTGAAGATTGCTTTTTGGGGATCTTTCAATACACTAATTCTCCTTCTCTCTTTGATGAGGAGAGCCTTAACTAGCAAATACAGTCAACTATAACCAACCTTGGTTTTTGAAACAATGGATCCCACAATCATAAGGCCTCAAAGAGAGGCAACCAAGGTAGGAATGAGGACAAGCATAAAGAAAAAGACAAACATGGTGAATAGGGTAGGGACCAAAGAAGAGGAGGCAGTAGGCACCATTTTGATGGTGGATTCCCTCCCTCTTCACCTTCTTCATCCTCATTGTCTTCCTTCTCTAACTCTGCTAGGAGTCACAAAGGTAATAAGGATCATGATGGAAGTGAATGATAAGATAGGGATGATCACAGATCCCACTGTAATGACAACGATCATGGGCATGAGCAACAGGGAGATGATCAAAATAAAGAAAGAAGGGATAGTAGGACTCATCATAGGTGTCATGGCCATGAAAGGAGCCACTGTGACTATTATGACTATGAAAAGCCCTTGTTGATAACCAGAAATATGTTTTACATTACAAAGGTTTTAAAAATTCCAACTAGGTACATGAAGGATAGCTAAATCAAATGATTAGATATGAATAATATCCCCAAGTTCTAAGGGGAATATAATTTAGATCAACAGAATCAACTGCAAGCCTTTCACGATGCTTGTGCCTTATAGAATGTGGAGAATGAATGGAAAAAAGTAAATCTATTTCCCAGGACACTCATCAAAGAAGCTGAAAGTTGGTACCGATCCTTAAAACTAGAGTTTATTCAAAGGTGGAGTAAGATGCTTGAACTGTTCAATGACAAGTATCAAACATACTCCAAAGTGTCTAGCTTGAGAAGGCAAATCCAAGAAGGAAGGCACACATGCATCCTTGGATGCAGTCATGGGAAAATACTATTCTTTGTTGTACCGATGCCTGGACCATGGCTATTCTCAAAGAGATCAACTACACCATATCATAGATGGGATCTAGATTAAAGTAAGAAGAACTCTTAGGGTCTATGCCCAAGGGAGACTATCAAAGCTAAGGATCCATCAAATCCAAAGGCTCACTGAGCAAGTGGTAAAAGAAGAAGTTGAGCTAAAAAAGAGAAAAATTACAGAAGAGTACAATAGGGATCCCTCCCTCTACAAGAGGGAAGTCCATTTCTGCGACAATGAGGAGGAGGCACCACTTGATGAAGTGGTGCAACAAAAAACCTTACTAATCAAAAAATCTATCTCTGGAATATCAACTAAGGTTGATGAAATGTGGGACTCCTTAGATGAAAAACTTCAAACTACTTTGAGAATTACATAAGAGAATAGAGATCAAGGAGGTAGTGGACATGATAGAAGGAAGAAAAAAGAGGCTAAACATGATAATTTCAAGGCTAAGGGCAAGGTTGCAACAATTGACGAGGTTCTAGATTCTTTGTCAAATAATGATGAGTATGACATATGCCAATATGAACATCCTAAGGAATGTTGCCTTGTTGTGTCATACTTACAAGAATCTAGGACATATGCATTGAATCCTAGATTGGCCAAATGGAAAGTACCCAAGAGGTTACCCTTTCCTCAAGGCAACTATCAATAGTTCCACCAACAAGTCAACTATCCATGTGGAGTGCCATCTCAGCCTCATGAGCAATATCAGTAGTGGCAACACCCATAGTTGTGGGGGATGCCACCTCCAAGATAGCAGTACCCTCACTGCTAGCCAGATCCTTATGGGTACTACATTCAATAACCTATCTCTCCACATAATTCTTCTAGTCACACTTCCTTCCAACACCACTAATTCCCTCTTGATTATTATAGAGCACCATCTCCAAGAGAGGAGTCCCCATTTCCGTATTACCCTCCTCATCCTTCCACTCATGCACCTCCATCCTCAACTCCTTTGCCACCTACTCCATCTATGTAGGGAAAAATACTAACCCAGCTATAGTAAAGAAATGCCACAAGGGCCATGAACTTATGGCCAACTCCTCAACCGAGTGGTTCTAACACTAATTCTTGAAAAAGACCATTCTTTAAAATCAAGAGTGCAACAAAGCCTTCATAGACACTTGTGACTATTGACCTTGCTTCTCCTACCTCCTTTGAAATGTCTCTCGAGAACCCTTTAAACCAAAATGCTTCCAAATTGCATACTATAATGTTGACCCACATAGTAACTAATTGGATTAAGACCGATCATCTTCCCATGAAGAGATATGATCTTGGGAATCTCCTCATCTACTTGAAGATCATATAAATAAACCTTGCAAGGCTTTTTTGGACTCAGGTTCTGAAGTTAACTTGATATCACAAGATATGTACAAAGCGTACAACCTACCTCCGATAAAAAAGAATGACATTCGCTTAAAATTGATAGATTAGTCATTGTTGTCCCATTGGGATTGGTGGAAGATATTGTGACCATCATTTATGGATGGTCCTATTCTACTGACTTCTTGGTGATCTCTATGGATAACTGCAAGGGATACTTCCCTATCATTATGGGAAGATCATGGTTAAGAAACATTTATGCATGGTTGGGGATAAGATATCTTTCCTTGGAAATTTCCAAGGCGAATGAATTTGGTAAAATTGAGAAGAAGCATGTTCCATGCGTCATGTATAGTGACATAGGATGCCACTACATGCAAAAATTATGGATCATAAAAAACACAACACTCAAAGCATGCAAGCAGTGTGCAAACATCACAAAAATTCAAAGGTTCTTGTATGCAAAAATCTCAAAATAGGAGGGCATCCAATGGCTAACAACTAAAATAGAGGCCAACTCAACAATGTGCATGGAACCAATCGAGAGCCTCATAAGATCTTATGTAGACAACATGGACCAAATGAAGAAAATCCATTGCCAACTCTCTAAAGAAAAAGGCAAAATCAATTGGGGAGAGTTGGAGATCCCTAAAAAATTCAAGTATGAGTGCCTTGAGCTAAAAGATCTACTAGTTGGGATGGAATATACCTTTCTAAACAATGGAAAGCTAGCTATCATCAATGCTACTCTTTCTCCCTTGCAAAAAAAGAAGCTTTTGGAAGTTGTCAACAAATGGCCAACAACCTTTGCTTAGTCATATCATGAGCTTACAGGAATCGATCCCAAGATATGCCAACATCAAATCTACAAAGATTCCTCCATAAAACCAAAGAAGAAACCACTGAGAAGGTTAAATACCATGCTTAAATAAATTATCAAGGAGGAGATTGAGCAACTCCTCAAGGTAGGGTTCATTTATCCAATTGCGGCTAGCAAGTGTGTTAGCCCACTTGTCATAGTGCCAAAGAAAGAAGGGAAGTGGAGAGTTTGTATAGATTTCAGGCTATAGAACATGAAATCTTATAAAGATCACTTTCCATTGTCATTTGTGGAACAAGTGTTGGATATAATCACAAGGCATTTCTATTATAACTTTCTAGATGGTTATAGTGGTTATAACCAAATCCAGATTGCATTGGAGGACTAGGTCAAAACCACACTCAAAATTCCTTAGGGGATTGGCCTATGCAATGCTCCTGCTACATTCCAAAGCTTAGTCCTCAACATCTTCTAATAGTAGATTAGTAGCAAGGTGGAGGTCTTCATGGATGACTTCTTCACTTATGGGGCTACTTTTGAGTAAGCCTTAGACCATATAAAGCAAGTGCTTAAATGATGTGTGGAAACCAACCTTAGGCTCAATTGGTAGAAAAGCCATTTAATGGTCCAAGAACACATTATCTTGGGGCACCATATTTCTAGCAAGGGATCGAGGTAGACCTAAAAAAGATAAGGGTCATCCAAGGAATCATCATACAACTTGAAACTGTTAAAGATGTGAGGTCATTCCTTGGGCACACTAGTTATTATAGGTGTTTTATAAATAACTTTTCAAAGATTTCAAAATTGTTGGTAAAGCTAACAAAGAAAGATGCTCTATTTATCTAAACTAAAGAATGTGAGCATGTATTCCAACACCTTAAGTAGAAGCTTGTAGAAACTCCCATTCTATGAGCACCAGACTAGTTCAAACCCTTCCATATCATGACGAATGCATCCAACTATGCCTTAGGAGTCATGCTTACATAGTTGGATGATCAGAAACATTCATATTACATCCACTATGCAAGTAGGAGCATTGTAGGTGCACAGCTCAATTACATCATCATTGAAAAAGAACTCATGGCAATGGTGTATGCTCTAGAGAAACTCATGCACTATGTACTTAGATATAAGGTGTTTATGCACACAAACCACAGTACTATGAGGGTTATACAATAGTTTTTGATCTTGTAAGAGTTCGATTTTATAATGGTGGATAGAAAAGGAACCAAGAACATGGTAGCTCATCACTTGTCTTTGTTATGATGGAACAACAAGAAGGAGGAGAAGCCACTCTCAAGCCAATTCCCTGATAAACTCCTCTTTGCTAGTATTGTGAATGAATAAGACCCCAAGGAAATTAATTGGTACAAGAACATCCTATCCTGCCTACTCAGTCAAGAGATGCCACAAGGGTGGGACAATAAGAAGAAACAACAATTTCTTCACCAGGTCAAACATTTCATGGAGATCAATGAAAACCTTTACAAGGTTTGCCTAGATGGACTAGTACAATGGTGCATTCTTGATGTTGATCAACTATGAGTCCTCCAAGATGCACATGAGGGCCCTTGTGGGGATCACTATGCTGGGAGGTGAATAACCATTAAGATCCTTATGGTAGGATATTATTGGCCAACACTTTTCAAGGATGCTCATCACTTTGTCTACTCTTGTGATTAATGCCAACATGATGGAGGGATGACTGCTCATATGGAAGGGCCCCAATAGTGAATCCAACCAATGTAGACTTTTGAACTTTGATGAATTAACTTTATGGGGTCCATCAATCCCATGTCCAATGGGAAGGCATACATTATTGTTGCTATTGACTATTGCACAAAATGGGCAGAAGTTACAGTCGTCACCAACTGTACATCAGCTACGGTGGCCCAGTTTGTACAACAACATGTTGTAAATAGGTTTGGATGTCATGTGCACTTATTTCTGATAACAATAAACATTTCATGGACACCACTTTTCAAAAACTCATGCAATGTTTGTGGGTTGAGCATAAATTAACAACTCCATACCACCCCCAAGCTAATGGTCAAGCTAAAGTCACAAATAGGGAAATAACTAAAATTCTAAGATGCTCTATTAGTAAATATAAGAGGGACTAGAGCTCTAAACTCAACGATGCCCTTTAGGCTTACCATTGAACATGGAAACTTCTTATAGGATACTCTCCCTACGAGCTTGTGTACAAAAAGCTCCCAACACTTCATATCCATGTATAATTCCATACATTATCAACTACATGTGACCTCAACTTGGAGTTAAGCCTAGCACAAAAAGAAAGATTGATGAACCTCAACATGCTAGATGAGAACCGATTACTGGCCTTATCATCAAATGAAGTGGACAAGGCATACAATGAACAATGACATGACCTTAGGATTAGGAAAGTTAAATTTCAACTAAAAGATAAGATGCTCTATTGGAATCCCATGCACATACCTCAACAAACTAAGTCTCAGACATTATGGGAGGGTCTTTATATCATCTATGAAACCTTTCCATCTCTGGCCATGTTAATCTACTAGACTGATAGCTCAAATAAGAAACTATTAGTCAACACTTAACAAATAAAGCCTTTCCATGAGCAACGAGTGACCAGTGCACATAATGCCTCAATAGATGAACAAGCACACTTAATCTTTCGAATCTTCCCCTTAACTTGTTTTTTTTTACACTATTTTTATTTTACATCATCTTTAGTATGTTTTCCATTTTTTTGGGTATTCTACAAATTTTTCTATATTTTGCTTTATTTGAATTTTTCTTGCACCCCTCTATTTTTCTTTATTGCCATCAGGACTTGGTGTAAGCTACAACTACTATCAATGGTGGTTTAACTTAATTAACTACTTGATTGTCAATGGCCAGATTTCATTTTAGAATTTTAACATTTACTAATGAGACATTGATTCTTTTCATGTTAATAGGTAGTGAGCCCACATCATCCATCACTCCACTTAACTCTATGATGTTTCCTTGTTTTGGAAATATGAGGTCCCTTATTAATCATAACTTATAATGAACTGGTAACCTTTTTATTTTCCAAACTTTGGACAAATTAAGTGGATTGACAAGGGTGTGACTTCAAAGGGATTTGTCACTTTTGTACCTACCTACCATCTAAGTTACATGTGTGTTTCCATGGATTTCTCACCATTCTGCTGTTGACCAATAATAGGGAGCAAAAGTCTTTGCATTGTGTGGTTTCCATTGAAAAAACCAAAAATAATAATAATGATGGAAATTTAAAGCACACCCCTTAGACACAATGACAAGCTACAAGCACTAGTTATGGGGCTAGAAAGACATCTTACCCATGCTTGAAGGAATCCCTCTAACTAAGGCTCTCTTCACTTCCTATTTCTCTTTTCTTCTTCTTTAGTAATGGTGAGTGGTTTGTGGGGATGTTCTTATTTCTTGAAGGGTGGAATAGTCTAAGTGTCAATGCAAAGTCACTAGAAGAGGATGGTCTTAATTTGAACTAAATAAGGAAGTTCTCGTGTCATAGTTAATCACATCTTTCACAAGGGACTTTATGTGACCACCATGGGGAACTCCATTCCATGTTCTCTTTCATTCACCACTTCTTTTCATTAACCACATCACTACTTATTTTCATGATTTTCTCGATGGGTTCATTGGTAAATGGTTGAAATTCTTTAATGACTTGTTTGGTAATTTGGTCTTTAACGATCCACAACCATTAATCATCCTTGGGGCCCATGGACTCCTTGGTTTGAGGGCATGATCCTGCTATGGGGAGGATCCACTTGCATACTCCTTGGTTGGGATGGTTAAATTCCTTATCTCTTAGTCATTTTGCTTCAAAACCTTACAAATTCCACATTGATTACATCCAGTTTTGCACTCCTTGACCAATAATCCCCAAATTGATTCTTCTTTTTGTGCATATTCGAAGCCCTCTTAAAGTAGTTTCCCAGTATTCTAGGCTTTTCTAGCTTCCTCTAGACTCTAATTTTATACAAAAACTCTTTGTTTTTACTTAGTTTTCAAATGGAAAAAATTTTGATTTTTGCCCATGTTGACGCATTCTTGTCGACGTAGCCAAATGCGTCAACACATCCCCATTGATGCAACATAAAGAGCATATAAATGCCATTAAGGACTTAGCCATTTTTACCATTTTCTCTCAAACACCCAATGAGTTTTTGCAATTTTCAAAGCCCAAAGCCTTCTTAAGCCCATAACTTTCAAACTGCTTATCTGATTCACTCTGTTCTTCGATCTTCCAGCTACTGAAGGTCAGCTGTACGTTGTGGGGATCATAAACCATAGATTTTTTATAGAAATTTTTTTGAAATTTTTCTAACTCCCACAAGGTTTAATGAATAAAATAATATTAAAAATCACATATTCATCAAAGTTAAACCCTACCAACGAATGTCAGTAGCCATTCAAATAAAATAATATTAAAATACTAAATCTTCCATAATCACAACTTAGCCTATTTATAACAGGCTAAGGAGATAAGGTACCAAAGTGCTTTAAGTTACACATTAAATGCTAATCCTTACTTATGTTGTGATTACATATGGCACCAAGACACAAAAGACTACAAGATGAAGGACCTTTCCAATCAAGGGATAAGTGACCTAAAGGAGGAAGGGGTCAGCAAATGCAGCAATCCCAAGAGGAAGTAGCAAAAATCCATGCAACGAGACCTCTTTGGGAGGAGCTCAAGGTGGAGTTTTTCTGACAAATTCCGACAACTAAGACTAGGTAATCTTAATGAGACGAGGTGCCTAGCCTTGAACCAAACCTAGAAGTCACTTTGATTGAAGCCTGTCCAAAGCATATTTGTTTCAAGGATGTCTAAGGAGTAGTTATTCAAGGACTAAACTCTAATCCTTTCTTGGACTTAGCACTAGAAGAGGTCAAAACACAACTGTAGATCTCTTCCATGTGACCTATCCTCACCTCTAGTGGAAAATGGTACATGGAAGAAATGTACCTCTTTTGGAGTAACAGGTAGGTAGATGCCATAGTGAAGATAAAGGACATCAATGTATCCTACTCTGTGGAGGTCATTACAGAGGCCCTCGAGTTGTTGGATACTAGAGCAACCTTGGTGGAAATCTCAATGTAGAAAGACCCATAAGTAAAGAAAGAATGGGTCTAGTAGTGCTACAAAGTGGACTATAGGGAGTATGATGCACTTAATAAGGTAAAGAAGGCATACTTAAAAATTGCAACCTACCACCTTAATCCAATGATGACACTAAGCAAAATCACTGCCTTCTCTACTCTTGCATGTGCCACTCTAAGTGTTGAATTCCCTATCAACCTCGCATAGCTCATATTCCTTGAAATTGAAAAGTGCTTCAAAAAGAATGAGCATGGAAGGAAGATACTTCCCTTTCTGTGCATGATCAAAAATTGTGCAAAAGGGGAAGCATAGCCCAATATGCCACTAACATTCTTCGGCATGCTTCTGTTACCTCTTAGTAGGAGATGATGAAGAATAAGGCATCCACTAAGCTCCAGGAAGAGAAGCAGCCACCACCACCACCAACCACTCAAGAAACAACACTAGAGGCTCCATTAAGTGCATGCACAAGCTCCGTGAGCAAATCCTATAGCAGTAGTAGGTAAGACTGAGTGGTGGTGACCCATTAGTCTATCAGCCAACTATGAGCCATTTGAACAAGGTAACACAAATAGTAAGCTAGTTAGAGGGGACTATGCTATTATTCACTTCCCAAAAAATGCAGGTGTCCATAAGGTCAAATCCTAGTGCCTAAGAAGTAATGGTGTCCCTCCCAAGATAATAATAATTCTTAGAGATTTCTAGGAATGTTGTCACTTTCTTAATGTTCCTGAAGAAGGGCGAGGGAGCAACTATCTTGGTGATGCATTACCAAGGGTAGGAGATAGTGGTTGACTATGTGGGAGAAGCATTGAATGCTCTTGTAGCCGATGTGCCTAATATTGTTGCACTAAGGGACATACAGATGTCTACATGAGCAACCAATGGAAGGCTTAGCATAACCCAACATGAGGAGGTGTTAAATCAACTAGTGAGAACTAGGCAACTACTTCCAAAGATCTTTGATCTTCTAGATAACATCACTACCATCTAGTTGACACTATTGGAAGCTAAAGGCAAGCTCATCATTGCCAATGCCCAACTCAAGGTAGCTACATCTGAAAATCATCAATTGGCTACTAAGGTTACGAAGTTGAAAGCTCGACTAGCTAATCCCATTATTCTCAACCAAGTCATAATAAGAGATGAAGCTTTTCTACAACTTCAACACAAACTTCAAGAGGCTAAGAACATAAATAAGATGGCAATCTTCGACAAGTCCTTAGTAGATGCCACAACCTACAACACCAAAAATGACTTGTTGAAGGTCTACTAGGAGAATCTAGTTCTAGCCCAAGATAATCATCCCTTGTAGAATATCGAGGCACAAAAAGAACAAATGATGGAATTTGTGTGATAATAGCAAAAGCATCTTGCCAAGGTGAATATGAATTTGAGGAGGCTGGCTACTGAGAATTATAATCTCTCAATGGAGAAGGTTCATGCCCTTTGCCAGAAAACAATAATTGAGATAGTTTCATGGAAGAATGAGGTCCTAAAATTTAAACAGGTAAAAAATCATTACAAGGACTAGGTTGGGCTCCTCAAGGAGGTGAATGAAAAAGAGATTCAATTGGTGAAAGCAAAAGTGACAAGGTCCTCTAGTAACTCCAACAAGAAGGTGATGTGTGGTAACCCATCTTTGATGGGTGAAACACTTATAACAAAGCTAAAATCCACTTGCATGAGTTGTAGATTGAGGAGATAATAGAGTATATGGAGCTAGCCAATCTTTGGTACATAAACTTGGCAATGTTAACTGTTGGAAGGCCAAGGTTAGAATTAGAGAAGCAAGTGGCCAACCCTTACATATTGTACAAGGCATATTTTAAGCACCACAAAGACATGAAGTAAAAGTTGGAAACAACTAATGTCGAGCTTAAAGTTCTTAGATCCCACTTCATAGATCAACGATCAATAGATGAGAACCTAGCGAAGAGGATGAATGATTACTAGGAGCTACAAAATTCTATCAAAGTGTTCAACATTGAATCTAAACAATTCATTGCCTAGTTCATGAATGTTAAGGAGCTATTCCCATTCATGCTCTATTCATAGAATGTTCCCATACCAACTCACATTGATGATGTTGTGTAGACTGTGTATGATCCCTGGACTAAGGAGGAGAAGATGAAAGCACTACTCAATGCTTTTCATCTTCATCTAGAAGTAGAACTAGAAGCTATAGCAGGAAAGCCACAATTGCCTTAGCCTTAACCACCACATGCATTGGAGACAAGGGAAGGTCCTTTAGCACCTCAGAAGCCTCCATCTCCTAGGACTATTTGATATTGTTCTTGTCTTCGACCATCAAAGGAGTTCTAGCTATCAATTTTGTAAAGGTATTCAATTTTGTTTTCATGAACACCTATTTTTGTAATCATTGTCAATCCATACACTTGGGCACTTAGTGTCAATTTTTAAGTCAATCAATTAGTCGATGGTTCCATACCTTCCAAATTTTGTAAGAAGCTTGATCCTCCTTTTGTTCAGTCAAGGATGAGTTTTCAATTAGTCATGAGCATATGATGAACTATCATCAATGGGCTGCATCGATGGGCATGCATCGATGCATCCCTGTTGATGCATGATCTAATGCATCAACATGGCATTTGAGTTTGCCTATATAAATGCATGCACCCATCACATTTATGGCATATGTTAATCAATAGCTTAGGGAAGTTCTTGCAGTTTTTTTTTTATTTTTTATTTCTTTTTTTTGCAATAGTTAGAATATTTTCTCTAAGTGCCCACAGTAGAAGTCAAGAAGTGTACAGATCCTTATTTGAGCATTGATGTACCTAGACACTTCGATGTGATAACAATAAAGATGAACTTCTTGAAATGCCTTATAGTATTTGGGAATAGTTTAATGTTTACTTTAATGCACTATTCATGCAATCTACTTCCATGTCCTTACTTAATTAAATATGATTAATTAATACACATGAGTATGACCACCTCAAGCATAACGTTAACGCTTGGTAATCCCAATAATGTTAGCACTTGGTAGCCCAACAACATTTTAACACACTTAGGATGTGTACAGCAAGTGGGACCAAATGCTTGTGTTAGGAAATAGCTTAAGGCATTAGATAGTTATTAGATTAATTAATATTTGATCACTTTGTTTTACACTTTAGCATCTTGCTAAAGTTTATGCCAACCACCAATCAATTGGTTGTTCTCCTAACCAAGTCATTACAAGCATTTCATATTGAGTATCTCCTACGAACCATT
Source organism: Gnetum montanum (assembly GCA_015680685.1). Classification (NCBI taxonomy): domain Eukaryota; kingdom Viridiplantae; phylum Streptophyta; class Gnetopsida; order Gnetales; family Gnetaceae; genus Gnetum; species Gnetum montanum. The sequence goes on along the minus strand of MNCI01004089.1, from coordinate 17,570 downwards.
GTCATAGAAAAGGTTGAAGAAGAAGTAAGAGATCCATAAAGCTCAAACTTCATGATACTTACACATTACACACTAAAGAATGATCTATTAGAAATAGTGTGAATCTATGGACTGCATCTATACTCCTCCACAGTCATTTCTTCACTATGTTGAGTACAATAGAATTAGTGGTAAAAGTCTTTTGTTTCAATGCTAAGGTCATATATGGATTATAAGTGTTTTGCTTTTGACATAGAAAACTATAGTAAAAGGATATGTTAAAAGCATTACCAAAAGTGATAAGAAGGGCCAACAAAGCTTCTTGTTGAGCCTATATTAAAAGGAGCAAAATCCTCCTACCAAGAAGTATAAATAAGAATGAATCCCTCTCTTTTATACTTGTGAATAGCATTTTGAATTAAATGAAAGAAAATTTCTACCTTCTATTGAGTGTGTGCAAGCTCTTGAGTGTGTTTTCAAGCTCTCTTAGCTTCATTTACTTTCTTTTCTTTCTTTCATTCTTACAAGCATGATTTCAAAAGTGGTATGCTTATGCTGCATGAGAATCTCCTTGGAGAAGCTCACATCTAGGTCTTGCTAGTTTATATTTCATTATTTGCACTCAATTGTGACTAATTACAAGTTGCAGTGAACTTGTGACTAAGTCGCAACTTATAGAAAAGTCAAATCACAACTCACAACCATGCCATGGTGGTTTATATGTATGTAAAAATAAGCCTTGTAACATGTAGTTGGGTCATGGTTAAGACCATAACCTAGCCTAAGCTTATGTTCAACCTATGTTGAGCTCATGCATAGTCTTATAGTTATCTTCAGCCTCGAGACTTGTTTTTGCCAATATTCCAAGTTCTCTATGCCACTATTGTACACCTGACATGTTGAGATGGCCTTTGTAGTATATTAGATGATGTGGCTAATTAAAGTGTTTCATGATTTAAATTTTCAAGTTTTTATGTTTATTCTATTATATATTATAATAAGAAAAATATTTTTTGAATTGCTTATCAACCTATTTAATATTAGCATACAAAACATTTTGATTTAAGGTATCATTTTGTGAGAAAAATAGTAATAAAGAAGCTAATATGTATATTGCATATTAAATCAAAGGATCAATTGGCAAACTTATTTACAAAATTAGGACAAAGACAATAGTTTGAATGTTTTTGAAGCATTTGAAAATTGAGAACATTTTAATCAAGGGGAGCCACTATAAAATACACTAACTAATTTACTCTCCATAAATAGTAAGAGGAAGTAACAGTAGTAACATTTATGTATTTTTTTTTAGTTAGCTTACTAATTTAAGTTAGTGTAAATAGTTAATATGTTAAAATTAAATTAATTTGATTGGTTAAAAGGTTACTAAATTACATTTACTCAAGGGTCCTCAAGATTATTTGTGAATCCTATTGGTATTGTTTTAATATTTTGCCAAATGTGTTATAATGTTTTACCAAGAACAAAATCCCTCAAAATGCTGGCAGATGCCTTATCATGGAAAGAATGAGAATCAACCTCGCAATCTCCCATTCAAACATCCGTGTGACTCTTATTCTTGTCTCTTGTTACATGACGTGAAGTTCTTTAGCCCCTGGGGAATGAATGGTCCATAAAGTCAAGTCTGGACGTATTTTCTACCTCGCACCTTGCTGCTTCCCTTCCCATGTCCACGCAACTGCATAGACTTTCCTCTCCTATTGCTGTTTCATGCGGCAACGCGACACACAACAGGTGCTTAATTACCTGCAAGTTCGGAATCATTCACCCACCCAAATGATCCATTTACCGAATTCTATCCGTTGAATTTTGAAAATCCTAGGCTACCAGCGAAAAGAAAAATCTTTGATCAACCCAATTGGGCCCTGATGCATCCAAGCATTTACGACTTACCAAACCCGCTATCCAAACCAGGAATTAATGGGCGCGTCCGCTTGCCATTCTGGAAAAAATCTAGAATTCAGTTAACCTTCTAAACCCTACAGAGCAGACTAAATGACCAAGTATTGCGTGCCGTCCTTTTCTTTTGGCAGCGTCCGCAAGCATCAAATGTAACAAACCGAGGTGGAGCTGACACATTTCTTCATTTTACTGGTTTCAGGTGTGCGATTCTTTCTTACCTGGAGGACATATTCTCTATCCAGATCTGATATTCCTTTTGGACGTTTGGTATGGATGTTTATTGCGCTGGTGTCGTTTCGCTTTCCCTTTTATTTGATCTTGATCCTTTTCTTGCGGAGGGCATGGCCGGCCAGTTCAAGCAATCCATCGTGTTAGATTAGCAGACTTTTCGGTTGTAACTGTGTCGGCTATTTCGAGCAAATTGAGTTGGTTGTTTTGTCTTATTTGTCAATTAATCATTCCCGATCGTTAACCGGGAATCTTTCCATGTTTTAAGATCATTTGTTTTTCTTAAAATTCCTTTGCCACAAACTCTGGAAGATCTAATAACATAGTTTAGATCTTTATATGATCCAAGGATCTGCTATATACAACGAAGTTGAATTGGGACGGTAAATTTTGGCTTTCGATTGACTTAAAATAGAATGCTGGATTGCGATGGAATCAATCAAAATTTTCTTAAGCCGTTACTTCAGAAGCTTTGCGGATGCATAGATTCACTGAAACTTCGATAATGTTTGAAACGTGATTGTGACCCCTGTTTTCCCGCTAACACTTTAAAAAAAGCCATTCTACGAACTAGGATACCAGAATTTTGTTTGGGAATCCAGAACATGAACCTGGATGCCAGAACTCACTTTAGAATATCTTCTGAAGTCGGATTTTATATATGTAAACTACGTATACGAGGCAGTTTCAAGGCAAACCTCGCTTTAAACATGAACATTGCGAAAAACATTACATTCAACCCAACTGAAAGCAACAACGTTTATTTGAATCTGGTCCCCTGTACAACGGGGAGTCCCAGATTCACGGCTTTGCTTGCTAAAAGCATAGCAAAGCACGTTTGGAAACAAAAATTACAAAAAAGGACAAACTCAAAACAATCGTGGATGGGAAAAAAACAAAACGGGGCACATCTCAGCTTCTCGTCCATGCTGTTGATTATTTAAATCTTTATTGCACTGGAAAAGCATGGAGACAATATTTTTGGATATCTTCCTTCGATTTTAAGCTTCGGCATCCTCCACAGCCAATGGCACAGTCTTGACCTGGAATCCATAAGAAAATGTTAAAACCAAATGATTTTAACACGCCCTTTGGAGTTTGTACTGAATTTCTTTACCACAAATGTCCGTAGAACTCACCAGGTTTCTGTACTTGAGGATGTAGAACATCTCCAGGTAGCGGCGAGTTTCTCGCCTTTCAAGCTTGGACACGTATTTCCAAAAGCCATAGACTCCAGCCAGCGTCATCAATCTCTCGGCATAGATCTGCCAAGTGTAGCTGCAATACCAAACAGTTTGCAAATTCGATCTTAGAATCCTGAGAAAGTGATTCTGATTATGGAGTGATGGCTAAAACCTCTATGTATTTGATCATGCAGGGAACAGGAAATTCAACTTGCCTCTCGTAAATTCGTTGAAGACCTGCATTGGAGATTTGCTGCCAGTACTCCGGTTCTGTTTTGCACCGTTCAAAGAAATCGGCAATGCGGTCGCTGGCTCTGTCACCATGGTAGGGATCAATGTGGAATCCTGAGACACCATCAACGATGATCTCGGCAGGGCCTCCATTAGAGGTTGCAAAGGTGGGAAGCCCACATGTCATTGCCTCCACCACTGTCAGTCCAAATGCCTCATACAGAGCAGGCTGCAAGCATGATTGATCATACCAAATAATTCATTCAGATTCGTTTCAATTCATAGCTTTTTTTTTCCTTTTTGATCAAAAACAATGCATGGCTGTTTTTGAAAGGAAACAGAATCCTGACCTGGATAAAGGCACCCTGAGTGTCACTGATGTAACGGTACAGCTCACCGTTTCGCACTCTGTTCTTCTGAGCCACTATCCATCTAAACTGGCCGTTGAGATTGTACTTCTTAATCAGATCATGCATTTTGTTAATTTCGGCCACCTCTTCTCTGTCCTGGGATTTGGCAGGATCAATGTCTCCCGCCACCACCACAAGGTTAACAAGTTTCCTGAGACGCTCGTTCTTTCCATACCACTCAACCAGTCCAGTCATGTTCTTCACTCGGTCGAGTCTGGCCATGGAAAAGATGATGGGTTTGTTGCGGTCGCTCAGGTGGCATCTGCAAGCAGGAAAACAAGATGAAATAAGAATTAATCATATCATGGGTTCTTGAAAAAGCAATCATGAATTATTTTTCGATGAATGGGTTCCGTTGAATTTGTTTAGTGAATTAATCGGTAGTGCTACTTACATGTGCTCTGCTGTCTGTTCAGGGTTGAACAGAAGCTCCTCGATGGCACCATGGAGGGCTGTAAGACGCCGCTGTTTCTCTGTGTGAGGGAAGTAGATCTGCATGTCTGCTCCTGGAGAAACAATGTTGAATTTTGGGTCGAACACATCAATACCGTGAACAACGCGGTACAGCCCAGGAAGAGTGAAAGCAGTGTGGCTTTCGTATTGGCCGACCGTGTCCTTGCTGTGATTACAAGTCGAGAAGTTAGTAACTAATTCGAAAGCGACATTATTTGAAGTAACACGGGCTCAAATATCTTCTTTCCCTTTAAATTTATGCAAGCTAGCTAAGGTAATGATTTACATTGTAGAACTATAAATTCAACGTCCGTGGCTCACCTTCCAGCAATTTCCTGATAGGTACTGGTTATAATGAAGTCTGCATGGTTCATGGCTATGAGATCTGCCGTAAATTGACAAGAGAAATGGTATTTCTCGTCGAAATTTTTCCAGTAAATGTCAGAGTCTGGGTATTTTGTCTTCTCCAGCGCATGCGCAATGTTACACTGTTACGTGGAAAAAAACAATAGAAGATGTGTCACAACATGTTGGAATATTCGAGGGAAAGATCCATCTCTAATTTTGCCTAGTACTGATGAGCAAAGCACGGCCGTTCATTTACCTGAGTAATTCCCAATTTGTGTGCAATCAAGGAAGCAACCAGATTCCCATCACTGTAATTGCCAATGATCAGATCTGGTTGTCCTTTCAACTCAGCAGTGATTTCACTGATGCAATCCTGCAAGCGAAAACAGGAGACCATTCAGAACCGTCGGAAATCGTTTGATGATCGAAAAGGTTAAATTTTTTGTGTTTATCATCCTAAAGCAGCCTAACATAACAGGTGTTTACCTCTGCATACTTTTCTAAGTAAGGCCAAACATCAAACCGAGAAACCCACTTCCGCAAGGCTCCTTTTTCGGTCCTGAATGGCACACGAATGATTCTGGAATGCTGTGTTCCGCTGATCTTTTCGATCCGTTGGTTGCAGGTCGTATTGTGAGCTTCAGGGATCAATCGGGTGGCCTTTCAAAATGAAAAACGTGAACATTATTCCATTGCTGGGTAAGAACATAAACATGACGTGCATCATGGCAACACATTTTTTTATTTTTTGTGCTGTTCCTGAAGAATAAACTTCATAAACCTTTTTTTTAAAGAAAAGCCTAAAGTAAATAATGCAAAGAAACGCTCGGACGGCAAGTTACCACAAGGATCTGAGGAACAATGTCCAATCCTTGCTGCTTTATTCTCATTAGCATCTCGTTTTCCAAAGCACGAACTTGATCCAGGATGTAGACAATCTGCATTTCAAAAGTTTTTGTGAAGCCACATTAAAGATCCGAGGAATGTTTGTGTTCAGGCGCCTAAATTAAATGATTTTCAAATTAAGCACGGAATATTGAAAGATCTAGAACCACGGGAAGATTCGTCTCGTACCTGGCCACCAGTGTCAGGCATTCCCAGAACATTAGCCTGGCCGAAGTATCCGTGGGGTGAAAGAATCACAACATTGAAAACCATAGGCACCCTTCCTAGGAACTTTTCTAGAGTGGATGGATCGGGGGCCTGCAGGATCTCCAAAAGCAGGTGGATCGAATCTAGGACTCGATCGGCAGTATTTCCCCATCCTCTTTCCAGTCCCATTTCCTGTAATCTAATCATGCCATAAACATCAATGATCGTGATTAGATGTACATGTAATTGCTTTCGTACCTTCGATAGAAATTAAAGCAAGAGTTTTTTGTAACAAAAATGCGATCATATATAGCAAGGATCGGAGTTTTACTTGTGTTCGAACTCCTGATACGGCGTATCCTTAGGAAGCTTGTTAAGATGCTCCTCTGCTTTCACCAACGCAGAGCGTAGCTTGCTCAAGCTCTGAATCCTTTCGTTGAGCATCAGCATCTGCAATGCCAACGGAAAACCAGAAACTGCTTTAAAAAATCGTTTCTCCACGAAAACCAGAAGGCAAATCCTAGGAAACCATTGTAAATCTGAACTACCTGTCCTCTGTATCTGTGCTGTCGAAGGAAATCCAGCAGTGGCTGCATGCTTTCTTTGTCATGGAAGAGTCGTGAAGATAGATGCCGGTTCAGAAACTGAACACCATTGCCAATGGAGGATGGGCGAGTAGGGCGTGGAAAGGAAGCATTGAACGGCTCCAAATCCAACTCCAACACGAAGTTGTCCTTCACACTGCACAAATCCCAAACCTCCACATATTTAGATCATCAAACCTAGTTCAAGAACTCAAACATTTTTTTTCCTTCTGATTCTGAAGCTAAGCTACCTTCCGTTCAGAAGATGTTCCTTGAATTCCAGGTATTCTGCCACTGTAAGCGTTTCCACGGCAAGTTCATCTGTGTTCACACGAACGTATTCCCAGTAACCAGGCCGTGGTCTCACAGCGAGACACACCCAAGGTGGGAGAACAATGGCTTCCTGCACAGTAGTAGAGATCACGTGAATTTCTTTCATCCACAACAAAAATTTCCTGTTTTCATGCTCAGATCATGCAAGGAACTCAAGGACGAGAAGCCCAAATGCTGTGAAATTACCTGTGTAGCCCTCAGGACGTCTCCAAACAACCCATCTCGCAGCTTCTGGCGTTCTTGATCCTCGCCAATTGTCTCTGCAAGTCCATCCAGCAGATGATGGGGCTGCAGAATCTTCTTCCCTTGCGCGACATATCTGTAACAGGGGAGGTTAATTTATTTACGGTACTGCACTGTTCTACCAGGGTTCTAAGTCACAGTAATGCAGCAATGACAGAATCCCTGCTTTACGGTAATTTTGGGGCAAATATTTGGGCCTGGAAAACTTCGGAATGCAAACAAGAGAGACTAAATGACAGGCACCGAAAACAATACAAAACAAAACAAGATCCTTGACATTAGATTCCTCTGCGTTCGGCTCTTCGGAAAGAACAAAAAGCTAAGCTACGACACCCATGTTTACAACTTCTCAGCAAGATCGGCGTCGCGGATGATTAAGTAATGAAACCAAGACGACCGGGAAACGCAGGGGCTTATGTAAAACACTGCAAACTGATCATCCTACATGATGATCTCTAAGTTCATTCCAGAGGCACTCGCAGCATACAGAAATTCGGTGATCCTCCCCGCAGGAAATGAGAAAGCAGAGTAAAGGGTGACTTACCGTGAGAGGAGAGAAACAATCTCGTTGCGATGCTCAGAGAGCGTGTCCTGGACACGCTCCCGCATGCTCAGAGCTCGGGTCAAGGTCGGCACCGCCATTTTCCTGCTGATCTGCTCAAATTTTGCTCCTGGAGAGACTGCAAGAACAGGCACGGAGGTTTGGCTGCTAACTCTAACAGACGATTCTGTTGTGCAGAGCTTGAGCAATGGCGGAGAGTAGCCGAAAGGGGTGCAGCCGCAGGAGGGCCCTTGCTGCGCTTCTAGAGGGCAACAGAATAACCAGAAATATGGCAGTAAACGCGACGAGATTCCACAAATTATGTCACCAGACACAACGGGAACATAAACATAACACACACACACGAACGAACGAACGAACGAACGAACGAAACGCAAATACAGAAACACGCTTTGATCCGCAAAAGAATGCGTTGGAAATGGAGCAGAGACGCCTCCAATTTATACAGCGCAAGACAACTCCAGAAACTTGAGAACAAAGCTAATCCGCTCTGCTAACTTGAAGAATTTGCCGGCCAAGAACCGTCGCAGTCGTCATTATTTACCAGAGGATGATGGCATGCGGCGTTTCGGCAAATATTTAGACCGTCTCGAAACAGTGCAAAATGCTCGACTCTCTCGTGTAGCCAGAGCCGCTGTTTCTCGACAGCAATGAGTTGGAGAACTTAGCTACGTCCGCGTCTAGTCATCATTGTCGCTAGCGTGGAAGATAATCCAGACGCAGGATTTCGCTTTTTCGGTTTTCGTTTTATTATTTCCTGTAAATTGGCTCTTCTCTGGTTCAAACCCATTTTCACGGTTGCTGTCCTTCTGTCAAACTGTAGGCCCACTGCCAGTTTGCGGTACAGGTTTGGAGTTTTCGAATTTAATAACCATGAGATGTACGTTTCCCTGCCTAAGATACAGTATTTTGCCTGTATACCTAGTAATTTTATCCTTTTTATTTTCAACGTAAGCTTTATAATACGGTCCGAAAGACCATATACGTCTATACAACCGTAAAATTCCATGAATCATGGCTGCCCGGCAGATGGACCGATCGAATTTCAGGCAGTTTTGGGAAGTGTTTTCTTTGGCTGATTCGCGTCTGGGTTTGATTACTTTCCGTTTTGTTTTATCACAATGTGATGTCACGTGGATGGTTGTGGATAAAATTTCTCAAATTCCAAGTATTCCTGTGTCGAATCAAAATCCTCGCAATGTTACGTATTCCGATCGTAAGGTTAGAGGGCTCTTGTTTCCAATACCCGCATCCTCCAATAATTTTCGTACATAAACATCTGCTCTCGTGGACCTGGATAAAGCAGCCGTAATGAACGTCTGACAACGTTCAGATTTTCATTAAAAAAAAAGGGATAAAGGGCCCCTTTCGAGAAAGAGACCTGTCATCTTGGATGGTACGAAAGATCATGCTCCTGTAGTTGAATGGCTTTAGGTGGAACTAACCCTAAAACCAGACACAGCGGTGAAATGGTGAGGACCGGTTTAAAACAAAACACGAAAAATGTCCGAGGCCGACCCACTAAACTTGGGCGTCCAATTATGCCAAGCAAGAGTGGGAAGTTCAACCTCCAACGTCAAATCAATGGACCACAGCACCATACCTCATAGGGCACCTAACCCGATTAACGACCCCTAAATTAAGCCAAAAATGAACAAAGGCTCATAAACCAAAAATTTACAGGGCTGAGAACTAAAGTCAAGAAAACTGGGGACGGGTCCGTATTTTACTGGCCCATTGTATTCCTGCCTGCAAAATGGTCTGCTACGATGGCGACCAGCATGTGCTAGTGCGAGGACACGGAAGGCAAGTACAGTTTGCGTTGCTGACTAGGAATGACAGAAGAATAAATGGGTAAGCAGCAGGATTATGGATAGCTTCAAAAGCCTCAAACAAAGCTCGATCCACTGCTATAAATCCGCGACATTTATACAAGTACTGGTTATTTTTGGGTCAACTTTGGAACATTTTTAGTGGGTAGAAATGGTCGAAAAAGGGCTTGAGGATTGTAGCTGGACCAGTGTACACGAGTTGCCACAGAACCGGGTTCTTCGCGGAACCTTCGTAATTCAATTTCCTCAGTGGATAACCGCAGCCCTGAACTTATTTTCGTGGGGGACAGGCTTGCATGGGCCGGTCGTTGTTTAAAAAGGGCAACGCCACGAATCCCGGTTCAAAAACACGGGCCGAACAACGAAATTGAATAGGGTTATCCACAATATCTCTGTTTCAAACACGTTGGGGAAAATTTTTTGACCAGTGCATTGTAGTTGCCCCGTGTCCCCCTGCATATTACTGCAGAAGAAGCGGCAGGGAAGCAACTCAAAAAAAATATAAACTAAAAAGCTTGCCGTTGGCACAAGAGAGGATTTAAATTCTAGGTCTCAGCACCGACGTTTGGCTAAAACCACCGGTTCCTGCGTCAGGCAAATGTTGCTGGAATTCTGGGTGGATTTTGTATATTTAGTTGCCCGGGTGCTCAATCCAGCAGCGCCAGATCTAGGAGCAGCCTTTTTATGGTCAGTCCCTGACTTGTTCATATGCCCACCCTACAAAACTGACTTTTGTTTGTTCAAATGTTTTTGTACTTCAACTTTTTAAATATTTGAAGGAGGGGTAACCCTTTTTGTAATGCTCCTTGTTTCTCCGAAAACACAATCCATTTTATAATCCTTTGTGTATACTGGGTATTTCTAATGGAATTTGATTTTCTACAAGGGTACATAAAATTTTCCTTTTAAGACTAGACAGTGATAGTAAGGTATTTGTTTCTTAACTCAAAAGATTTAAGTTTAAACCGGAGTACAACCACCTAAATAAGGAGAGACTTTTACTTATCAACTAACCCTCAATCGGCCTTGGCAGAATGAACAAGATAAGCATAAGCATTGAGCCCTATTGAGATCCATACCTGTCCTGGGTAGCTAAGAAAATCTTGGTTACCAGGGGCGCCTTTAGGATGTCCACATCCACCTATTTGACCAGATACGGAAAGTCATCATCATCGCCATTAGGCTGGCATAAAATCCTCATTTTAGATGAAAAGTTTTGGTCCTTGGTTGTTTTCCCTTAGTTAGCGTAAACACTGTTGTTGACCCAAATATGAAATATCGGTTGTTCGAACGTGAGAAAAATGCGATTTGGTGCCACTTTCATGTGAACACTGATGGATGACGCAAACAAGAGATCATCGATGGATGCGTAGGCTTCAAACGTTGAACCTGTTTTGCCTCCGTTCCCCGGTAATGGAATCTCTGAGCACTATTCCATCAACCTCCAGTTTCTTCTAGAAGAAACTGGAATGTTAGGTTGCGCATGCTAGTCTTGTTTACCGGAGAAAAACTCATTTTGAGTTTATTTTCTAAACAGTTGTTCTTACCTCATATGCTCATCTTTGTGCAGACGCGATTGAGGAACAATCAAATTTCCATAGGTTACCCACTTTTTGTATTTGCGCTTTCCAGGAAAACCAAGGTTCAAAATAAGTTATAAATTTGTTTTATCCGTGAAAACATTGCACCAGAAAAGTTTTTATGGTTAGTGGTGGTATTCATTAACGAAAGGTCGTTGGAATCGGAAAGCTTTGTTGTTTGCATTATGAGACCTTGTAGGTTGCGCCATAAAGTAGGCACAACAAAAAAGCTTTCGCCGATGCCCCACAGGCTGCCTATTCCAGATAGATAACTTCGGTTACAAGGAGATTGATATAACTCAGAACCATATTGATTGCATGCTAATATGCATGCAGCTTTCTTGTTTGTTCCTACACTTTTCATTTTTCATTTGTTTAAAATGAAGCCTTGGTTGTATCAGGTTACAAACCAAAACTCATTACAAGGACAACGAATTTTCTTAATTCCATCGGAACTTCTTTCTAGATTGCTAAAATTTGTTTAAAGTAAATTGTTTCAGATTATATAGACTTCAAAGAGCATGTTTTATGAGTAAAAATATGTTTATTTGTTTTAGATTAGCTTTCATGCTACACACAATATGTTTATTTGTTTTAGATTAGATTTCATGCTACACACAAATGAGTGTGCTCAATATCCTTCCTTTTCCAATTAAATAGAAATGCTGTAATTCTCTTCATGAAGGGCTCCGCAAATTATGCATGGATTTGAAGAAAATGCTAAATGTGCTAAGCAAAGAAACATAAGATGAAAAGATGGTGATGAACAATGTACATATTATTATGAGTGATGTTTCAATCTTAGTTTCAATTATTACAAATAATATTTCTATGGTGCAAATAATCCTTTGAGGGTAGGGCCTCTTTAAGAGTCTTAAATGAGAAACAATTTTAAATAAGGGCTGACAACAAAATCATGTAAAAGTGGTATTTGATCATTGCTCTAAAATAGCTCATGGGCCTTTCTTGTGGAGTATTTTATGTTATCCCTCCAAGTCCATGTCTCATATCCAAAATGATGTGCATACTTAGAGAACCACACCTTAATTTTTTCCAAAAGTATATCCACCATATAGGTATTTGGCTTCCATAACTTTTGCTCACGATTTATGTGATGTTCATAACTACCAAACTACTTTTCCCAAAAGCATTCGATTAATACTATCAAAGCTTTTTAAATTAAATCTAGTTTACTTCAAAGACATGCAAACCTACTTCTAACTAAAAGTATGTATGGATCATTCTTGTGATAGAAATCAAAAGAATGAATACTCCTATATTTCAATCCATTAATGAGCTGAGGAGAGAGCCTTCAAACATGAGAAGAAATATGTGGGAAGTGCTTGAAGAGTAGATCTAATAAGTTGGAGATGACCCACCTAAGATAACATCTAAGCTTTCCATCTATTTAGCTTTTTTGAGATCTTATTACACACCTCATTCCCAATAAATTAGAGATAGGCAATCCCAAATAAATTGTAGGAAAAGATTCTATATTAGAACTAAAGAAAAGAGCACATTATTGGAAGGTATGTTGGTCTACTCCAAAGATGAAAAGTCTATTCTCAACACTATTAAGTTTTAAGTTAGACCCTTTTGCAAAGTGCAAAATAGCTATATAAAGACTATGCACATAAGGTGGCTCTTTATTCAAGAGAAAAAGTATTATCTACAAACTAAGAGTGCATTAAAAAAAGGGACAATTTAAAGTTGGTTGGATATTTTGAATCTCTCCAATAGTAGATAAATGATGTAACAAACAACCAAGCCTTTCTATAGCCAAAGATGAAAAGGAAATGAGAGACATGATCCCCCTAACACAAGCCATTCAATGAACGAAAGATACCCACCTTTAAATTATTGAAGATGATAAAAAAGAAGGTCCTTGAAACAACCACAAAGCTTTCTAATCCAATGAGATGAGAAATCAAACTTGATCAACACAGCACTCTTATATGCCTAGCTAATGTATTTTAGGCTTTTCTTATTTTAATATTGAATGTCATATTTATTGTTGTTTGATAATATGTTAAGTGAAGTAGTACTTGTACTAATAAAACCTAATCTAAGATATGTCTTCTTATCATCAACCCATCTTGCTCTTTAATGACCAACTTAGGCATGATTTTATGAAGCCTAATTACCATGAGTTTGGAGAAAATCTTATATAATAAAGAATATAAGGTAATTGGCCTAAAATCTCTAATATCCACTAATTATTCTTCTTTATTAGGAGGACCATCCAAGTAACATGTCAATAAGGAAAGATCTATCCTTTTGCTAAAATTCAAAAATTGCATTGATACCATCTTTTTTTATTATCTCCCAAAAATTCTTATAGAATTTAAAGATAAACCCATCCATTCTAGAAGCTTTATGAAAAGGCATGAAACAAATTACTTTAAAGATTTCTTTCTTAGATGGACATGAATTAAGTTAAAATATTTTCTTAATCCAAAGCATAATTGATACTATTAACAATTTTTTATATTTGATGTGGCTCTACTTGATGTTCAAAATTGAGCAACTTTTAAATAAAAGGATTGTATAATATTATCTATCTTCTCTTCTTAGTAGACATGGTCTTAATCTTCATCCTTCTTTATTTTTAGAACATTTTTTCTTACTGATTGAAGTATACATTTGAAAAAATCTGGAATTTCTATTTCCTCCACATAACCATTGTAATCATGCTCTTTAGTTTCAATAAATTCTTTCTTGTTTTAAGATGTGGTATTACTCATTTAGGACATGCCACTCCATAAAGCCAACATCTTTTGTCCATCCATCTTGAAGAATAACATCTTGAACCTCTTGAACTTTTTTGTAAATACAATTGTTTTTTAAGCAACCAATTCAAAGGATTTTGAGCTTTCCATTTAAGAACTTCCATTCTAACGCTTCAGAATTTGAGATGCATATAAAATTGAGTTGTGCCTTTTACTCGCATCTTTCAATCATTATTTACAATTTCTTTTATATCTTTTTATTCTATTCATATATTTTTTTCACTTGAAAATATGATAGTTTTATTTCATAGGCCAATAATCTAATGAAGCTCTTGTTGGCTTCTTTGCAAGAACATTGGGATAGAGAGTTAACCATTTTGATACAACCATAAATCTATCTACTTTGTAGCAAATTCTTTAATCTTTTAACCACAAATTTGATCATGTGTAGTCCCCTTGTATAATGGGAATGCTAATTAATCCTAACTATTCAATACCATCCAAATAAGCCATTTTTTTTTAAATTTTGAATATGAATGCTTTAGAATTGGTCAACAATGAGTTGAATAGATTTCAGATCAAAATGAGATGATGATTGGAGTTTGGAGAATAAAGATATTGATAACAAGTTCTAGCAAGCAAATCAGGTAAATAGGCTTGAAAAATGCATCATTAGAGGAAAATTTTATAGGATAGAGCATTTATAGGATAGATGGACAAGGAGATGTTATTAGAGTAGGTTCACTGATTTGAGAAGTCTTGTGTAAAAACTTTTCAACATGCAGAAAATGTTTAACTTTTTTGTTATTTTTCTACTTCTACATGTTTCCTTATTATGGAGCAAATCATTATTTTAAGGTCAATGGATGTTCTTCATCTTTGACAACCTAGATGCTTTCATTAGATAAACAAAATTTTATGGGTTTAATTATTGTTAAGATTTGTTTCCTAATTTAAATTTTGATCTTTGAAATACCCTTTTATAAGGGCACCACTTCAAACATATCAAATTGCTTTGGAAACTCCTCAATTAAGAATACAAAGACTCAAAGAAGGAACACACAAAAAAAAAAACTTCTTTATTCCATAATAAAAATCAAAGTATAATGCTAGAAATAATAATTCATAAGGATTTGGAACAAAATCCAAGACATTCGTCACTCCCAACTCCTCAAGATCACAATTGCTCAAGGTGAGCATACAACATAATGACCCCACAAGAAAGAGTTTCTTCCCCTCCTCTAGAGCTTTCTCAACTTTTCCACATCAAGGAAATAGCAGGGCAACCTCTTTAGAAATCACTTCAAGCTTTTATAAACTTTTGGTGAACATTTGTCTTCTTTAGAATTTCAAACCTTTTTGAAAAATTAATTTTTTGTAGACTACAAATACTTGTAGCTCACAAAACCTCATACCAAATATCCTAAAATTGGACTACGAATCATACCCCTTTGCACTAGTAAAATCCTTATATTTTCAACCTCTATTTCTTAATGGATTATAGCTAACTATGGCTCGCAACCTCAAATTGTGCTTGTACTATGACTTGGAACATACTATAGACTCAAAACTCATTACCTAAGTCTAAAACTTGCATTTTTTTTAAAAGACCTAAACTGTAGTAGGCTGTAACTTATAGTTGCTTGTAGTGACAAACTGCAGTTGACTATGACCTATAATAAACTTGAAGTTGCCTATATGACATAAGAAAAACACTCAAGCAACTTTCAAAAGATATCAAAACATAAACACATGAATCTTATGACTTTTGGACACCTTAAGGATATAATATTCATCAAAGAGGTAGGTTGACATCCTCATCATCTCCCTCCCCTTTAAAATAAGACTCAGATTGAAGTGGGTTGTATATTTGGAATGGCTTAAGCCCACACATGCCCAAATCATTCTCATGAATCCACCTTTCATTTTCAGGATCTTCATTACTCTACTAGATATAGTAATGTTAGGAAACAAATTAAGAAAAAAAAAAGAATAGGAAAAACAAGCAACAAAAAACACAGAATTTTCATCGTTTAGCAAGATCTCCTCTAGTTCACGGCTGTACTAGAGTTTCATTATATATTTTGCATATTATAGTTATAAGAGAGTTTTGGAATGTTACATAAATATGCATCAACAAACCATCCATAATCGAAACTAGCCCATGAACCAATAATCCGGATTAGTTACCACATGACTCCAACAATCTTCCACTTGGAGACTAATCTAAAAAAAAAAAACTCTTGCAACCTTCCTCTCCCACATACACTATCAACTCCTAATGCAACACCTTCTCACCACTAACCATGGAGGCCTGCTAGGCTCATGGAAAGCCTTAGCTTAGCAATGGTGACCACCTTGGTTAACATGTCTATAGGGTTCTTTAACCTAGGAATCTTCCTCAGTACTTGATGANGTGTTTAGATCTGGAATGAAAAACTAGATCTTTAGCTAGATGTATGGTACTCTAACTATCATTGAAAAGCTCGTTGTTGTCATGTGTCTTACCTGACTCTCTTAAAAAGGCACTTCAACCAAATCATCTCCTTTCCAACTTTTGATATAGCCATATATTTTGCTTTTGTGGTTGAGAGAGCAATGCTCTTCTAAAGT
>MNCI01004082.1:700038-725745 GCA_015680685.1 Gnetum montanum | reverse complement strand
TACATACTTAGTGAAAATTAAGCATCGGATCTCCGAAATTGCTAAGTGCGACACCAGATGTAGCTGTGGTCGTTTGTCTTGCCTGGTGTTGGACAAGTACTAAGATCGAAAGTTTTGTGGTGTTTCAGGCTGATCCAGAGGTAAAGGTGGAATGGACCAAACGGTGCTACGGGGTAGAGTGCAAGGAATTTGGCTCCCTGCCCACGACGGAGAGGGTGTACTCAAAGATCGTGTCTTACCACTTGAACCCCAACGGTAAGACCCAACAAAATCATGGCCTTCTCTACTCGTGTGTGTGCCACCTTGAGTGGGAAATTCCCAATGAGTCTTCAAAAGATGTTGTTCTTGGAAATTGAAAAAAGGTTCATGGAGAATGAACATGGAAGACAAGCTCTCCCCTTTCCCTACCTAATCCAAAATTTGTGCAAATGGATAGGGATAGCACGATATTCTAATGATGTAATCCGGCATGCCCCAATCACCTCTTGGCAAGAAATGATGAAGGATAAAACTCCTACCGTTACATAGATAGAGGAGGAGCAGCAACCACCTCCACCACATGCACAAACAATGTAGCTGGGCTTGCAAACCATGGTAGAATACATCCGTGAGATCCGGGAAACACTTTTGAGCCAGCAAGAGCAATCTGGTGGGACTGGTGGAGGAGAAGACGCTTTAGTCTATTGCCTTGCCATGAGCCATCCAGAGCAAGTGGCTTAATTAGTTAGCTTACTTGAAATGGCAGGGCCAATATTCTCTGCCACCCAAGCACAAGTGCCAACTAGAACAGATCTAAGCATTCGAGAGGTAACAGTATCAACCCAACAGTTATTCCTTGAAATTTTAGGAAATGTTGCTACCTTCTCGGTATGCTTGGAAGATGGTGAAGGGGCGACGGTCCTGGTGATGCAGCACCAGGGACATGAGGTTGCGGCCAAAGTGGTTTCTGACACAATTGTTATGGCTCTCAATGCACTGGCAGCACCTGTATTGAACGTTCATGAACTAAAAGATGTATAGATGTCTACCGGAACTTCGCGTAGCAAGATTGATGTAGCCCAACATGAAGAGTTGTTGGACCGACTTGTGGGAACCAGGGAACTTCTTTTGGACATCTTCAACCTTTTTAACAACATTACTACGACCTAGTCGGAGCTGCTCTCGGCAAGGGGCAAGAGCCTCGTTTTGGAAGCACAACTTGAAGCTGCTCAAGCTACTTGTCAACACTTGGCAATAGAGGTAGCCCAATTAAGAGCTCAACTTACCGATCCAGCCATCCTCGACCACGAAATCACTAGGGATGAAGCTTTTCAACAACTTCAACTTAAAATTTAGGTCATCGAGGATGTGTGAGAGATGGTGATCTTTGACAAGTCCTTAGCAGACGTCCGAGCATATCGCTTAGAAAAGGACTTGGCAGAGGTTCGCCAGGAGAACGTGCAACTAACCGTGGAGGTTCATTGCCTACACAATGTTGGTGTAGAGAATGAACACATGAAAAATTTTATCCACCAGTAGCAGGAAGAACTAGCCAGGGTGAATGCTGACGTAAGAAGGTTGGCTGCTAAGAACCAAAATTTTTCAATGGAGGAGGTTCGGGGGTTGTGACAGAAGTCTGCAATTGAAATCGCCACTTGGAAGAATGAGGCCTTGAAATTTGAAAACATCAAAAATCATTACAGGGACCAAGTGGGATTGTAGAAGGAAGTGAACGAAAAGCATATTCAAGTTGCAAAGGCCAAAATGAACTAAGTGCTCTAGCAGCTCCGAGAGGGAGGCGATGCATGGAAACCTATCTTTGATGGGTTGAACACCTACAACAAAGCTGAAATCTGCCTGAAAGAGCTGCAAATTGAGGAGATGATAGAATACATGGAGCTTGCTATCCTTCGATATGAAAACTTGGCTATGCTCATAGCTAGGACACTGCGGTCAGAGTTAGAAAAGCAAGTGGCTGCCTCATATTCCCTATACGAGGGTGAGTTCCAGGCACATAAGGCAACAAAGAAAAAGTTGGAAATGGCAAACGTGGAACTCGAGGTTCTCCACACAAGCTTTGAAGGACAATGTACAGTCGTAGAGGACCTGGCCCATAGAATGAATGACTACCAGCAGCTGCAGGCATCAATCCGAGCGTTTGACATCAAACACAAGCAGTTCGTAGCTTGGTTTGTCAACTTGAAAGAACTTCTTCCAGCGCTGCCATGCCCTTGGGAAGTTCCAGTTCTAGCACACATTGGAGAAGCTGCTTGGATAATGAATGACCCCAGAAGCAAAGAAGAAAAAATGAGGGCTCTCTTGGAGGCCTTTCGGCTGCCTCCAGAAGTTGTAGCTGCCGCGGGACAACCGTTATTCATTTCACCACCAATGCATGGGCCAGAGGTTGGAGAAGGTCCATCAGAACCATCATCCCCATAGACAGTGTGATCTTCTCCAACAATTTTGTGCATAATCCTACATGAAAAAGCCTCATGACCAGCTAGGTGTTCAATTTTGTCTTTGAACATCACCATTTTTGTAATTTGTCCTTCTCTGTAACTTAGGCACTTGGTCAAGTTAATGTTGTGTCATGTGTGTGTCAAGTGTGTGTCAAGTCATGTGCGTTGTTAATAAAAGTCCATACCTTCCAAATTGTAGAGTAACTTGAGGACAAGTTTTTACTTAGTCGTGGGGGTATGATGAAGAGTCATTAAGTCGATGTGTCGACTAGGCTACGTATACAGGGTTGCGTATACGTGGCTGCGTTGACGTGGCCTTGTCAACATAGCCTTCCATGCATTGACATGGCCCCATTTACGCAGAGCCTATTTCGGCCTATAAATAAGAGGACCTTCCACCTGATTTAGGTACCTTTTCAGTTAGTTGTAGTGAAGCTCTTATAGTTTGTTCCCACAGGAGATAGAATATTTTCCAAGTGCTCACAGCATGTGTAAGAAAAGTGATCGGCTCTTTATTCGAGCGTTGATGTATCTGAGCCCATTGGCGTGATGACAATAAAGAAGAACTATTCAAGCATTCCTTGCAGCATTTGGACTTAGCTATTTTATGCATTTAGTAGTTTAATATGTTTATGCTTTGTTAATTACTTGTTAATTATTTAAGTTTCTATTATTGTTATCTCAGTTGCTATCGCTCATTCATAGTTTGTAAAGGCCATAAGTATGACCATCTCGAACGTAAATCAAACACTTGGTAAACCTAGTGACACTTAACGTCTGGTAACCCAGAAGTGTTAGGAGATGCTCAGAACGTGCTCAGAAGATGGGATTGGATACTTATGCTAGGAATAGTTAGAATACAAGGTAGGATACTTAGAGATTAGATAATAGTTTATTCCTTACTTTTCATACCTTAATTAGCCACCAAAAGATAAGTAAAACGCTATAAAAATCATTAGCCTTAATCTCACTTAACCATCATAAACAGAACATCACAAGTGAGATTAGGAAGACAATGACCATTTTAACCTAAGGTTTCACTGGTTAGAGTCTAGTGTATGTTAAGTGCTTATAGTCTACGGAATTCGACCGAGTCGCATGTGAACACCCATGATTCGTATGGTTGGGCGTAGGGGTACCTAGCTGCTCATCAGTCGTGATTGAAGACATGGGCAATCTAGAGAGGTCCATCATCAAGAAAGAAGGGCTAGTAGGGAACATCGTAAGCACCATCATCATGGCCTTGATGAACCTCTACTTGCTACTTGGAGTATGTTAAATATTATAGAGGCTATGAGGATTTCAACTAGGCATGTGAAGGATAGTAGGATAAAGAGGCTGGATATGAACAACATCCCTAGGTTCGAGGGAGGATATGATGTTGATCTGCAAAATAATATCTAGGCCTTCTAGGATGCATGTGCCTTGTAGAATATTGAAAATAACTGAAAAAAGATAAAATTATTTCCAAGGATACTTATAAAGGAAGTAGAAAGATGGTATCGATCCTTGGAACCAGAATCAATTAGGCGGTGGAGTACGATGTTGGAACTATTCAATGACAAATATCAAACATACTCTCGAGTATCCAATCTAATAAAAAAAATTCAAGGATTGAAACAAGGGAATCATGAACCTTGGATGCTACTATTGGCTGATATCATTCTTTATTGCATAAGTTTCCTAGCCATGAATACTCTCAGCTTGATCAACTTTGTCATATTGTAAACGGGTTGCGATCTGAAACCAGGAAAACCCTTGGTGTCTATGCCCAAGGGAGATTGATAGAGTTGAGTGCCTATCATATTCAAAAATTAATTGAGTAGGTAGCTAAGGAGGAGGAAGAACTGAGAAAACATGAAAGTGCAGAATAATACAACAGAGATCCTTCTATTTGAAAGAAGGAGGTTCGATTTTGTGACAGTGAGGATGAATTGGCTAGAGATGAGGTGGTGAACTAGAAAACCTTGCCATTCCAAAAATTGCAATAAAAAATCATGGCCAAGGTTGATTAGTTATGGGACTACATGGATAATAGGTTTCAAGCTATTTTAAAATTTGCTGAAGAGTTCAAGGAACAAGGTGGTGAGCAAGAGCATCAGAGATGTAAGAAAGTTGAATGTGCCAAATCTAAGGGTAAAGGTAAGATGGCAGTGATAGAGATGGCAACAGATAGTGATTCAGATGATGATGGTGGATGTGATGTTTGATAGTATGAACATCTTAAGGGATGTTGCCCAGTTGTATGACACTTGTAGGAATCTAGGGTGTATGCCTTACATCCATGACTTGCACAAAGGCAAACACACAAAAGATTACATTATCCACAAGGCAATCCTCGACAGTTCCACCAACCACAGTAATACTATCCAAGTGAAACTCCTCCACAATCTTACAAAGTGTACTAGTAGTGGCAGCAGCCACAATCATGGGCATTGCCACCTCTAAGATAGTAATACACTTACTGGTAACTAAATCCCTATGGTTACTATGTTCAACAACCTTCATCTTCTAGGGACTCTTTTGGTCATATTTCTACTTACCAATCTCACAACTATCCTCTTGAAACATACCAATCACCCTATCTAAGGAGGGATACCATCTATTACCCTCATGCACCTCCTGTTCTTGCACCTACTCCTTCACCTCCTGCACAACTACTGCTTGCTCTGTCCATGCAAGGTGAATTGCTAACCCAACCACAACAAAGAAATGCTATGAGGGTAGTTAACCTGCAATCGGTTAACCCATCTAGTGGGTCAGAACCATGAACAAAGAAAAGGCCTTTCTTCTGACTTCATAGTCCACCAAAGCCCTTAGACACATTAGTGGTTGGTAACCCTACTCCTCCACCTTTCTCTATTTCCTCTTTATTCGAGTCCCCTTCAAACCAAAATCCCTCTCGAATCCATACTGTAATGCTAACACATGCTGTATCCGATTGGTTTCAAGCTGGTAACCTGCCCAGAAAATTAGCTGATATTGGGAGTCCCCTAGTTTACTTGTAAATTGTTGGGAATGAGCCTTGAAAAGCTCTTCTTAACTTTGGCTCTAGTGTTAATTTGATCTCGCATGAGATGTATATAATGTGGAACCTTCATCCTTTGAAGAAGAGTAACATCTGGCTAGAACTGGTGGACTAGTCCATCACTATTCCATTGGGACTGGTTGAAGACATCGTCAGCACCATTTGTGGGTGATCATATCTCACTAATTTCATAGTAATCAAAGTGGAGAACTACAAGGGGGATTTTCCAATTATTATGGGAAGGGCATGGCTAAGTACTATGGATGCCAAAATAGGCATTAGAGATCTTTCCTTGGAAATATCAAAAGAAAATGAATTTGAAAAGGTCGAGAAGAAGAGAGTTTCATGTATTACGTACAATAATTTAGGCTGCCATTATGTGCAGAAGTTATGGTTAGTAAAGAAAAGGTCTATCTCTACATGCAAGTAGTATGCACCAAAAGTTGATATCCAGAGATGTCTGTACACAACAACCACAAAACAAGAAGGCATCTAGTGGCTAACAGTTGATACTACCAGTAGTACATTATGCATGGAACCAACTGAGGGCCTAATGTATGAGTACATTGCAAGTATGAATGAACTTGAGCAAGTTCACCACCAGCTCTCCGAAAGGAGAAAATGATAATCTCAAATAGGGTGAGCTAGAAATTCCTAATAAGTTTAAATAAGAGCCCATTGAATTGAAGATGTTACCAGCTGGAATGGAGTATGTATTTTTGAAAAATGGAAGGTCAGTTATTATTAATGCCAAGATTGCTTCAAAACAGAAGAGAAAATTGATAAAAGTTGTGAAAAAATGGTCAGTAGCTTTTGCCTAGTCATATTCCGAACTCACTGGAATAGATCCAAGAATATGCTAGTACCAAATATACACTGACCCTGTTGTCAAGCTGAAATGATAGTTGCAGCAACATTTGAATCCCAAGTTAAAATAGATTGTTAAAGAGGAGATTGAATAACTCCTCAAAGTAGGATTCATTTACCCTATCGCAGATATTGAGTGGGTCAACCCACTTGTGATTGTGCCAAAGAAAGAAGGCAAATGACAAGTGTGCATTGACTTTCGGCTACTCAACATGGCAACTTTCAAGGATCATTTTTCGATGTCTTTTGTCAACCAAGTGCTGGAAACCATTTTAGGGCATAGCTTTTATGGCTTTCTAGATGCTTATAGTGGCTATAACCAAATCCATATTGCACCAGAGGACCAAGCAAAGACATCTATCACAAGTCCTTGGGGGACTTTTTCTTACTGACAAATGCCATTTAGTCTATGCAATGCCCCAGCCACATTTCAACGATTAGTTTTTAGCATTTTCCAACAACAGTTTGGTAGCAGGGTAGAAGTTTTTATGGATGATTTTTCTACCTATGGAGCTATGTTCAAGAAAATGTTGGACTATCTTAAGTAGGTGTTGAAAAGATGTGTTGAAAAAACCTTTGGCTCAATTGGCAAAAGAGTCATCTTATGGTCTAGGAAGGCACAGTCTTAGGGCATCACATCTCAAAAGTAGGAATCGAGGTGGACCCTGAAAAAATACAGGTCATCCAAGGAATAACTCACCAACCTAAAACAATCAAAGAAGTTTAGTCATTCCTTGGTCATACTGGCTACTATTGATGATTCATTGAGAATTTTTCCAAAATCATCAAGTCATTGGTAGAATTAACAAAGAAAGATGCATCATTCATCTATGCCCCTACATGTGAATCAACTTTTCAATAGTTGAAGCAAAAGCTTATTAAAACTCCCATTCTTCAAGCACATATTGGTCCAAACCATTTCATGTGATGACCAATGCATCAAACTATGCTTTAGGGGCAGTGCTTACACAAATGGATGATAAAAAACGTCCATATTACATTCACTACACAAGCCAGAGCATTACAGGTGCACAAATAAACACACCACCACTAAAAAGGAGTTGATGGTAGTGGTGTTTGCTTTAGAAAAGTTCAGGCACTATGTGCTTGGCTACAAAGTGTTTGTGCATACAGATCATAGTGCCATTAGATTTCTCATGAACAAACCAATGGTGAGCCCCCATGTCATACAATGGCTCATGATTTTGTAGGAATTTGATCTCACAATGGTAGATTGTAAAGCTGTGGAAAATGTGATCCCAGATCACTTATCACGACTAAGATGGGATGACAAGGAGAAATAGAGCCCTTTGTCTGATCAATTCCCTAATGAATCTCTTCTTGCAGGTGCTATTAATGCACAAATGCCCAATGAACCAAAATGGTATGACATCATCTTCACTTATCTACTCAAGCAAAAACTACTGTAAGGGCTGGACACTAGAAGGTTTGTCTTAATGGCTTGGTATGTTGGTGTGTCCCTGATATGGACAAACTTCATGTTCTTTAGAATGCACATGAAGGTCCTTGTGGGGGCCATTATGCGAGGAGACACATGGCCATAAAAATCCTCATGGTGGGATATTACTGGCCAACAATCTTCAGGATGCACATCAATTCGTCTGCACTTGTGATCGTTGCTAGAGGGATGGTGGAATGATAGCTTGAATGGAGGGACCACAACAATGGATATAGCCTCTTAAATCATTCAAGATTTGGGGCATTAACTTTATGGGTTCCATCACACCTTTTTCAAATGGAAAGACATATAAAATAGTTGTAGTTGACTATTGTACCAGGTGGTCAGAAGCAGCAGCCGTCACTAACTATACATCCACCACTGCTACTCGATTTGTATAACAAAACATCGTAAATAGGTTTGGTGTACCTCATGTGTTAATTTCTGATAATGGAACTCATTTTACAGGTCCCACTTTTTGGAAGCTAATGCAATGCTTGGGTGTTGAACATAAACTCACAACACCATATCACCCCCAAGCCAATGGTCAAGCTAAAGCTACTAATCATGAGATTATAAAAATCTTAACGTGAATCATTAGCAAATACCGAAGGGACTAGAGCACTAAATTAAATGATGCCCTTTGGGCCTATCACTTCACATGGAAGCTTCCCATAGGTTATTCTCCCTATGAGCTTGTGTACGAAAAACTACCAACATTACCCATCCAATCCAAGCTTCGTACACTCTCTACAGCCTGTGACCTTGACCTAGATCTAAGTCCAGCATGGAAAGAATGATTAATGAGTCTTAACTTGCTAGATGAAAATTAGTTAATAGCCCTGTCATTCAACGAGACGCATAAGGCATTCAAAAAGAAATTTCATAACCTTAGAATAAGAAAAGTAAAGTTTCAACTAGGAGACAAGGTTCTTTATTGGAATCCTACACATGTATTCCAATGAACCAAATTCCAAACATTGTGGGAAGGACCTTACATTATTGATGAGATTTTTCCATCTAGGGCCATGATCATCTACAAACCTGACAGCCTAGAAAAAAAACAACTAGTCAATATTCAACAAATAAAACATTTCCATGAGCTCAAGCCAACCAACACAACAAACATCTTGTTAGCTAGAAAACCACACTCAATCTTTCAGATGGGGGAGATGGCCACCCATACTAACACCTTTTGTGGCTTCTCAATTTTTAACTTTTTTGTTTTACATATTTTTGATTTTATAACTTTTTATTTTCATCTTCTTTGTTTTACATCTTTATTTTACATATTTGTATTTTTAAGGTTATTGGTCTTTTCTTAGTTTTTGTTTTACATCATTGTTAATATATTTAGTATTTATTGTCTACTCTTTTACTTTCTTTTATGGTTATGTTTGCTTGTGTTTGATGTGTTTTCCTACTTGTTTTGCTAATAAGGTGGTAGGTACAATGGTAATTCACTACTCAATGGTGGTATACTTCATTTGTAATTTTTTTGTTGATGTCTAGTTTCTAACTTTGAATGTCATTACTAACAACTGGGACATGGTTTATTTTCATGTAACAAGCAATGAGTCCACATCATCCACCCATCCACATACTCTATGGTTTTCCTTATTTTGGAAGTGTGCAGTCTCTTATTCATTAATACAACTTTAATAAATTGGTGACTTGTGTAGTTTCTGGAATCGGGAAGGAATCAAAGGTTTGGATAGGGTGTGGCTTCAAAGGGATATGGCATTCTTTGTGTTTTTGTATTTTCTTATGTGCAGGAGTGTTCTTGTAAGCTTCTCACTGTTTNTGTATTTTCTTATGTGCAGGAGTGTTCTTGTAAGCTTCTCACTGTTCTGCATCATTTCATAATATGAAGTCAAATAAGTCCTTGCATGGTGTAGTCCTCATTACAAAAAAAAAAAAAGAGGATTCAAAGCACATGGACAAAATAAATGCAAAAAATGCATGGGTGTTTACATGGTGTGGTTCCCATTCAAAAAAAACATGAGAATTCAAAGCACACCCCTTAGACCAAATAAAAGGGCTACAAGCACTGGTTATGAGACTTGTCTTGTATCTTCTAACTAAGGCCCTTTCTCATTTCCTCCCTTCACTCCAATTTGGAACTGTGGTTTTTTTGTGGGAGCATTTTTGTGTCTTAGGGAATTGACTTATCTGATAATGTCAATGCAAAGTCACTAAAAGTGGTTGGTTTTGATCTAGATTGAGGAAAGATCCTACCAAGTCAATTAATCACAAAATCCACAAGGGACTATATGTAACCATAATTAGGAACTCCATTCCACTTTCTCTATCATTCATCTATGCTTTCCATGTCTCACCTCATTGCCAGTTTCATATTTTGATTCAATGTTTTGGTTTGAGGTGTCGGGTTTCTCAATAGTTACTTTTGGGTTTTTGTACTTAACTTTCCATAACCATTAATCATCCATGGTGCCCACAGACTCCTTGGTTTGAAGTTATGCAAGGGCATAAAAGGCCTATGCCTACTTTGGGGAGCACCCACTTGCATATCTTTTGGTTTGGTTAAGTTAAGTTCTTTACCCTTAGACATTGTTACAATCAAATTCTTTTTATTTACCCCATCCATGTCATTCAATTGTACACACCTTCACAACTATTTGTAATGAACTCCTTTTTATTGTTGTGAATACACTCTTTCTAGTACTCCTTGTGTTAAGCTTTTTCTGAATTGTATGGATCGCGTCTCTTATTTAACCCATTCATCAGTCTTTCCATTAACAACATCAAGCAACCAATCTATCACAATCACAACCTGGCTAGATAAAATCACCGATGAGACAAGGTACTTAGCCATTATCTGTTGCACTATAAATAATAATCCTTGGTTTTGTTGTGATTGCAGTGGGAAGCATGGATTGGAAGTAGGACTGTCATCACCAAGGTGGATGCAACCATATCATTCGAAGAAGATTGTTCCTAACCATTTGATTTCTTCTACCTCTCCCTCATTCTTCTGTTGCCAAGAGGGGTTGGATGTTCTTTGGATCCATTGGTGTTCTTTCCTATTGTCATGAGCACCCAATGTTGTACACTATTGTAATATTATATGTTTAGGCACTTTTGTATTTGTTTGTTTTCTCTATGTCATTTTGCATGTTAGTGAAATAAAGGACTTTTCCCTCTTCTTCTATACTTGAGAACAATTTTTCATTCATTTGTGGGGGTATGATAAATTATGTTTTTTATCACTCCGATATTGGGGTGGCCGTGATATTGGATACGCAATATCATGACCCAAGATGTGATATCGTACATTTGATATTGTAGTGTTACTCCTAGGTCTATAAATACAACGCATAGGTGCAAAATTGGGGAAAAAGTTTTTAGCCGTCAAGTAGCAAAACTCTTGTAGTTTATCCATTTGAAAGTTAGAATATTTTCCAAGTGCCCACAGTAGGAGGTCTAAGTGTGAATGGATCTTGATTCAACCATTCATGTACCTAAGCACACCATTGTGTTGGTAATAAAGATGAGCTCTTTCATCCATTCCTTGCAACACTTGATATTTTCTTTCTTATGCATTTACATATTGTTATTTTATGCAATTTACATTAATGTTACTTATGTAACAATTAGTTTTGATCAATTAAGAAAATTGTTAAATTACAAAAGCATGACCCCTTTGAGCATACGTGTGACACTTGGTAGCTCAGAAACAATTAGCGTTTGACAACCCAACAATGTTTGCATGAAGTTCAGGATGTGTTCGGGAAGTGGAAATAGTTACTTATGTTAGGATAGATTAGATTATAGTTTCCTTAGTAATTAATCACTTTTATTTTTTATCACTCTTACTTTTATTCTTGTTCTAGGTGAGTAATTCCATAAAAACACAAAACAATAAAAATCATATGCCTCATTCACACCTAACCATACAATTGCATTCCACAAGTGGGATTGGGAAGATAATGAATGAACAACACACACACATTGCTTAGCTCTAGTGTACTTAGTAACTATAGTTTGTGGAATTTGACTGGATTACATGTGAACGCTTGTGATTTGTGTGGTTGGGAGTAGGGGTACCTTGCCGCTCATCAGTAGTCAGTGTATATTGTATTTGCGTACTTCATTTGTAAAATTATTTGCTTTATTGGTTGTTGAATTGTGCTTCAAAGTACAATGACTTATAATTTAAGTTACATTCTTTCCCTGTGATTTTGTTTCTCTCTCTTGTAGCCCTATTGGGGTTGATGTGCTTCTTGTGAGAAGGCATCGTAATTAAGCTTGTTAAGATCTTGTGGGATTGCGTGTTTGTGCAGCATCAAAACCCTCCAGAGTAGAGCTCACTTTGTAAAGGTTGTGGGATTCTTGAAACCACTTTCTAAGCTTATGGGAATCTTGTGGGGTTGAGTGGTTTTGAAACAACGAAACACTCTGGAGTGGAGCTTAGAGCTTATACAAGGTGTGGTACCCTTCAAACCACATTTTAGAGAAATAGTGCAAGGAATCTACCCTCTAAGTGTGGAGTACCCAAGTTGGGAAACCATGGAAATTTTGGATGTGGTTTTTATGGCTATTTAATTTTGCTTTGGGGAACTTATTCATCCCCCTTCTAAGTTTTTGATCCTTAAGTGGTATCAAAGCCTAGTACTCTTCGTTCAACATCATCTTCAAGAGTGAACTATGGAGGGGACATCATACACAAAGTTACCAATGTTTGATGGGTTTGACTTTGCCTATTGGAAGGTAAGAATGTAAGGCTTCTTCAAGTCCATTGAGTTTGAAGTATGGGAGTCCATCCACAAAGGCTACGCACTACCTGTCAATAGCACAACAAAAGCCATCAAGCCCTAGAGCAAGTGGACACAAGAAGAAAAATATAAGTTCATGTTCAATTCAAAAGAAATTTTTTTTCATATTATGCATTGAATAAATTTGAATTTAATAAAGTAGTTGGATGTAAAATGACCAAATAAATTTGGGAAACATTTTATGGGAGAACATCAATAGTTAAGAAATCTAAACTTTTAGTTTTGTAAAGTGAGTACAATAAGCTTAAAATAAGAGAAGGAGAGAAAAGAAAAGATTATTTCTCTAGGGTAAATGATCTAGTTGTGGTCATTAGAGGTACTAGAAAATATTTCCCTGAGTGATGTCATAATAAAAATGCATAGAACTCTCCAACTGAAATTTTGACTAAAGGTGACAACCATGGAGGAAATTAGAGATTTTTCTATTTTAAAATTTGAAGAGCTTCAAAGTTCTCTTATTGCCTATGAAATAAGCCTCATAAGCGAAGGAGCAATAAAAGAAAAACTTATTACTCTAAAATTTACCTCTAAGAAAAAGGAACCAAATGATCAAGATGAGGATAGTGAAGAGGAAATAACTCTTTTCTCAAGAAGGCTACAAAGGCTTATGGAAAAAAGAAATAAGAGCTCAAATTAGTAGAGATCCAATCAATTCAAAGGTAAGGAAAGAGGTAAAATTTTTTCAAGTTCTAGTTTTGATTCTTCTTCTGTAGAATGTTGGGTTTGTGGTGGAAGAGGCCATGTGGCCTTCGAATATCCTAGTAATGACAGGTTACAAAGGAGGGATAGAAATGATATGGAATTGAAAAAGACCAACTTCTACACAAGTTGGAATGATGGAGAACATAGTGAAGAAGAGGTGGAGAATGATGCAAAAGACTCACACCTCATTTGCATGGCCCTTATAGATGATGATGTTGGCACCTCAGATGATGAATTTGAAAATGAAGAAGAATGGTATGAACTTTTGTGTAATGAACTTTTATCTTTTCAAAATATTTGCACAAAGTTGAGTAAACAAGTAAAAATTAAGGATTAAGATATTTCTTCCTTAAATTCAAAGATTTTAGACCTCACAAAAGAAATCCTAGACCTTAGGGCTAAGAATAAAGAACTAGCCAAGTCTTGTGAGTAGATGAAGGAAGAGCTTGTAGATGTAAAAGTTGTGAATGAAAGGCTAGTTAAAGAGAGAGAGAGTCCCTTCGGATGGTCTTAGGAAAAGGAAGAGGTACACATGATAGGAGTGGGCTGGGATGTTGTACATAAGATGAATCATCTACACCAATTCCATCTCAACCAAAGGCTACTCCAAAGAATTAAGAATCAACAGGCCCGATATCTTAACTAAGAGCAGCTTCAAGGTATGATCACTTTAACTAGCATAGGAAGGTCATATGTTATTATTGTCATAAATTTTGGCATAAGCAATGGGAGTGTTATCATATGAATATCTGGTCATACCATAAGACTCCTTGGTCTTACCAAAATGCACTGGGAAAGGAAACTTTGCAGGACCATAGGAAGAATTGGACAACTCAAAAGGACAAGGAGGCTAAGAAAGAATGGAGAGTCAAAAGGAAGGAAAATAAGACTGAGGAGACTCTCTCCAACAAGTTTGTGAGAGGAAGCCAAGCCTTGGAAATTGAAGAAGTCTATGTAAGAAGAGAAACCTCAAAAGAGGAATCTCATTGTCTAGCATACTAGGCACCTTCCTTCTCTTCAATAAGAAAGGTAAGTAAAGGTAAGTATTTGATTCATTTCATGTATATATTAAGACTATAATCCTTGGCCACCATTTTTGAATCCCATCTGGTTGAACCTCTTCCAAAGGAGATGTCTTCTCCCAAAAGAAGACGTCTACATGAAGACATATACTTCTAAAAATGAGATGTCTTACGATCATTACCTTCAATTTGGTAGAGATGTCTACTCTAAAAAGAAGACATCTACATGATTTTAACTATAGATGAGATGTCTATCTTCCAAATGAGATGTCTTCTTTTTTGTAAAAAATCCTCTTTTGGCGTAGTTATGAAAAATTCAAACATTCTTTTTGTCCTCTTTCATTGAAGATGACCACAAGGAGATGACCAAGGTACCACAAAAGAAAACGATTTAAGAAAAAATGGCCCACAAGAAGGTTGGAGTGCCAAGGGCACCACCAAAGAAGAGGTCTATGGGAGGCTCCACCAACAATGCAAGCACCTATGCTTCCTAGTTCAGATCTACCAATGCCCAACACTAGTTTGAGATAACTTGAATCATCAATATCATGTTATAGCATTCTTTGTCCTTTCCTTTGCATAGGTAGCAAGCTTTGATGAGTTATTTTCACGTTTTGAACTAGGTTGCTTTCATCACTATGCATTTCTTGGTTCTTGAAGTTCTTATTAGCAAATTTTATTATAATATTTTCATTATCGATGTTGCTGTTGGGCCATTTACTACTATGGTTGGGGATTTAATGATTGATGTATCTTCCTAAGTAATAAATGCACTACTTGGGATTTCTAGTACAATTTTTTTAAGGTTTCCATTCATTCTATGAATGATATATTTTTGAATGGTATAATTCCCATCACACATGATGAGTTCTATGATGCCTTGTTTGGAGAGTCAGTGCCTTTTGATAGAGGTAGAATTTATAGAAACAAGATGTCTCTAGATGCTTTCACCTTATCCCTTATTATTTTGTATAAAATTATTGTAAAAGGGGGAAGATATAGCTATTTTTTGCCACCCCAAACTTTTGTTCTCTATTGCCTACTTATAAGACAACCATTGTACTTGTTGGCCATGTTCACTGAACCATTAAACCCTAAACCCTAAACGACCCCAAGCATACTCTCTATAGTGACATGTTGGCCATGTTCACTGAAGAAAGGATCTTTGGGCATCCTCATATCATCAACCTATTAATCCATCAGAG
The DNA here is from genome assembly GCA_015680685.1 of Gnetum montanum. NCBI lineage: Eukaryota > Viridiplantae > Streptophyta > Gnetopsida > Gnetales > Gnetaceae > Gnetum > Gnetum montanum. The sequence continues at coordinate 710,228 of MNCI01004082.1, read as the reverse complement.
ATATGTTTCTATTCAAGAGATGCCTTTGCTCAAAGGTAAGAGGAGCCTTGGAGAGTATGCAGAGAAGAGGAGCTTCTCACATGCAAATGAAGCAAGACCCAGCACCAAGCCACCTCCATCATAGAAGATGAGAGAAGCATCATCATCTAGAGTTTCTCCTTAGTTGAGTAGATCCAAATCTACTAGTGCATAGGTGAGATCATCCCTAAAGAAGCTTCTTTGATCATTTTCTTGTACTATAGGGGTGATTGATAGGAATCTCTCTTACTTGCATAACAAAATGGATGTTACTGGAATACTTCTTCCTTCTAGTGGAAAGTAGTTCAAGGATATTATCACTCCTATTTTAGATAGTGAGGAGGACCTTTCTACCCCACATAGATATTCTATGGCAGCTAGACATTCCTAGGCCTATGACTTGGGAAATGCATTAGATTTAAAAAATCCAGATGCACCACTAACACATGTTTAGGGGGAGCATCAGGATCCCATGCAGCTTGGACCTCACGTTCCATATCAAGATGATGTTCATAAATCCTTTAAGCATTAGGCCATGAAGAGCATCTTTGGGACTTCATCCTGATGGAGGCCTAGTGCTGGCATTACCTATTAGATGAAGGGAGCTTTCTCATCTTCTCAGTAAGGTCCAACTCAACCAAACCCACTAGCCTCTTCTTGTTTTTGAGTGAAGCTTTGTTCATGGAGGGCCCCTCTACAAATCCCATTTTTAGATAACGATATTGAGTAGTGTGTGACCAAAACTAGTATTAGCACCAACAATGATGACAAGGAGGAGGAGACGTACCAGCCATCCAAAGCTACAACTACTTTAGACATTGAGTTTGATGATGTGACCAAGATCAATGGTTAGTGATCTAGGGTGTTTTCTCTCTCTCTCTCTCTCTCTCTCTCTCTCTATCCTTTTTGCTAATGTACAAAAAGGGAAGATAGTAGCTTGATGTTCATATATGTGATTTTTATGGATTTTCACATATGTGCTTTTTGTACATGTTGAGCATGTATCAGTGATTGTCTTGTATGGAAAAATTGTGGATAGACAGCTTGTATGAACAATTTGTAGTATAGACAAATGGTGCTTATCTTGGTTATCTACTTATGGTGCACTTTTTTTGAACACAAGTTTTTCCTTTATTTAGCATCATTTTATTAGCTTAGTTTCTTTTTGATTTTACATGTCTCCAACTTGTGCCTTGAGCTTTAGAGCCTTTATCCTAGTCCTTAGCTACCATTGGAATTTATACATCTTAATATTTTGTAATGGTTATTGTTATTGCTTATTTGTTATTGACTCATCCATTTTCTTAAGTTTTGGACATCACCAAATAGGGGGAGATTGTTGACCTTTTGGTCTATCAAAACCTTAAGAAAAATGGAGAATATAGAATGTTGTGGAATGTGATGTTTTTGTAGGGATGAAGAAGAGCTCAAAGAATGACATGTACAAAGAGATCTCAAAGTAGAGACTATAAGGACTGAAGGGAGCATGGATAAGTAAGAAGATGTCTAAGTGGAGACTACAAGGACTCAAGGGAGCATGGATAAGTATGTAGACTACAAGCAAAATGAAGATGCTCTAGTGATCTAGAGGAAGTTAAATTAGCTAGAGGAAGCCTAAGGAATCAAAGTTCAAAAGCAAAGGGCATCTCCAAAAAGTAAAAGGCATCTTGGCCGAAGTGGAGTACATGTAGAGAAGATGTGTCCCAAAAATAGAAGATGTATCCTTTTAGAAGAAGATGTCTCCATAAAGATGTCCCACTTTTATAAGAGACGTCTCCCTAGAATTGTAGTAAATTTCAAAGCAACATCCCAATCTCAAAGGAGATGTCTACACTAGCCATTAGATAGTCATTGCATGAATTTCATGGTGATTTCAGAAACTCTAAGGCTATAAGAAGACTTCATTCTCTTGGGTATTATGCAAGTGTTATGCATAAATTATCACTTTCAAAGCAATCATTGTATATTGTACTTTTGTACTTCATTTGTAAAATCATTTGCTTGATTGGTTGTTAAATTGTGCTTCAAAGTACAACGATATATAATTTAAGTTACTTTCTTTCCTTGTGATTTTTCTCTCTTACATGTAGCCCTACTGGGATTGATGTGCTTCCTATGAGAAGGCATTGTAATTAAGCTTGTCAAGATCTTGCGAGATTAAGTGTTTGTGCAACATCAAAACACTTTGAAATGGAGCTCTATTTGTAAAGGTTGTGGGACCCTTAAAACCACTTTCTAAGCTTGTTGGAACCTTGTGGGGTTGAGTGGTTTCATAGCAATGAAATAGTCCAAAGTGGAACTTAGAGCTTGTACAAGGTGTGGTACCCTTCAAACCACATTTCAAAGAAACAAAGTCCAAAGATGTGCAAGGAATCTACCCTATGAGTGTGGAGTACCCAAGTTGGGGAACCATGTAAATTTTGGGTGTGGTTTTTGTGGTTGTTTAATTTTATTTTGGGGAACTTATTCATCCACTCCTTCCAAGTTCTCAATCTTCATGTTCTCTTCTCAACTTCCCTCATAAGTTCTATGGCTCTTCATAGACATATTATCACTTATACTATTGACCATAAAGGAAGTATGTCCTTGTAAGGCATGGTTCCTAAAAAAAAACAAACAATGGAAATTCAAAGCACATGTCTTTGAAGATATTTTAGAATACAAGAACTAGTTATGAAGCTAAAAAGACACATCATCCTTACCTAAAGGCACCCCTATAATGAAGGCCCAAATTTTATCCTAAATACACTCTAATGACTTCCTTCTTTTTTGTTGTTTTTCTTGAAGTGTGATTGTTCTTTGTGGTTGTTGTTGACTCATGATGGTAGGAGAGGAGAAATACATCAATGTGAGGATACTAAAATTGGTATGGAATTGGTCTAGAATCAAAATGGATTGATACTAGATCATTCTAATCACACATTTCAGCAAGGATCTCTTATGGCTATGATATAGATTTCTCTCTCTCAATCTCTCTCTACCATTCTAGCATAACATTTTCTCACCTCACTCCTCCATGACATGATTAGCTATTGGTATCATTTTATAGATTACATAATCTTAAGATAATTCATTATATGGGTATGGAGTCTAACCTAAACCACCATTCATCATCCAATATGGCTACAGACCCCTTGTGATGAGGTTATATAAGGACATATTTAGGCATAAGCCTGCGTTAGGAAAGATCCAATTACATAACTTTTGGTTACCTTTAGTATAAACTCCATATCCTTGAGCCTCTATTTGGTTCCAATAACCTTGATAGTTTGCATCATCTAGTTTGGTGCTAATATTGCCTAATAAACATCTCATATTTTCTCATTCCATGTGCTCGATTCAATCCGATTCCTTATTTAGAACGCTAAAAGATGTTGGTGTTTTAGTTTCTTAGTTTTTTGGCTTTCATTTGGCCCTTTTTTTTATCTCAAACTTGTTCAAAATTCCTCAATATCTTAAGTTGAAAAATAACTATGAATAGTTGTGTCAATGCATCCTTGTTGATGCAGCATAAAAATACTATAAATACTTGCAACACTTAGCTTATTTTTCATCATTTTCTTCAAATGCAAGAGGATTTTTTATAATTTTTTAGAGCCCAAAGCATTCCAAAAGTTATAACTTCCTCAACACTTACTTTTTTTCACCCATTCTTCAATTCTCAAGCTACCAAAGATATGCTTTACATCTTGGGGGCATCAAATACTAAATGTTTTGATAATTTTTTTTTGGAAAAATCTTTCTAATAACTCATAGATGAGGTATTAAAATCATATAGAAAATGATCCAAAAGGTTAATGCTAATAATCAACCTTGTTAAAAAAAACCTAAAATAATAATAAAATATTATATACATATGCAATCACTAAATAAGAACTTAACGAGAATTTTGAACTTTCAACCAACAAACTTAAACTGATTGAATAGTGAAAGGTATTTGAATTAAATACGAGTATATTCAAATAACTAATGCTGGGTTATGTTTGGGATTACAGATGGCATTAAAGTGAGAACTACAAGTAGGAGGGTCATCATAGCTCCATAAAAAATGACCTCAAGAAGGAAGAGGATAACCATAGTGACTCTATCCCCACGAGCAAGTTGCCAAGGTGACCCATGATACCATGCCCATATGAGTGGAGCTTGAAATGGAATTTTTTTACTAGATTTTCATTGCATAGATAGGATAGTCTAGGTAGGATGAGGTTCAAAGACTACAATCTAACTTAGAGGCCACACTCATAGATGTCTACTTGGAGAAGGTTTGTAACAAGAAAGTTCAAAGCTTCATTCTTCAAAAGCTAAACTTAAGACCTTCCCTAGAGCTAGCACTAGAAAAGGTCAGAACATAGTTGCAAGGGTCTCTTATATGGTTCATTCTCTCCACTAGTGGGGGATGATACATGAAAGATACCTATATTTTTTAGAATAATTGACAAGGATATGTGATCGTAAAAATAAAGGATATCAACATCTCCTTCTTGGTTGAGGTAATGTAGAGGTCCTCAAATTACTAAACATCAAAGAAAAGCTGGTGGAAATATCAATGTAGATGACCCTGAAGCTAAGAAAGAATGAGTCTAGCAGTGCTATGGAATAGACCATAAGGATTACAGTGCCTTGACCAAAGTGGAGTAAGCCTATTTTAAGATCAAGGCCTATCACCTCAATCCCATGGTAAGGCCATGTATGGTGACTACATTCTCCACTAGGGCATGTGCTACTCTATGTAGAAAATTCTAGGTCAACCTACCTTAACTCATCTTCCTTAAGATCAAAAACCAATTTAAGGAAAATTAGAAGGATAGGAAGACATTCTCCTTTTCCTGCCTCATAAAGAAACACTACAAAAGAAAATGGATATCCTGCTACACCAATGACATGATTCGTAGAGCTCCTACCACATCATGGCAAGAGATGATGAAGGAAAAAGCACTCATCAAGCTTCAAGACGAAGAGCCGCCATCACCACCACCACCTGCAACACAAGAGATGATACTAGAAATTCTAGTAGTTGTTGAACATCTAAGGAAAATTAGGGAACACCAACTACAACAATAAGTCTCTAGAGATAATGATTAGAATATACTGACTAGCCATGAGCCACTTAAATGAGGTCATAAGGATCATTAGATGGCTAGGGGATGAAATGGCCCTAGTGTTCTCCTCATAGAGAAACCATAATCTTGTTCACTCTAGTCCTAATGTTAGAGAAGTTACTATTTTAATTCTAAGATAAGCATTTCCTAAATCTCTAAGAATGTAGTAGCATTTTCTATGATGCTTGTAGAAGAAGAGGAGGTAATAGTCCTAATCATACCACACAAGAACTAGGACACTATAGCAAAAAATTTGAAAAACAAAATAGGGGAAGCATTGAGTGCTCCTATGGCATTTTTCCAAATGTTTCTACCATGGTAGATGTTCAAACATCTATAGGAGCTAGAAGTAAGGAAATTAGTGTAGCCCAACACAAGGAAGTACTGGAGTGAATGGTTGATGCTGGACAATTGATTCTAGAGATTTTTGATCTTCTTGAATATATTTCAGCAACCTAGTCATAGTTGCTTAAGACAAGGGACATGTTGCTAATTGAAAATGCATAACTTGAGGAGGTCATCATTTGCAATTGAGGGTTGGCCACTGAGGTTGCAGAACTCTCAGTGGGTCTCTTATCTTGTTTCACTCTATTGGGCCAAGATATGCAAATTTTATCAAATTTTCCAAACTCTTTGTACCCTACACAAATATTTGTATCCACATAAATTATATCTAAAAATAACACTCAAGAGTTGTCTATTTATTGTAGTCAATTAGTAAGTTCCATAATCCCCCAAATATTATAAGCAACTCAATTCAATTTTGTTCACTCAAGGACAAGTTTTCAGTTAGTTTTATGGTTATAATGATGTCTAAATAAGTTAGCTCTATTAATGCATGTCCATTGACACATCCCTATCGATGCATGTCCATTGATGCATCCTTGGATGCATTAGTGCATATGTGCTGATGTTGATACTCTTTGAGCCTATATAAATGCATGCATCAATTGCATTTATGACACCTTTAATTAATCCTTTAGCAAAGCTCTTGTAGTTTTCTTCTGTAGGACTTACCAAAATTTTCCTCTAAGTGCTTGCAATGTAGATTGAATTAATTGTCTAGATTTTTATTCGACTATAAGATGTACCTAGGTACCTTTTCTTAACATAAATAAAATTGAGATTTCTTCTATTCATTTTAGCACTTGGATTAGCATTTAGTTTACTTATAGGTATTTTACTTTACATGCACTTTACTTTGAGCTTAATATACTAATGCCTGGTAATGTGAGTAGAACCACTTTGAGCATAATATACTAATGCCTAGTAATCCTAGTAGTAAATACTTGGTGCACCCAGTAGTATACAGTTGGTAACCTAGCAACATTAGTATAAGTTCAGGATGTGTACGAAAAGTGGGAATAGATACTCTATATTTAGGATAGTTTAGCTTACCTTTAGTTACAATAATTAGTTAAAGTTAAATTTTCAATTAATTCATTGCTTAATACTTTTAAAGATAAAAATAATAATAAAATTATAAATACAAATATCTTCCACCTCAATCACACTTAGGCATATGGACAAAATTAATGCAAGTAATGATTAGGAAGACAACTAGTAACCTCATGTTTGACAACCTAGGATGAAAGCCACTTAGGTAGAAGAGGCCCATGAAATTTGATTGTATTGCACAAACACACTTATGATTTGTATGGTTGGGTGTGGGAATTAATCATTGCTTATCAGTCATGGCTACTATCTTTATCTTTAAATTTGGACTTAGATCCTTTCTCTAATTTGGATCTCTTATTTTTTTTCCATTTGGATTTTGTTTGTCCTTGTTCCAAAAACCATTAAGTTTTATTTCTTATCTTGATATGTCATTTTAAGATATCCTAAAAATATTAGAGCCTATTCATACTTCTCCCAATTTACCTTAGCTTAATGGAATAGTTCACAAAATTTGATATAAAACTCCTTGATGTCTTTGTCATCTTGCCTTAGGAATTTTAACTTCATGATTATCTCTTGCCTGTTTTGAGATTGTTTGAATTTTCTTCTCAACATATATTAAATTAAATTTCAATTTATGATAGGTTAACCATTTTTTCTTTCATAACTTTTGGGACATCTTTTTCTACCAATGAGAAGTCATACCTTCTAATCTAGATTTAGCAATAAGTAATCTTAAGTAATCTTATCAAGCACCTTTAGAAAGCTTGAAAAAGCATTGGTGCCATCTATACCATTGAAAGTCTTTAGTTCTACATGTAGAAATCTAGTAGTATTTCTGAATGCTCTAGCAAGTCTTACTATATCCTCATCATCAAGCTTGCTATGAAAAGAAGTTGATATCAGTGATGAAGCTCTTGGAACTTTGATTTGAGGAAGTTGATTTCATTCCATTGGAATCCTTAGTTGACCTATTCCAACACTTCCATAGTTGGATTGTCCTTCCTTATTTTCAACTTCCCCTCCACCTGACTAAGAAACTTCTTTTCCATAATTAGAAAGTGAATGCTCATCCTCTCCATAAGTCTGAATATGGCTAGGACATACATTTTTGTCTACCTTGGCACCGATCTCATTCAATTGAGCAAACATCATTTGAAAGGCAAGTTTCATACTCTTCATGTCTCTATTTAGGGCTTGAAGTTATTTTTTTCTTAGGTGCCATTTAAAATTAACATAAATATGCACCAATTTTCCCAAGCAACAATCAACCTAACTTTCTAATACTAATAACATTGAAGCAAGTTCACTCTATTTGTTTTAATCTTGAAATCCCATTAAATCCATATAGTATGAAAAATAATGAATATGTTAGAAAATAAGAAAACTATTTATATTAATTCAAGGTAAAGAATATCACAACAAGATTCCACAATCCACAACATTCAAATTATTCAAAACACTATATGATATTGTAGAGGGTGAGGGCTTACAACCACATGATCGATTGTTCTCAATGTAAGACCCAACCAAATGAGATCTATTCCATAAATATAAGACTAAGATCCAAACATTCAATGCCAATAATAGACACATAGGCTAAAGACACACAATTGACCCAAGAGTTGCATACACACTCATGTACTCTTACACATGTCCTCTTATGTATTCACATCAACTCTCATCTCGTGATATAACCAAAATATTTATTGAAAAAACAAGATAAGAAACCTAGAAATATTCTCTCAAGCTCAACTTGAAGATCATAAGTTATTTCTATCTTTTCTTGGCTTTTCTCTATCTATTTTCCAATTTGAAACTTCCAATCTAGAAGTTTCCCCAATCATATAGGTCTTCTCCATCTTTTCTAAGATGTCTTTTACAATAATCTAGCATCCAGGTGAGACATCTCTTGAAGATGTAAGATGTCTTCTCCAACAGAGGAATGTCTCACTTGAGATGTATTCTAGAATTTGGGATGTTTTCCTTGAGATTTCTTTGAAACTAATAAGCCATCTTCTCAAGAATTAAGATGTCTCCTCCACATTTAAGATGTCTCCTATCATAAGCCAACTCCAAGCCAAGATGTCTCCTAGACCTTCAAGACATCTCCATAGTATTCGAGACCTACAAAAACAACCTATAGGGATGAAGGAAGGGATCAACAGAGGTGTCTCTACACCAATTACCAATCCCTATATTCATTTTCTTTAAAAAGTCAACATTTTTTCTATGAAGAATTACATTATTATCAAGAAGATTTTTGCCACGAGGATGACCTCACATACTCTTAACTTTGAGAATAGAGCCTAAACAATTAATAAGAATAATAAAATATAATAAAACCAAGATCTTCCAAGGTAAAAAGAAGGGAATAATATCCTTACATTAGTTAATAACATTTTCATGTCTCTCAAGGATTCTCCTAATCTATAATATCTATGTGGCACCTTATGATTCAAGCTTGTTATTTAACATGACTTGGTGCATATGAAGTCTATCTCTTAATTTTTATCATACCTTAATCATATTTTATTTTACAAATTATCCATATCCATTTAAAGAATGATATTTACAATTATCCATTATCTTTTATTTTCTAACTCTTACTATCTTTGAATAAGGATAAGTCAGGATGTTGACCCTACTATGGATCAAGATAAATATACTTATTTTTTTTTCTAGGGAGGGGGAGGGGTTGATGAGGTAGGTCACAAAAATTTTGAAATAAATTTGTTAAAAAATAGAAAAGGAGGTTACATTAAGAACATCATATAGGTAAAAAATACAACTTTCCAAAACAATTGAAGGTATTCAAACTTATAATTAATAGCATAAATAACTATAATAAAGGGATCACTGAAGATAACAATTGAGATTATGACTTTTAATATGACATCATTAGTGGAGTAAAAATAATAAAAATATTCACCAATAATTTAATAATAAGAGATAAATGGAAGATGTTATTTATAAGGGAAAAGCTTACAAACTACATGAAAAAAAAAAGATAATATATTATTGAAGGCTTAATGATTATGCCATTGAATAAGAAGGTTGTATTTTATTTATAACTATAGCAAATCCACCATTGCTAAGAAGTTGAAGCTAAAGGAAGAGACAGATGGAAGACAACAAAAATGATGAGTGGAGAGGTATCCCTACGCTCAACCATATGAATACAAGCGTCCACACATGATCTAGNATCCCTACGCTCAACCATATGAATACAAGCGTCCACACATGATCTAGTCAAATTCCAAGGACTAAGTGCATATGCACCTTTGTGGAACAAGGACAGGTTAGTCAATCATTGTCTTCCCAAGCTTACTTGTATAGCATGATTGTATGGTTAAGTAAACTTGAGGTACATAATTTTTATAGCTTTTTATGTTTTTATGTCCTGGTGCTACAAAGGGAGGAGAGAGATAACTAAGTAACTAATTTAATTTAACTACTCAACTATGCTTTAACTAGTTCTAACACTAGCATCTATTCTCACTTGCTGTACACATCCTAAACTAGTGCAACACTATTGGGATTACCAAACACTAATTTTTACTGGGTTACCAAGCATTACATGCATGCTTGAAGTGGTCGTACTGAGTGTGCTTACTTAGGAGAGTTGTAGGGTGAGACAGAGAACATTAATTAACTAAGGAAAGCATTAAGTAA
>MNCI01004082.1:684307-699652 GCA_015680685.1 Gnetum montanum | reverse complement strand
CATCTACACACACAACATAGTCACAAATTAGCAAGGATAGATAAACCACAATGCAGTTGATACCTTGCCTCAATATAAAGCGCATTGGCTGAGTTGTGGTTATGGCAGATACTAGGTTAGAGGTTTATTACTAGTGAATACCTAAGGTTTAGGGGTGAAACAAGTAGTAGAATGGAAAAATTTGTGACAGGGCCCCCATGACTAAGAGCAAACCTCCAGTAGCAATAAGATGGAAAAAATAGAAGGAACAAGAAAGATGGGAAAAATAACAATGGAAACGCCAATAAAATGGATGTCATGGATGGGGATGAAATGAGAAATTGCTTATTGTAAGAAATGTTTAAGGAAAAGGATTTAACAATTGCACCATAAAATAATGTTAGTGGGTCCTCCCCAAAGCAGGCTTATGCCTTTTATGCCCTAACAAACCCACAAACCAAAGATTCCATAGGCTCTAGGAATGACACATGGAACAAGGGTTAAAAGATTGCCCACAAGCATTTACCAATGAAAAAAAATGCATCAACCAAAATATAGACTAATCATAAAACTGGAAATGAGATGGAAAATGGGAAGAAAGATGGAATGGAATCCCAAGAGCAAGGTTGTGTAAAGTTCCATGTGTATTTTATGGTTAAGGTGACTAAGTAGAACTCATTCCAAATCTGGACTCAAAGCAACTACATCCAATGACCTTGCATCAATACACTTGATCAATCCATCCTCTTGAAGCAACAAGAATGCTTCCCCAAAGAGTCACCACCATTCCAAGGAGAGCGAGATGGATAATTAGGAAGCTAGAAAGGGCCTTAGTTAAAGGGAACCTTTAGGCATGGGTAACATGTCTTTCCAGTGCCATAACTAGTGCTTGTAGCCCCATATTTCTTTATTATGTCCAAGGGGTGTGCTTTGAATTCCCACATTTTTTTTTGCATGAGAACTGCACCATGCAAAGACTTATTTTTTTTCACTCAGCTTCCTGATAGTAGGTCAATGTCGGAATGGTAGAATACCCATGAAAATCATCTAGGTACCCAAGATAATAGCTAGCACAAGTGCATCGAATCCTATTGAAGTCACACCCTTTTCAACCATTGAGTCCTTCCTTAGTTTGAAGAATATGAAGCCAGAAATTCATTAACAAGTTTATTTAGGAAAGGGACGGTACAATTCCAAGCCAAGGGAGACCACAGAGTTGAATGGATGAATGGAAGGTGTGGAATCATTGCTTGTTTTATCAAAAGAACCATATCCTAGTATCAACATTGAAAATCAAAGGCAAAAACCAAACATTAACAACCAACATCATTATAATACAATCCATCATCATGAGCACTTATTGTAAGATGAATAAAAGTAAATCAAACTAAGAAATAGTAATATAATACAATCCGGTGTAAGACAAAAAAAAGTAAAATTGAAAAATGTGCAAAACAAAAATGTGTAAAACAAAAATGCAAAGGGAACTAAGGGCTTTGAATGGTTAGCATTGGTGTTCATCTCCCCCATGACTGAGGTGGTAGGAGGCAATTTGAAATAGGAGTAAGGTTGTCCACCAATAGAGGTAACATTGGTACTGGCTGTCCTAAACTCATGAAAAGGTTTGGTTTGTTGGACATTGACCAATAGTTTCTTGTCCAAGCTCTCATGTTTGTAAATCATCATGGCCCCTGAAGTAAAAGTTACATGAATGACATAAGGTCCTTCCCACAGGGTTTGAAATTTGGTTTATTGCGGCACATGTGTGGGATTCCAGTAGAGAACCTTATCTCTTGGTTGATGTTTAAGTTTTCTAGTCCTTAGGTCATGACATTGTTTATTGAAGGCCTTGTGCAATTCGTTAGATGACAGGGTGGCTAATCGGTTCTCATCTAGAAAGTTAAGGATCATTAACTGTTCTTTTTGTGCTAGATCAAGGTCAAGGTTGAGATCACATGTCATAGATAGTGTATGGATTTCTACTTAAATGGAAAGTGTTGGAAGTTTCCCATACACTAACTCATAGGGAGAGTAGCCTATATGGAGTTTCCATGTGGAGTGGTATGTCCAAAGAGCATTATTCAGTTTGGTGCTCCAATCTCGCCTATACTTGCTAATAGTTCTTGTCAATATTTTTGTAATCTCCCTATTGGTGACTTCAGCTTAACCATTCTCTTGAGGGTGGTATGGTGTAGTCAGTTTATGTTCAACCCCTAAGCATTGCATCAGCTTTCGAAAAGTTGCACTTGTAAAATGTGTGCCATTGTCAGAAATAAGTGCACAAGGCATGCCAAACCTATTTATGATTTGTTGTTGAACAAATCATGTAGCTGTAGATGATGTACAATCCTTAACAGTGGCTGCTTTTGCCCATTTTGTAAAGTAGTCAATGACAACAATGATGTAGGATTTTCCATTGGACATTGGTGTAATAGGCCCCATAAAATCAATTTCCCATATGTCGAAGGGTTCTAAAGGTTGAATCCATTGTTGCAAACCCTTCATTCTAGTAGTCATTCCCCCATCACGTGGACAGTGCTCGCAAGATTGGACAAAATGATGGGCATTCTGAAACAATTTAGGCCAATAATATCCTGCAAGTAGGATTTTAATGGTTGTTCATCTCCTGGCATAATGACCCCCACAAAGACCCTCATGAGCATCTTGGAGAACTCATAGTTGATTTATATCAGGAACACACCATCGACCCAATCCATTGGGACATACTTTATAAAGTTGCCCATTGATTTCCATAAAATACTTGGCTCAATGAAGAAACTGTTGTTTCTTTTAGTGTATAACTCTTGTGGTATTTGTTGTGTAAGGAGATAGGTGAGAATACTACTATACCAGTTTGTCTCCATGGTCAATTGATTAGTTACTACACTTGAAAAGAGGAGTTCATCAGGAAAATGATCAGAAATTGGATACTCATCCTCTTTGTTGTCTCATCGCAACTGAGATAAATGATCAGCAACTACGTTCTCGGTGCCTTTACGATCAATCATCGTAAGATAAAACTCTTATAAGATTACAAGCCATCATATAATGTAAGGGCTCATCGTTGGTTTATTCATTAGGAACCATATTGCACTATGATCCATATGTACCAATACCTTATAACCTAATACATAGTGCCTAAATTTTTCTAGTACAAACACTACAGCTAGTAACTCTTTCTCTGTTGTAGTGTAGTTAAGTTGTGCACCAGTAATACTCCTACTTACACAGTGGATGTAATAAGGACATTTTTGGCCATCTAACTATGCAAGTACAACTCCTAAAGCATATTTGGACATGTTAGTCATTATATGGAATGGTCTGGACCAGTTAGGAGCTTGTAGAATAGGTGTTTCCATGAACTTTTGTTTTAAAGTTTGGAAAGCTAATTTGCATTCTTTGGTCCATTCAAAAGGTACATCCTTTTTCGTTAGTTCAACCAATGGCTTTGCAACCTTTGAAAAGTTCTCAATAAAGCATCTGTAATAGTAAGTGTGTCCAAGAAATGACCAAATATCTTTTACAATTTCATGTTGCTGAGTAATTCCTTGGATAACTTTGATCTTTTCAAGGTCTACCTCTATCCCTATTTGTGAGATCTTATGTCCTGGTACAACACCTTCTTGGACCATTAAATGGATTCTTTTCTAGTTGAGCCTTAAGTTGGTTTCTATGCATTATTTTAGTACTTGCTTTAACTGGTCCAAGGCTTAATCAAAGTTTGCTCCATAGGTGGAGAAGTCATCCATGAAGACCTCCACACCATTTCCTATCTGCTACTCGAATATGCTTAGAACTAATTATTGAAACGTTGTAGGGGCATTGCATAAGCCAAATGGCATCTGTTTGTAAGAAAATGTTCCCCAAAGACTAGTGAACATAGTCTTGGCTTGGTCTTCTGGGGCTATTTGTATTTGTTTGTACCCACTATACCCATCTAGAAAACTATAGTAGTGATGCCCTGCAATGGTGTCTAAGACTTGGTTGACGAATGGAAATGGAAAGTGGTCTTTGAATGTTGCCATATTCAATAGCCTAAAATATATGCACACCCTCCATTTACCTTCCTTTTTGAGCACAATGACTAAGGGACTGACCCATTCACTGTTAACAATGGGGTAAATGAACTTAGCTTTTAGAAGCTATTCAATTTCTTCCTTAACCACTTGCTTAAGCTTTGGGTTCAATCGCCTCTGCGGTTGTCGTTGAGGCTTCATGGAGGGGTCAATGTAAATTCTATGTTAGAATATCCTAGGGTATATTCTATTTAATTCAAGATATGACCAAGCAAAGGCTTTTGATCATTTACTTACCATATCCAGCGGTCTTTCCTTTTGTTGAGGAGCTAGCTTCATGTTAATGATTACCGGTTTTCCATTCTTGAGAAACATGTATTCCATACCAGTGGGCAATAGTTTTAACTCAAGGGGCTCCTGTTTAAACTTATCAAGGATTTCCAACTTCTCCTAGTTGATATTTCCAATGTTAGGGCTTGGAAGTTGGTGATGGACTTACTCTAATATATCTATGTTATTGATGTAAGTGCAAGTCAAACCCTCAATTGGTTCCATGCATATAATTGAGTTACTCTCTTGGTTAGCTGTTAGCCACTGGGTGCCTTCCTATCTTATGGTTGCTACATATAGGCATCTTCGTATATTAGTTACTTGTGCACACTAATTGCATGTGGGCAATGTTAGACGTTGTACAAACCATGACTTTTGCACTCAATTACACCCTATGTCACTATATGCGATGCATGGAACTTTCTTCTTCTTGATCTTTCCAAACATATTTTCCTTTGATATTTCCAGGGAAAGATCATGGATTCCTAGGTGCACGTCAATTGTGCTTAGCCATGCTCTTTCCATTATGATTGGGAAGTCTCCCTTACCGTTGTTCACTTGAATTACTAGGAAATCGGTTAGATATGACCATCCACAAACAATGGTAACAATGTCCTCCACTAATCCTAAAGGGATAGTGATGGACTGGTCGGTCAACTCTAAACAAAATGTTACTCTCTTTTAGTGGAGGTAGGTTCCAGGCTTTGTACATTTCTTGAGAGATTAAGTTAACACTAGAATCTGAATTCAAAAGAGCTTTGCACAGCTCATTCCCAGTGATCTGTAGATATATAAGAGGATTCCCAGGATCATAGAATTTCCTAGGAAGATGGCCAACTTTTATCCAATCAGTGACGGCATGAGTTAACATTACTGTATGCATTGGATGTGGTGTTTGGTTTGAAGGGAGTTTCGAAGTTTTAATTGATAATAAGGCATCTAAGGGGTTAGCCGCTTGTGGTTGCAAGGACTTAGTTGGACTGTTGGTTCTAAAGAAAAGTCTTTTCTTCATGTGGTTGTTAGAACCAATAGTAGATTGAAAGTTAACAACCCTCATAGCATTACGTTGCTGCGGCTAGGCAGGGAGCTTACCTTGCATAGCTGGAGTAGGTGGTAATGGAGATATGGGTGGAAGAGATGCAACTAGATGGGAAGGATGGTATGTTTTTGAAACATCATCCCTAGGAGAAGGAGTCCTATAATACTGATGGGCTTGGTAGTGAGGTTGAGGAGTGACATGACCTGTAGAGTCACATGGAGAGATTAGCTACTGCATGTAATATCGATATGGGTTAGGTTGATGGTAAGGATACTGTTGCTATGGTGGTGGCATTCCCCATGATTGTGGATGTTGCCATTATTGATACTACTCAGTTGGTTGTGGTGGAGTTCCACTTGGATAATACGTTAAGGGTTGGTGGAACTGTCTTGGGTTTCCTTGAGGATAAGGCAACCTTTGGGGTGTTTGCCTTCTATTCAATTGTCGGTTGAGTGCATACACCCTAGACTCTTGCAGATGTGAGATTACAGGGCAACATCCCTTAGGATGGTCATATTCTCATATATCGCATCCACTATCATTGTCTATATCTGAATCGATAACCTCTTTGATGACAGAAACTTTGTCCCTACCTTTGTTACATGCATAGTTAGTTTCTCTCTTTTTTCTCTTTTTGTGATCACTACCTTACTCTCTAGACTCCTCTACTATTTTGAGAATGGTTTAAAATATATTTTTTAGGGAGTCCCACATTTGTTCTACCTTTGCCGATACTTCCGATGCCAACTTTTGAATAGGCAAAGTTTTCCTATTCACCATCTCTTTGAGTGGTGACTCTTCTTCATCCTCACAAAATCTTACTCCCTTCTTTTTTGAGGGAAGGATCTCTATTATCTTCCTTTGCACTCTCTCTTTTCCTTATCTCACCTTCCTCTTTAGCAAATTTCTTTAATAATCTCTGTACTTGATGGGCCCTAAGCTCGGATAGTCTTCCTTGGGTTTCATGCCTAAGCCCATCTATGAGATGGTGTAGTTGATCCCTTTACAAATAACCATGGCTAGGACAACGATGTAATAGTGCATAATATTGGCCCATGGTAGCATCCAAGGGTTCATGTCCTCCTTGTTTCCACCCTTGGATTTTCTTTCGCAGGTTGGACACTCGGGAGTACATTTGGTACTTATTGTTGAATAATTCTAACATGGTACTCCATCTACGAATGGATTCTGGTTCTAAGGACCAGTACTAGCTCTCTGCTTCTTTGACTAGTGTCCATGGGAACAAATTTGGTTTTTTCCATTTGTTTTCTATGTTTTGTAAGGAACATGCATTATGAAATGCTTGTAGATGATTTTTAGGATTAGTGTTGTATTCCCCTTCAAATCGTGGGATACTGTTCATGTCTAATCTCTTGATCCTACTATCTTTTTGGTGCCTTGTTGGAACTCTAATAGCCTCAGTTATGTCTATCATACTTCAAGTAGCGAGTAGGGGTTCATCGTGTTCATCCCATCTATGGCATCTATGATGCCTATGTTGTTCCCTATTTTCCGTTCTTCTATGCTGTGATTCTCTAGAATGCCCTTGTCCCCTTTCCTGACTATTTCATCTATGACTCCCACCTTTCCTACCTTTATCCTCATGGTCTTTTCCTTTATGACTACATCCGAATCCTGAAGGAGAGGGTGAAGGAGATGATGAAGGTGAAGAAGAAGGAGGACCGTCACCATGATGGTGCTTGCTTCCTTCTCTTTGGTGGTCGTGGCCTCAATCGTGGTTACGATCAAAATGTCCATCTTTGTCATGTGTTCATGTTCCTTTTTTAGACCTTTTGTGTTTGTCAATACTAGAATCTGGGTTATGGATAGTTGAGTGAAGATTCTGATACACAACCCGTTGACTGAAGTCAATGGGAGGAACATCATTGTGTGGGAGACTTCTTGAGGTAGGTTCACCACCCTTATTTTCACTTATGACATACGAGACATTCTGAGAAAACTTCCCTTTCAAGGATTCATGACATCTGTCCTATTGTAAATCTCTTTGAGGTTGTGCCTTCGTGGGTTCATACTCTCTTGAGTCATGATCATGCACAATGTACTCTTCCTGTAAGTGCTACATACCAATCCATGTGAACTCACAAAGGAGCATGCCTGGGATTGAGCAATCGGGAGGTAACACTATGTTACCTTCTAAATCATGCTAATGAAATTGTTCATCTTGGTGGAGGATAAAGGTAAAGTTTGTTATATACTCATCACGATGAACATATACCACGCGAAACTCTTGAGGGACTGGCAGATTATCATGTGTACTACGCCTCTAATTGTTCCCTATATCAGACCTAGGTGGTAAAACACTCTCGTAAGAAGAAGGAGGCATAATTATCTATTCAGTGTGCAATACTCTTCGTTTTACTATTTGTAAGATAACCAACCTTAAGGGTTCATTCCAACAATGTGAAGATTTCCTAAGTTCTAATTAGTGCACAAACAACAAAGTCCTTGGCAACAGTGCTAATGATGAATGGAGAGGTATCCCTATGCTCAACCATACAAATATGAGCATCCATGCATGATCTAGTTGAATTCCAAGGACTAAGTGCTTATGCACCTTTGTGGAACAAGGATAGGCTAGTCAATCGTTGTCATCCCAGGCTTACTTGTATAGCACAATTGTATGGTTAAGTAAACTTGAGGTACATGATTTTTATAGTTTTTTATGTTTTTATGTCCTGGTGCTACAAAGGGAGGAGAGAGATAACTAAGTAACTAATTTAATTTAATTACTCAACTATGCTCTAACTAGTGCTAACACTAGCATCCATTCTCACTTTCTGTACACATTCTAAACTAGTGCAACACTACTGGGATTACCAAACGCTAATTGTTACTGGGTTACCAAGCGTTACATGCATGCTCGAAATGGTCGTACTGAGTGTGCTTACTTAGGAGAGTTGTAGGGTAAGAGAGAGAACATTAATTAACTAAGGAAAGCATTAAGTAACAGTAATTAACATTAATTAATCTATTCTGAATGCTACAAGGTTTATCACAAAGTTTGTCTTTATTTCCATACACAAGGTGTGCTTAGGTACATAATGCTCGAATAAAGATTTGTTCACTTTATCACTCCTAGTATGGGCACACAAAAATAATTCTGACTCTGAGAGTGAGAAAAGGCAAGAGTTTGGGTAAGGGTTTAACTAATCTATTTCCCAACCAAGTGCACCCACCTCTTATTTATAGGCAATGAGGCAGGTCTTGATATCAGATGCCCGATATTGCTTGGAAGGCTCCAATATCGTGGACCCAATATCATGGATGTGCTATCGCGATCCCGATATCACAGTTCATCAACAACACTAGCTAAAAGAGAAACTTGACAGCCCTTAAACAAATACTCATTTTGTTTCTTGTAAATAAGGAAAAGACATTCATGAATTTCAAAACCTTCTACAAGACTTGAGATGGTAGCTAAATATAATCAATAAGAGTATGAGGTGATGAGGATATATAAAATGCTCATTGCAGAAAAAGAGCCATCATAGGCTTTATCATTGAGCAATTTAAAAAAAAATGTAAAAGATATTTTGAGAAATCACAAAAAACATATCAAAGGGATTCAAACCCAATTGATTGCATTCTTACACCCATTGATAATATATTATTAAGTAATGACTATATGAACACTTAATCTTAGGTTGCCAACTAGTCCTTTATAATTTTTAATTGTGATCCTCCATGTATCAAAGCTTAAGTTAATAACCATTTATGATTCAAATATTAAAAGCAATGTTCTCTTTAAAGCATCTTCCTTATGCATTTAAATATCATTAAGTTTAAAATTTAAGAACCATCATTCCAAAACTAATTATCTTGTAATTTCCAAAAAGACAGTTCAGGTGCCTAAAGCTAAGCTTCAACAATATAAAGGATAATGTATAATGAAGGTTTGATAATTTTTAAGGATAAGAAACTTGTAAATAATAACCTTCACTTGGATAATCCCTAAATCACCCACAACATCCTCCCAATGTTAAATTGGTAATAACTTTAATATCCTCATAGAATGATGTTGAAATTCCTTAAAGGCAAGAGTTGTAGCTTCAGACCACCAAAATAAATGTGATTGAAGCATAGAAAGCCTAACATACTTAGGAGACTAACTTAGAAACCTTTGAAATAACTTGTCATTTTTTCCATATACCCTAGAGAAACATGGAGTTTTAATCTTCAAGAGAACTATAGGAATAACCTAATTTAGCTAAGATAAATAAGAAAGATAAAGAGTCTTATCTATTTGTTGAAAACAAAGTCTAATCAACTTCTTCCAACTCTCCATATCATCCATTACTCTAAGAATTTATTTAGCAAACAAATCAAATGATTGATCATCAAGGCTACCAATTACAAAACCACCTTCCTTTCGGAAGAGTATAGATATTCCAATTAATTCGAGCAAAGCCATGACCTTATTTTTCATGGCCTAAGACCTTGTCAAGAGAGAGAAAATCAAAGTAAGATTTTTTTGTTATTATTGTTACCTTTTTAACTTTTTTTTTTTAAAAAATAGACATTAAAATTAGTAGTGTAAACCATACTTATATAGCAAGGTAGATGTGACATACATAGTAATAGTGTCCTACCACAAGGCTACTTCATTACTATCATACCCATAAGGGAAGGAAGGAATTGAACCTAGAACCTTTTAATAGAGAGATCAATGTCTTAATTAAGTGGAATTTTAAAAATAAATTTCACATTTCATTTAGTCAGATCTAATCTCAACTGTTCATTTTTACATGATTTCAATTGACAATTCTCTAGATTTTTCCTATAACTAAGAAACCTAGTGATATTTTATAATTTGTTATTACATTGTGTATGATATCTACTTAATCTTTATTTTTCTAAAAAATTAATTGAGTTATTTTATTTACAACTTCATTGTGTCAATCTTCAACATTTTGTATTTTTCTACAGCAATAAAAATGATAACATCAATAGTCATGGTTGTAGCAAAAATCTACATTAGTCTCAAACATATTATGGGGCATGGATTGGGGTGGCACTAGAAGTCTTGTATTGGATAGAAGCAATCTACATGGGAATAAGATGAGATTTAGGAACATGTCTGGGATGAGGTTGATTCTATTCATAAGATATGCCTTGGTGGATTTTGTGTATAAGGATAGGTTGACAAGATGTGAACCCTACTATGGATCATGATAAGTACACTTTTTAGTTGCCATAGCCTTAATCTTCTTCATGAAAGATAAATTAGGAGTAAGACTTTGTTAAGTGAAACTTTTTAAAAACTTCTACCACATGTCATTTAGTCAAATCTAATCTTAGAAGTTCATTTTTAAATAATTACAACTATTAATTTTTTGGACTTCAACCTTAACTAAGGAATCCTATGATATTTTACAATTTGTTGATGCATTTTGCATGATCTCTACCTAATCTCTATTTTACAATTTGTTGTTGTGTCAATCTTTGACATTTTGGATTTCTTTCTAGCAATGGAATATGATAACATCAATAGTCATGATTGTGGAAAAAATCTAGATTAATCTTAAATGTATTATGGCAATTAGGTTGGAAAAAGCCTAAAAATATTTTTCTAGCTAGGGGTAAGATGAGATTTGGAAGCATGTCGTCTATAAAATTAATTTTTTGCATATGTCTTGGTTGATTCTATGTATGAAATATGGTTGACTAATTCTATGTATAAGATGTAGTCCTTTGGATATAGGGCTCATTCTATGATTTTTTTCCATTTGTTGTAGTCAAAAGACTCTCTAGTTAAAATCATGTACTGTGTATAACTACATTGTAGTGGTATGTATAGTTTATGGGATAATTCAAGTTGTTAATGATAGTTTAGCTGTGAGTTTAGGAATCTTTAGCTTAGTGTCTAGCATCAATTTTACACATGGTTGTTTAGTCAACTTATATTATGCCAATCTAGTGGTTAGCTTATTGTTACCTAAGAACCTGTGAATAGTCATTTGATAAGTCTTAGATTATCACTTTATGGATATAATGATTTTAACCTTTAAAGATGTAGTAGTGGCCCTATCCAAATCATGATCTATTCTAAAAGGCAACAATGTTGAGATTCTGTATAATGAAAGAGTATTAACCATTTTTAACATATTTGTATGTAAATAGTATAAGTAAAAACTCTAGACATGAAGGTAAAGGGTGAGGAATCATGACCATAATATAGTCTAAATAAGTTGTTTAGTTAGATTTTATTTTGTTAGCTTCGGTCATGTTTTGTGTATTTTTGTATGGTTAGATTGAATTATGCAATTATGTATGCCCATGTGATGGGTCTATTGATGTATCACTCAAAGCATTATAACCTTAATGTAATAAGTTTTCAACATGACTCAAAACTTAAATTAATATTGTTGGTTGGCAAAGTTGCAAGTTTTGTTTTTTTTTTTTAATTTAATGAAAAATTTTAGGATTTCATTAGATTATTTTTGGTGTGTAACAATCTAATATCCTTTAAAAAAAAATTCTATTTAAGATGATCTTATGCTTTAACAAAGTCAATCTTAACAATGATAACATCCTAAGAAGTCTTAAAAGCCTAATTCATACTACTCCACTATAATTATTATCTTATCCAAAATGAAACCATTATTCACAAAACTTGGTAGTTTACTACTAATAACATCAAAAAGAAAATTCTTCAACCTACTTGTTAGAGCTTTAACAATAATTATATATATATAATTCAAGAGAGTGATGCATCTCTAGTTATTTATGTTATTATAATTACTTACTTCTAAAGAAGCTTAACTACTTTAGTGCTAGGAGTAATCTTCAAATATCATGTTTTCAAGAATTTTAAGATAAAACATTACAAGCACCATTTCTAACAATATGCCAAAATATTTTATAAGATTTATGAGCACCTATTATTATCAAAAATATTCTAGTTGAGAGATTTATGAGCTTTAAAGCATGCCTCAATGACTTCTTTATTCATAGTATTAAATGAGAAAATTGTTAATCAATGGCTATGTTAACTATTAAGAATACTTGACTATGAATTATAAATATCACCTCAATAAAAGACTTATCTTTCAAGTGTTAAGTTATGGCTCAATACCAAATTTTATCATTGTTGTTTTTTCACGTCTCATGCCAAATTTTATCATTGTTGTTTTTTCACGTCTCATGCTAATGTGGTTTGAAGTCATGGTTGTAATCATTGAAAACTTTGAAAAAGTAAAGTCTAGGTGGTTTGAAGTCATGGTTGTAATCATTGAAAACTTTGAAAAAGTAAAGTCTAGGTAGTAAATCGTATAAAGGGGAGGTTAAAATTCACGTAAAGAAGGGTCCAAGCCTCTATTCCCAATTATAAATAGAGGTCATACACCTCCATGTACCATAAATTGGAGTAATGAAGAGTAAATAATCATGAGTGTTTTTGTTCTTTTACATCTCTTACTTCACTCTCAGTCCTTATGAAACACCTCATGAATGAATAACGAAGTTTTAAAGCTTTCCTCATTTCCAAGTCCTCTTAATACCATAAGTCCTTCAAAATCTCTCACAAATCATCTTACTTTGATCTCATAATTACAAATCTTCAAATCCTCACAACATAATCAATTTAAAATCTTAAAAATTCCTCTAAATATACTCAATCTTGTTCAAGAATAAAGGAAGGCATGTCTCTTGATAAATAAGAAGAAGATTACTCTCATTTGATGTCATATTTGCATGCTTTGTTTATCATTTTAATTCTATTTCAATATAAATGGTGGATCTATGCTAGATCTGTATTGTTTATCAATCAATTCATTCTTAGTAGAGAATTTTTATTAGATCTACGGCCTATGGAAGCCATTTCTTTAAATTCCATTTTTATTACATGAAGAAGTTAAGTTTCTACCTATTTTCATTCATTTTATCTTAAATCATTCATTATTCAACCAAATTCTATTAAATTTTTGTTCCCCAATTTCTGATCTGCAAATTCATGCAAAATTAAAAGTAAAATGGATTGGATTTCATTAGGATCAAACTTTTAAAAATATAGACTCTGCAAATTCTTAAGATTCTTGCCTTTGTTCTTGCTCTAGTGACTTTTCACCACAAAATTTCAACACTATTAATTTTTATCAATTAAACTATATGGCACAATAAGGCTTATCGATTCTCATTAATTAAAGCTAATTCAATCAACAAGGACTAATACTCTAATTGATTCTTATCAATCGAAGCTACTTCCAACAATAACGCCACAATAAGAACAAAATAAAGCTTATCAATTTTTTATTAATTCTAGCAATTTTCAGCAATAAGCTAGACTCTAACATGTTTTTCCATGGTTTCAATCACCTCTAATAGTTGTATTGAAGTAATAGGATTTAATTCATTTTTGTTGAATAGATTTTGAAGAAATCATTAGAAAGCATTTTGAAAAGTAATGAGGCAGTTTTTTCTCAAAGTTTTGATCCAGAATGAGGCATTTCGCAAAGATAGATAAAGTCATAAGACATTTTCTCAAAGATAAGATGAAGGATAATAGCTCTTTTCTCATTTCAATTTTACTATGATTAAATAATGTAATGTCTAAAAGAAATATTTAAAGTCTCATTAACAAAGACATCATTGAAACTTTTCTTTCTCATTTGTTATAAGCCACAATAAAAAGATGGCAGAAATGTTGGTTACATGCCCATATGTCTAGTCTTCCATGGTTTCTCAAAGAGGACATATCCATAATTTCTTACTTCTTGTAATGTGATGATGTAAAAGATCTCAAACTGATGCCCAAAGAGGTACAAAAAATTCTCGTATAAGCATAGACCTAAAATGACCCTAAGAGGTCCAAAGTGGCAAAAAATAAGCCACCAAAACTTAAGAAAAAACTCAACAAGGAAGGAGGACATAAAGAGAAAAAATTAAATAAAATAAAAGACCACCTAAAAAATATCTATAATATTTAAGAAAATTTTAGCATACAAAATTTGAATAATTCTTGAAAAAAATTTAACTCATAAATATTTAAGAAGTTATTTAGCTTCATAAAAGTTTGAAAAAATTTCAAGTTTACAAAATGTTTCAAGCTTATATGAAGCCTCAAATAATCAAGGAGACTCAAATAAACAGCAAATATCAACTCAAAAAACTCAAGAAGGACATACAAAATTTATCATCAATAATCATTAATTTCAAGTAGGTGAAAATTTTCAACAATAAAAGATAAGACAAGAAGACTCAAAGCAAAAAGAGTTCGAGCATCATTTTTAGTAAGTAAAAACTCCAAAATTTAGTCATTAAAGAAGGAACTATCAAGTTGTGGCTTAATGCCAAATTTTGTCATTGTTATCTTTTCACATGAGTCATGTTAATATTGTTAGAAGTCATGGTTGTATTCATTGAAAAGTTTTAAAAAGTAAAGTCTATATAGTAAGTCACATAAAGAAGAAATAAAATTCATGTGAAGAGGAAGCTAGGCCTTTCTTCCCAACTATAAATAGAGGTCATGGATCTCAATGTAAAAAAGTTCAAGTAATCAAAAGTGAGTAATCATGATTATTCTTTCTCCTCACTTATTCCACTCTCACTCCTTGATGAGTGGCAAGGTACCCCTACACTCAACCATACGAAACGAGTGTAGCACGCACGATCCGGTCGAACTCTGCAAACTAAATGCCTAAATGCCCCATGGAACACTTGGGGTTAATCATTCGTTATCTTCCCAGACTTACTTGTTGTTGTCATGGTGTATGGTTAAGTAAGTCTAAGGTATATGATTTTTATGGTCTTTTATGGTTTTTCTCCTATGCTAAGAGCGAAGGGTTGAGAAAGCTAACTAACTACAACTAAGGACCTAAGTCTAAATTAACTAGCGTCAGCATCTATTCCCACTTACCGTACACACCCTGAACTATGCAACTGTGGCTACCAAACGCTAATCATTACTGGGATAACCACACGTAACGCACGTGCTCGAAGTGGTCGTACTGAGGCACTTAACTA
>MNCI01004082.1:631524-682684 GCA_015680685.1 Gnetum montanum | reverse complement strand
GATGGATGAAGTGATCTCATTGCCTGCCATATTAAAAGAAACATACCTTAGTATCAACATTGTGACTTAAAGGTAAAAACCAAACATTAGCAATCAATATGAAAATAGTTCATACCATCATTCCGAACACTTATTATGGGACAAACTTACAGGGTGGATCACACACACACATACACACACAAAATAGAAAAGTATAACAATGTTGTAAAACAAAAACTAGAAGAGTTAAAGAAATTTGTAAAACAAAAATTAAAAAAAAAAGTTAAAGAAATTTGTAAAACAAAAATGTGTAAAACAAAAACGTAAAAAGAACTAAGGGCCCCATATGATTTAGCATAGGTGGCCATCTCCCCCATGACTAAGTGGTAAGGGAGAGATCCGAAATAATGAGCGAGGTTGCCCGCTGGTGGAGGTGTAACTTGTACTGGANAATAATGAGCGAGGTTGCCCGCTGGTGGAGGTGTAACTTGTACTAGATATTGCGGATTCACAGAAAGGTTTTGTTTGTTGTACATTAACCAATAACCTTTTATCCAGGCTATCAGGTTTATATATCATCATGGATCCAAAGGGGAAGGTAGTATGAATAATATAAGGTCCTTCCCACAAGGTTTGAAACTTGGTATGTTGGGGTACATGTGTGGGGTTCCAATAAAGGACCTTAACTCCTGCTTGGTACCTAACTCTTCAGATCCTTAAGTCATGAAGTTGTTTACTATGTGCCTTGTGCATCTCATTTGATGATAGTGCAACCAATCTATTCTTGTCTAACACATTCAAAGTTGCTAACCGTTGTTTTTGTGCTAGGTCGAGATCCAGGTGAAGTTTGCAAGCCATGGACAAGGTACGGAGCTCATTCTGTATGGGGAGTTCTGGAAGTTTCCTGTACACTAGCTCATAGGGAGAATATCCTGTAGGGAACTTCCAAGTGGAACGATATGCCCAAAGAGCATCGTTCAGTTTCGTGCTCCAGTCTCACCTAAATTTGCTAATTGTTCGTGTTAATATTCTTGTAATCTCCCTATTAGTAACCTTGGCTTGACCATTAGCTTGGGGGTGATAAGGTGTGGTTAGTTTATGCTCAACCCCTAAGCGTTGCATTAGTTTTCAAAAGGTTGCACCGATAAAATGTGTTCCATTATCAGAAATGAGCACACGTGGCACACCAAACCTATTAACAATTTGTTGTTGTACAAATCATGCAGCTATAGATGATGTGCAGTCTATTACAGTGGCTACTTCAGCCCATTTGGTTAAGTAATCAATAGCAACAATTATATAGGCTTTTCCATTGGACATTGGTGTGATTGGTCCCATAAAATCGATTCCCCAGATATCGAAGGGTTCTAAAGGTTGAATCCATTGTTGCGGACCCTCCATTCTAGTAGTCATTCCCCCATCACGTTGGCAGTGCTCACAGGATTGGGCAAAATGATGGGCATCCTGAAATAATATTGGCCAATAATATCCTGCAAGTAGGACCTTCATAGCCGTTCGTCTCCCAGCATAATGACCCCGAAAGGGGCTCTCATGAGCATCCTGGAGAACTTTTAATTGATCTTGGTTAGGCACACACCATTGAACCAAGCCATCAAGGTAAAATTTATAAATTTGTCCCTTGATTTCCATGAAGTACTTGGTTTTGTGAAGAAACTGTTGTTTCTTCCTAAAGTCCAACTCTCGTGGTATTTGTTGGGAAGTGAGATAGGTAAGAATGCTACTATACTAGTTTATTTCTATGGGTTGGTTATTTACTACACTAGCAAAGAGGGTTTCGTTAGGAAAATGGTCAGATATAGCGTATTCATTCTCTTTGTTGTCCCACCACAACTAAGATAAGTGATTGTTGAATACATTCTCGGTGCCCTTGCGGTCTACTATGGTTAAGTTGAACTCTTGAAGAATCACCAACCAACGTATAATACATGGGCTAACAGTTGGCTTGTTCATAAGGAACCTAATTGCACTATGATCTGTATGGATGTATACTTTGTAACCCAATACATAGTGCCTAAATTTATCTAGTGCAAACACTATAGCCATTAATTCCTTTTCTGTAGTTGTGTAGTTAAGTTGTGCACCGATAATACTCTTACTAGCACAGTGGATGTAATAAGGTCATTTTTGTTCATCTAATTGTGTCATTACAGCTCCTAAGGTGTAGTTAGATGCATTGGTCATAATATGGAACGGCCTGGACCAATTAGGGGCTTGTAGAATGCGGGTTTCCACAAGCCTCTATTTGAGGGTTTGGAATGCTCATTCACATTCCCTGGTCCATTCAAATGGTGCATCTTTTTTCGTTAATTCTTCCAACGATTTGGCAACTTTGGAGAAGTTCACGATAAACCTCCTGTAGTAGCCAGTGTGTCCAAGGAATGACCTAATGTCTTTAATGGTCTCTGGTTATCGGGTAATCCCTTGGATGACTTTAATTTTTTCTAGATCCACCTCAATTCCTAATTGTGAAATTTTGTGCCCCAGTACGATGCCCTCTTGAACCATCAAATGGCTCTTTTGCTAGTTGAGCTTAAGGTTGGTTTCAACACATTGTTTCAATACCTGCTCTAACCGGTCAAGGGCTTGATCAAAGCTCGTCCCATAAGTGGAGAAGTCGTCCATGAAGACCTCTACTTCGTTACCTATTTGCTATTGGAAGATGCTTAGAAATAATCGTTGGAATGTGGCAGGTGCATTGCACAAGCCAAAAGGCATTTGTTTGTATGCAAACGTTCCCCAAGGACTGGTGAACGTTGTTTTGGCTTGGTCTTCTGGCGCAATTCGTATTTGGTTGTACCCACTATATCCATCCAGAAAACTATAATAGTGATGCCCTGCTATAGTGTCTAAGACTTGGTCAACAAATGGCAATGGGAAGTGATCTTTGAATGCTGCCATATTTAATAGCCTAAAATCTATACATACCCTCCATTTACCTTCTTTTTTTGGTATGATGACAAGAGAACTAACCCATTCGCTATTAGTGATAGGGTAAATGAACCCAGCCTTGATAAGCTACTCTAGCTCCTCTTTCACTATTTGTTTTAACTTTGGATTCAATCACCTCTAGGGTTGTTTTCGAGGCTTCATAGAGGGGTCTGTGTAAATCCTATGCTGACATATCCTAGGATCTATTTCGATTAGTTTGGGGTATGACCAAGCAAAGGATGTTGACCACTTGTTTATCACCTTTAGCAAACTTTCTTTTTGCTTGGGTGCAAGCTTCACATTGATGATCGCCGATTTTCTGTTTTTAAGGGTCACGTATTCCAAACCGGTGGGTAACGGTTTTAAATTGAGGGGCTCTTATTTAAATTCCTCAGGAATCTCCAACTTTCCCCAATTTATGTTCTCAGAGTTAGGGGTTGGAAGTTGGAAATAGACTTGCTCCAATACATCTGTGCTTTTAATATAAGCACTAGTTATTCCCCCAGCTAGTTCCATGCAGGTTGTAGAGTTGCTCTCATTATCAGCCATCAGCCACTGGGTGTTTTCTTGTTGTGTGGTTGTTGCATATAGGCACTTTTGGAAGTCAACATCCTGTGCACACCGATTGCATGCAGGTAATGTTAAATTCCGCATCACCCATGATTTCTGCACGCAATGGCTCCCTGTGTCACTATATGCAATGCATGGAACTCTTTTCCTCTCAATTTTCCCAGAAGTATTTATCTTGGATATTTGTAGGGAAAGGTTGCGGATTCCTAGGCATGCGTCGATTGTATTCAGCCATGCCCTTCCCATTATAATTGGGAAGTCCCCTTTGTCATTGTTTATTTGGATTACTAGGAAATCAACTGGATATGACCATCCACTGACAGTGGTAACAATGTCCTCAACCTATCCCAAAGGAACAGTGATGGATTGGTTAGCCAGCTCTAGGCAAACATTGCTCTTCTTGAGTGGAGGTAGGTTCCAGGTTTTATACAGTTCTTGTGAGATTAAGTTGACCCCGCAATCCGAGTCGAGGAGAGCCTTATGGGGTTCATTCCCAGCGACTTGGAGATAAACTATGGGGACTCCCAGATCTAATAATTTCTTTGGAAGGTGGCCAACCTTGATCTAGTTGGTTAGTGTATGTGTTAACATAATTGTATGCATTGGACACGATTTCTCTATCGAAGGGTTTTCCGAAACTTTATTTGGTATGGGGGTGTTAGGATGCTCAACCGCTTGTGAAGGTGAAGGCTTAGTTGGATTGTTGGTCCTAAGGAAGGGTCTTTTTGGTGTATGACAGTTAGAACCAAATAATATTGGAGGATTGAGAGCCCTTGCAGTGTTGGGTTGACGCGGTGTAGTGGGACTTACTTTAGGCTTTGTTGGAGCGATTGGCGTTGGGGCTACTGGCGCAAGAGATGCGGGTGGAATTGGAGGATAGTGTGGGTATGGAGTGTTTCCCAAGGAAAAAGGAGTCCTAAGATACTCCTGAACCTGGTAGTAACGTGGAGGGTTTATGTGACCCACAAAGTCACCTAGGGAACACAGCTACTGCGCATAATAACCATAAGGGTCAAGTTGCTGATAAGGGTACTGTTGTGTTGGTGGTGGCATTCCCCAGGACTGTGGGTGTTTCCATTGCTGATGTTGTCTGATGGGTTGTGGGGGAGTTCCACTTGGATAATACGTTAATGGTTGGTGGAACTGCCTTGGGTTACCTTGTGGATAAGGTAACCTTCGGGGTGCTTGTCATTGATTGAGTCTTGGATTTAGCGCATACACCCCAGACTCCTGCAGATGTGAGATAACTAGGCAACATCCCTTAGGATGTTCATAGTAGGAAACCTCACATCCACTATCATTGTTTGTGTCAAAATCTATAGCCACATCGGAGTTAGTGATTTTTCCCTTACCCTTGTTATATGCAGGGCTTAAATCTCTCCAATTTTTCTTACCTTTGTCACTACTTTGTTCAACCTTAGACTCTTCTACAATTTTTAAGATAGTTTCAATTTTAGAGTCTAAGGAACTCCATACATCGTCTACCTTAGCCGCTATTTCTATTGTTAATTTTTGGATCGGCAAGGTTTTCCAGTTCACCAACTCTTCGAGTGGTCACTCATCCTCTTCATCACAAAATTTCACTCCCTTCTTTCGAAGGGAGGGATCGCGGTTGTACTCTTCAGCACTTTCCCTTTTTCATAGCTCACCTTCTTCATTTGCTACTTATTCCAACAAGCTTTGCACTTCATGGGCTCTAAGTTTTGATAATCACCCTTAGGCATAAGTTCCAAGGGTTCTTCTAGTTTCATGCCTTAGCCCATCCATGATGTGGTGAAGTTGATCCCGCTGAGCGTACCCATGGCTTGGGCAATGATGTAACAATGTGTAGTAGTGGACCATGGTAGCATCCAGGGGTTCATGTGTACCTTACTTCCAACCTTGGATCTGCTTACACAAATTGGACACTCTGAGTATGTTTGATATTTTTCGTTGAAGAGTTCAAGCATCGTACTCCACCTCCTAATGGTTTCTAGTTCTAAGGACCGGTACCGGCTCTCTGCTTCTTTGGTGAGTGTCCTTGGGAACAACTTAAGTTTCTGCCATTTACTATCTAAATTCTGCAAGGCACACGCATTGTGGAATGCCTATAAATGATTTTGCAGATCAGCATTGTATCCCCCTTCAAATTGTGGAATATTGTTCATGTCTAACTGTTTGACCCGACTATCCTTCAAATGCCTTGTGGGAATCCTAACTGCTTCCGTAATGTTAAGCATACTTCGGGTTACGAGTAGGGGCTCATCATGATCATCTCTTTCATGACGCCTTTGATGTGTGCGTTGTTCCCTACTCTCCCTACGTCCTTGCCCTTGTTCTCTTTCTCGACTTTCCCGTCAAGGTCTTTCATCCTTCTTACTTTTATCGTCACCTTTATGTTCATGGTGGCTGCACCCAAATATGGAAGGAGATGGTGAATGATGTGAAGAAGGGGAAGAAGAAGGGGAACCATCACCGTGGTGATGTTTCTTGCCCTCTCTTTGGCTGCTACAGCCCCGATCGTGGTGACGATCTAAGTGCCCGTCCTTAGCATGAGTGGTTGTTCCTTCTGTGAACAGCTAGTGTTCACAGGCATCAGAACCAGGGATATGTATCGTTGATCATAGGTTCTGATACCCTTCCTCCTCACCATCGTTAGGAGGGGGAACATCATTTGTTAAAGAACCCGTGATAAGGGGTTCCTCATCTCCTATTTCACTAAGGACATGCAGGGCTTTGCCCTTCAGAAAAGTATGTTGACTCTCCTGCCTTAAGTCTCTCATACTTTGGGCATCTGTGGGATAATAATCCCTCATATCAAAATCTTCTGCAACCTATTCCGTGAAACGTTATTGCATGCCAATCTGTGCCAAGGCATGGAAAAGCATGCGAGAGATTGATCGATCTTAGGGTAACACAATGTTACCTTGCAAATCTGTCCACCGCAGTTGTTCGTCCTGATGGAGAATAAAAGTAAAGTTAGGAATATACTCATCAGGATGAGTATATGTCATCTTATATCGTTTAGGACTTGGCTGATTTTGGTTATGTGTTTTATGTTGCCGACTATCTTGTGTGTGGTCCTTAGGCGGTGAATTGCTCTTATGAGAAGAAAGCATTTTTATCGGTGTGCTAATTCACCATTATAAAAAAATTTTCTTTTGATTAACCCAAAGGTTTGTTAAGGCTCACAACGATGTGAGTGATATCCCTTATGTTCTATTCGGCGCACAAACACTTAGTCCCTGGCAACGGTGCCAATAATGAGTGGCGAGGTACCCCTACACTCAACCATATGAAACAAGCGTAGCACACGTGATTTGGTCGAACTCTGCAAACTAAATGCCTAAACGCCCCATGGAACACTTGGGGTTAATCATTTGTTGTCTTCCCAGACTTACTTGTTGTTGTCACGGTGTATGGTTAAGTAAGTCCGAGGTATATGATTTTTATGGTCTTTTGTGGTTTTTCTCCTATGCTAAGAGCAAAGGGTTGAGAAAGCTAACTAAATCTAACTAAGGAACTAATTCTAAATTAACTAGCGTCACCATCCATTCCCACTTACCGTACACACCTTGAACTATGCAAATGTGGCTACCAAACGCTAATCATTACTGGGATCACCACATGTAACGCACATGCTCGNAAACCTATTCCATGCACTGCAAGGTTTATCCACAAAGCTCATCTTTATTGCCATATAAAACTTGCGTTCAGGTATAAAGCTGCTCGAATAAAGATTTGTTCACTTGGAGACTCCTACTACGGGCACATGGAAAATATTCTATCTCTGGAGTGATCAAACTGCAAGAGTTTCCCTACTTTAAGCCTAGGATGAGAAATGAGGGGAGTGTCGCCTCTTATTTATAGATTTGGTGGCGAACCACGATATCACGACGGCCACGATATCGCGTACGCGATATTGTGGCCCATGTGAGATCGCGTCTCATCACTCCTTATGAAGTCCACCATGATTGAGTAATGGAGCTTTCAAGCTTTTCTCATTTCTAAGCTCTTTCAATACCATAAATCTTTCAAAGTCTTTCACAACTCTTTCACAAATCATCTTACATTAATCTCATAATTACAAATTCTCACAAAATTATCAATTTCAAATCTCATAAGTTCCTCTTAATATGTTCAAGTTTATTCAAAAATAAAGAAAGGCATGTCTCTTAAGACATAATGAGAAAATTACTCTCATTTGACATTATATTTGCATGTTTTGATCATCATTTTGATTCTATTTCATTATAATTTAATAGATCTATGATAGATCTCCATTTTTTATCAATCATTTCATTCTTATCATAGCATTTTATTAGACCTATGGCCTCTAGAAGTCATTTCTTTAATTTCCATTTGTATTACATGAAGAAGTTAAGTTTCTTTCTATTTTCCTTCATTTTATCTCAAATCATTCATGATTCAATCAAATTCTATTACATCTATGTTCTCCGAATCTAATTTGTAAATTCATGCAATATTATAAGAAACATGGATCAACTTTCATAAGGATTGGTCTTTTAAAATTCAAAAAATAAGTTAGTCACTGCTTATTGATGACCAATGACCTCTACCGATAAGCTTTGCAAATTCTCGAGACTCTTGCCTCTATCCTCACTCTAGAGACTTTTCGTAAGAAATTTTAATGTTATTAATTATTATTAATGGACTCTAGCGATAAAGCTTATTGAATATCATTGATTATAGTTTTTTCCAATAACAACAAATACTACCCTTATCAATTATCATCAATTAGAGTTGCTTCTTGCAATAACACTAGAATATGAAGAAAATAAAGCTTATGAATTTTTTATAAATTCCAATGATTTTCAATGATCAAATGGACTTGAACAAATTTTTCTATGCTTTTTTCTCATCTTTGACATTAAGTGAAAAAATTTAGAACAAGCTTGGTCTTTCACTTATAGCCAAGATAAACAAGCATGAAGCTATGTACCTCTAGTTTGGTAACATTTGACTTGTCTAAGTTCATTCTTTAAAATTTGAAGAACAAAACCATTTTAAGTGCTAAGACCTTCATTGGTTTGATTTTGATAAAAGAAAACATCTAAGATTAAGTTCTTGTGAAGAAATATTATGTTAGAAGCCACTATTTTATCATCATGCTTAATAAAGCATTGAACATGATGAAAGCTATCATTTCATCAATTAATCCAACTAGCATGTCCAGTAGGTTACGGAAAAGGATTTCAAATTTTCATAAAAAGATCACATCGAGAATTGCTATAAAGAAAGTTTTTATTTATGAAAAAAAAGATTTTTACTAATATGATTAACTAATTAAATTGAATCAACTAAGAAATAGAACTATGATTTAAAAAGAACTTATTGAAAATTTATACTAACTGGAAGCTTTTTAGTTTAAAAATTTAGATATTTCTATCCTCAATAAATTATGCATGATCTAACCAAGAGGTGATATTATAAATAAAATGAATACTATTAGAGAAAATAGTATTACAACTTACTTGAAGATTAAAATCTTAAATATCAACCTCTTGAAGAGAAACCATGTTAAGATGCATTCTCTAGAGAATAGAGAATTCCTAGACATTTCATTGAAATAACTTCATGATGTTATATGGTGGAAAAGATTCCATTCCTTAAGAAAAAGCAGTTAATCAGACATTAATCAATTTCTTAGAGCATGAACCTTATGATTTGCAAGTGACACATAATTTTGATGGATATGATGATGTTTTTTGTTTTAGATCTATGAAAGTTTTCTATTGCCTATATTTCTAGAGGGTAGACATGGTCATCTAGTTTTTGGTTCAACATGTCCATCTCCATCCCCCAACATCTCCATCTTTTATCTTCCTTTTTCACACTCCTATCGATCCTTTAATCTTCTTGCCTCACATCCTTTACCTTTTTCTCATTTTCTTCCTCCAGGTCATCCTTACCCCTAGAGCCCCATAAGTAATGGGGTACCCAAAAAATTTCTTAAGATAAAGTAAAGGAAAAAAAAGAAAATACATTTAAATTTTTTGTTGATTTTACTAATACATTTGATTTAGATATAATAAAACTTATGCAAAAGGCCTATTAAACTTGAATTTAACTTTAGTTTACTGAATGTCATTTAATAATTATATAAAGAAATAATTTTTGAATTAAAGATAAATAGACTATAGAATCTTCTTACCTTTATAAAAAAACAACAGTTAAGCAAACTTGTGTTCTTTATCTAACATTTTTTTAATAATTCTATACAGAAACTAAGAGAATTTTATGTTTCCCCAATGCTCATATAAATGTAACAAGATTGGGCATTGACCCTTGGGGTGATCGTATAGGCAAATGTTGCATTCATATGTATGATCAGCAGTTGAGCTCTTATCTTCTTCATTCCTTCTTTCCGAATGTCTAATGATATTTTTTCCTGGTTCTCGGGTTGTTAAAACTCTATCTCCAATAATATCTATAAATTCTCCACACTTTTTATGTGTCCATTCCAACATCTTGTTGATCTTTGCCTCGACTTGTTCTAGTGATTGTTGTGTTGGCAAAGATGATTCTTCTTCCTTGAGATAGGTTGATTTCTCCTTTTTGTGATTATGGACCTTTGTTAAGTTGAGATTTTGGTCCTATTTATGTTTTTCAACACTCTCCCATCTAGCCATTTCTCCTTCTTATTTTGCTACCTGCTTAATAAGCTCTTGAACTTGATGGGTTCGTAGTTTGTATAGTTGACCTTAGGCATACATCCCTAGGGTTTCTCTTGTTTCATCAGGAAGCCCATCAATGATGTGGTACATTAGCCTTTCCTTGGAGAACTCATGGCCTGGGCAGTTGTTTAATAGTGCATAATATCTTTCTAAGGCCATGTCTAAGGGTTCATGTTGTGCTTGTTTCCACTCTTGGATTTGTTTCCTCAAGGCTGACACTCTTGCGTAGGTTTGATATCTTTCGTTAAAGAGTTCTACCATTGTTGGCCAACGTCGTATTGAATTTGGTTTTAATGATCTATACCATACTTTTGCTTGGCCAACGAGTGTCATAGGAAAGAGCTTAAGTTTTTTCCAACCATTATCAATGTTGTTCCATGTGTAGGCATCGTAGAAGGCTTGTAAATGTTGTTGCGGATCTAAGTCATATCCTCCTGAAAAATTCAGAAAGTTGTTTAAATCGATCCTAGGTAGATGGCTCTCTTTACGATGCCTACGGGAGATTCGAAAAGCCTCTTGTATTTGCATTAGGCTTGTAGTGGCCAGTAGGGGTTCATCGTCATTGGGTAAGTTATGCTTTCGTGTTTTGGGATGATGTTTCCTTCGTTTATGTTTATTAGAAACCCCCACCTTGGGTTGCGTACTCCAATCTTCATTATCATATAATTCGTTGGTTCTCCAATGAATTTCCTCACTAGGTGTGGCATTATCATAATCTTGTAGGAGAGGCATGGTTGTGCAATTGTGTGTGAATTTATATGTGACTTTTTATAATTATTTCTTTCTAAAAGATATATCGTTAATTCCTATACAGTGACCTTGTATGATATAACTAATCTAGATAACTAGCACCGTCCTCGGAAATGGCGCCAATGATGAGTGGCGAGGTACCCCTACACTCAACCATACGAATACGAGCATTACACACGTGATCCCATTGAACTCCACAGATGGACTATTTGTGGCATCTAGACAGTTAGCCTTAGGTCGTAGTTCATTGTCTTCCATTTGAACTAGTGTTAACTTTGTCATATATGATTTAGTCTAGAATGAGGTGTATGATGTATTCTATGTTAATGCTACTCCTGAAGGCAATGGAAGATAATATTAACTAAGCTATGCTAAGAGAGAAGGGTGAGAGAGAATCTAAGCTAGCCTACATGCGATGAGCATCTATTCCTCGATCATCTGTACACATCTTGGACTTCATGCATGACTACCACTGGGATTACCAAACGCAGATCCTAGGTACGTTGCTGGGTTACCAAGTAGTCACACTTAAATGCTTGTAATCAAGTCGTACTCATTCCGCATTTAATAGGAGTTTAAGGTGGAGATATATTAACTAAGAAAGCGATAAATAACAATTAAATAAATGATTAAACTAAGTGAATACTGCAATGATGAAGTAATCTCAATCTTTATTTCTAGTCATGTGCATGTCCAATACGTCACACTCAAATAAGGATGTCATACAATTACAATCATCACATTGTGGGCATGCACTGGGAGGAAAAGGGTTGAGAGGAAAAATGAAAACTAAAATCAAAACTAACTCTAAAACTGACTAACTCCTATCGAAACTGCCTACATCTTATTTATAGATGAGGAGATAGGCTATGATATCGTGTATGTGATATCGCGGTGAACAAAATTGCAACTCATCAGTAATGTTGAGTTATAAAGTTCTAGTAAGACTATATATCTTGAGGTGTACCTATATCACAATTATTTCTAGGTTCCAACACTTCCTATTATAATCTTCATAATTCTTGCAGCTTTTATCATTATAAAGAACATTTGTTTAGTACGTGTTTAAAGTGGAAGAATTATTATCTTATTGGATAAGAGGTTACTAGTTCAAGTCACACTTGAGATGTTAGTCTAGTGATAAGACACTTAATTTGGAAGCTCTAAGTCATGGGTTTAATTCTAGTGGAAAATGTTCAATTATATAAGATTTTAATTGGACTATATATCTTGGGTTGTAATATGTTTCAATTATTCTGGGTTTGAACACCTCTCCACACTTAAGGAATCAATATATTTCTCTATAATTTTTCTAATGTATCAAGTTGGTCATATGTCTTAGGATGTACCTATAGTTAAATTATTTTGGGTTACAACATTTCCTACATTGTTAAAGTGAAAGAATCATGGATACAAATTTTAATCATTGTAGGGGTGTTTGAACCTGAAATAAGTGAAGCATAGGTATACCCAAAAGTTTATAGAAGTTTATAACTCAATGTTACCTAGTAGAATTAAACCTATGACCTAGAATTACTAGGGTAAGACCTGTACAACTAGGCTAACACCTCAATATTAATTTTTAATCTTAGTAAATGATATAGCACTAATTGTAAATTTTATGAAAAATAAAAAATACATTGTTGAACCACCTACTTTTTAAAAAATGTATAAGTATTGGAGGGGGGATGTGATTGTTGGAACTTGAAATAATTGAAACATAAGCACACCCTAAGATTTATAGAAGTTTATAACTTGGTGCTAATAGAAAAATGGCCTAACAAAGTAGCATATGTATAAACTTTTATATTTCTTGTTGGCTTCTAAAAGGAAAC
Organism: Gnetum montanum; assembly: GCA_015680685.1. Classification (NCBI taxonomy): domain Eukaryota; kingdom Viridiplantae; phylum Streptophyta; class Gnetopsida; order Gnetales; family Gnetaceae; genus Gnetum; species Gnetum montanum. Next base: position 669,924 of record MNCI01004082.1, on the reverse strand, counting down.
ATTATAAACATAAAATATATTAAATCAACAATAAATTATATCATTTCCTTATTAATGACTACACCAAGTATAATGCTTCTCACTGAATGATGTAGGAATAAAGAGCTAACATCAAAAAGAAATTATTTTTTCTTAAAATTGCACAACTTTTCTTTTTCTTGAGAAGATATATTAGGAAGAAAACCACCAAGTGTATCTAAATGACTTTCAACCATATTAAATAACCTCCAATACTCCAAGGAACTTTAGGCCAAGATAGAAGATAGTTCCAAAACTCTAATTGATCTTTTAAATTATTAAGAATATAAATATTATAGATTCCAAAGTCTCCTCTTTCACTATAACAAGTAATTCAAATAACTCTTCCAAGGTTATTAGAACTAGAATTCAAAACTTTTGTAGTCCAATTTTTATTAACAAGAATAGTAACATCTCTTTTATTAATTTCATGAACAACAACAAAAATAATGCAATATTTTAAAGTGAATTTATGAAAAAAATTAATATAATGCACATAAATCTTAATTTCTTGTAGGAAAAGAAAATTTGAAGATAAATGCTGGTTTAAAAAATACTCCTCAATAATTGTTGCTTAAGACCTCTTAGAAAGGCCTCAAACATTCTATAATAAAACTAACATTGAGATGTGAGGGAGGAGGCCCCCATTCTTGATTTTTCATGATCAATATGTGTCTCACAATCCATGTTACTAATAAGTAAAAAAACATTGTCTAATAAAAATATTTGAAACAATGGTAGAAGTAAAGAGAGAAGGAAATACCTTTAGAGTTTATAAATTGAACACAATATCTATAGGCCTCTTCTTTTTATGTTGGATTGAGTGAAATCCATCTACATTAATATTTTTTTTACTAGTCCCTGCTAAAAATTTCTTTTTTCCTAAAGAGGATTTCTCTTTAGATATCAAGAGTTTGTTGGCACCTTTAGAATTGAAAGGATTAGTAAAATGTTAAGAACTTGTTGAAGAAGATTTCATATGTGCTTGTTGAAAATTATCATTATTTAAATTTTTAAAATATTATTTATTTATTTTCCTCACAAAAAACTTCTTTATTGAGAATAGAATAGATTATAATAACATAACCATCACAATGACAACAGCTACAACATCCTCACAAATTATAGTATGTAATTTTTTGGGAAAACATTGATTATCAACTTTGAGTTTTAACTCTATCTTCCTCTATCTTAAAATAATCTCTACAAAATAACATATATTACACATCATCTAGTAATTTCTTTAACTCTATTTTCATGATTATGTTAATGTTACCAATAATTTCACTTTCAACAATTTGAAACATACAAGGAAGATTTTTTTAATTTAATCTAACAGGAGTTTTAGAGTAATTAGAAGAATAGGGATCAAAATCTACTTTTCATTCCTAAGCATAAAAGTATTATGCTGATCCATAAAAACTTTAAGAACCAATAATTTTGAAAATTTTAAAATTAGGCAGTTCAACAAAGAAAAAAGATTCCAAAAAATAGTCAGCATGCAAAACATTAATCTCCTAGCATTCAACGATAGCCTCAATCACTAATGTAGAACTCTCTTCTTTAGGCATATAAATCTAATAATTTGCCAAAATATATATATCATGAAGTGATATTTTCATATAGGAATTTCTATAAATCATCAAGTAAAATAAAATCAAAAATTTCAAAATTTTTCATAATCTCCACAGTTTCAGAAACATTAGAATTTTCCATCTTCAAATCATTCCTCCCTAAAAAAATTAAGAGAATTTATCAACTAAGAAATCCTCAAGATCCATAAACTATTGAGAGAATTTTCCAACAACTTCAATGTTTAGAGAAAAATATATGTTTAAGATCATGACATCAAGTAGACAACTAGTCATAGTTAGTTATTATTAAATCAACAATAATTTATTGGCCTAGTCGTAAGACTCCTAATTTGAAAGTTGCAAGTCATAGGTTTGATTCTCATAGGCAATGCTAAGTTATAAAGTTCTAATTGGACTACATATTTTGGGGTATACCTATATTACAATTAATTCTTAACATTATATTTCAATAATAAACAAAATTTGATTCTAATGGATAATGCTGAGTTATAAAGTTCTAACATTTTGTAGTTAAATAGTAGTTAGAATCAAACATAGACATATTGTAGTTAATTCTTAACATTATATTTGAAGAATAAACATAGTAATGAAATCTTAGAAAAATCATCCAAATCTCAATAACAATAATTGTATCACAAAGGAAAACTATGGTTACAAAAATAGGTTATTAAATACTCATGCAATAATGAATTTAGAAAAAGATTTTGGAAAGATGAAAAAATAAAGAATAAAGGAAAAAAATTTTAAGTATCATGCATGATTAAATAAAACTTCTTCATGTAGCTATTCTTATGTTCATGTGAATAGTTAGTAGAATAAAAATCAAATTATGTAACTAAAAGATGGAATAATGAAATTGATATTTGATGAGTAGCAGGTACCCCCTACGCCCAACCATACGAATCACAAGCGTTCATGCAAAATCTAGTCAAATTGCATGGATGGGACTAGTTGTGGCATCTAGATCATTATGCCTTGATCGCAGTTCACTGTCTTCCCACTAGGACTAGTAGCTTTGTCACATATGGTTTAGTCCAAGGTGAGACATATGATTATTAATATTGTTTTGGCGTTATGCTACTCCTAACGATAATAAGGAAATCAATTATTTAAACTAAGTACAATAGAAAATAAAGTTTAAACCAACCTATGGCAATGAGTGTCCATTCCCAACTTACCATACATGCCTTGAAGCCACGTATGCACTACTAGGATTACCAAGTGCTATGCTATTAGGCAAACAAAGCAATAACGATACTAGGATTACCAAGTGAATATGTGTTTACACTTGAAATTAGTTGCATTCATTGTACCAATTCATTAACATGCATGGAAATGTAAATATTAACTAAATGCATGGAATATAAATTACATTAAAAGTAAATTTAATGTAAGTTAAAGTGTTGTAATAATTAAGAATAAATCTCGATGTTATTGTCATTCATGGAATGTGTCTAGGTACATTGCCACTCAAATAAGATATTGTACAACTAACTCAAATCCACACTGCAGGCACTCACTAACTATTCTTTAAGACTATAGAATAAAATTGCAAAAGTTCAACTACTCTATTGATAAAGGGATGGGATGAATCATGCATCAAGTGTTGTATTTATAGGCAAGCACATATCTCATGATATTAGATATCTGACATCGCCACTTATGCTCCAATATTTGGGCCCATGCAAAGTACATTTCATCATACCCCCACAACTGAATGAAAACTTGTCGTCAAGTGAACAAAAGGAGGAACAAGTTCTTTACAAAAATATTTGGAATGTATGGGATTATTGACTGAATCTAACTACTAACTAAGTGCTGCATTATAATATTTTATTCAAGTGGATGTAGACAAAATAAAAAAGTGACAAAAAGACTAGATAGACATTGAATATTAAAAAATTTGCAGAGTTCTTCAAAAAGCTGGTGAAGATGATTCTTCTTGTTGCCACTAGCATTGGCAGACTTCCAACCTTAATTATTATGTTGATGCCTCTCTGATTATGCAAAATGTTCATTAAGGATGAACTGAAATTTCCTCTCACCATCCCATGGATCAAGCAACCATGTGATGTTTAAGAAATTATCTTGTATGTGCTACTATTTTTCCATGGGCACATCCTCTATTATCCCTTTATTTGTTTCATTTTTGTGTCTAGCAAAAGACCTTCTTCCTTAGGCATCCCTTTTAGCATCACTTGGAATCACCAAAAGATAAAAAAAAAATTTGGTAAATTTTTCTTAATAATTAACCCTTTTTAGATCCCTTAGTTTACATTTAAGCATAAGGTGATGATAGCATACTATGCCCAAGGCTATGCAGTAACTAAAATCATCAAGTTGTTCACCTTATTTTGACCAATTACTATTAGTAATCATGATGTTCAAAAATAGGATGTTAAAAAAATTAAAAGTTAAAAATGAGCATCCCTAGCCCTCATGACTAATAAGCATAACTTCAAAAATGCACAAGTTTTTGAACAATGAAAATCAAATGTCTAATTCAAAAGATGAACAAGAAATATTAATGGATATAGAATAAAAAAGTACAAAAAATTAATGAAACAAATGAGAAGTAGTCCCAAAATCATGCATAAATTCAAAGAAACCATCATGGATGTTTTAGAAGATTTGAAGGTTAGTCCAAAGACATGATCAACAAAATCTATGCAAGTGGATCCTCCCCAAAGTATGCTCCTATCATAATGCCCTTGCACAACCACTTCTATAGATGTCCATGGGCATCCTAGAAGTTAAATGTAGATCATGTCTTTGTTCCAAAAAACACACAACTACCTTGGTTGGGATGTTGTACCATACTACACAAAATCAAAAGGCTCATAATTGTATGCAATAGTGAGGTGAATGAATGAGATGAGAAGGGATTGTAGAGATCATAATGTAAGTGTGATAAAAATGATTGTCATACCTATTTGTCCAAGTTTCAAACCAAGTCCATACCATTAACCATGATCTTGCATTAATGTGTTTCTTCTTGTCGACTACCATGAATCCGCAACCACCACAAAGAACAATCATCACTCCAAAAGGAGAAGAAAAGAGAAGAAGGAAGTGAGAAAGGGCCTTAGTTAGAGGGGACCTCCAAGTATGGGTAACATGTCTTTCTAGTTCTATAACTAGTGCTTGTAGCATATTATTATATCCAAGGGATGTGCTTTAAATTCCCATTGTTCTTTTTTTTTCCTGGACTTTATATTTTTATGATTTTGGATGAGAACCACACCATGCAAAGACATAGCTTCCTTTTATTGGTAGACAAAAAAGTGATGATGCGTTCCACAAGGAGTCATAAATCACATGAATGAACTTAAGAAAGGAATCCAACAAGTTCCCTTGAGGTCACACCCTTTGTCATTCCAACTTGGTTATTTCCTCTTTCTTCAAAGTACAATTATCATTAATTAATATTAATTTCATGAAAGAAGAACCAAATTGCTTCCATGAAAAAAGATCTTTTTATTTAGAGAACTAGAGCGATGGATGAGGTAGTCTCATTGCTTTACATAATTACCTACCCAATCTTCTTGATAGCATAGCACAAAACCCAACATATAATGTTGACTTTTACATCATGACTTGGAAATTTTATTAATGGAAACATGAAGAAAATGACTCAAGAAAAGAAAAATATCAAGAAATAAAAAAAAACATATTAAGAATTGGAAAATATCAAAAGAAATAGGAAATTGATAAAAAATTGTAAAAAAAAGAGGAAAAAACGCTTATTAATTCTTGAACTAGGATGGAGCATCTCCCCCATGACTATACTTATGGCCACACATTCAAGAGATGGACCACATAATCCCCTCATTATACACCATTGATTTCCCATCTATCATTGTTACTAATTCAATTAATTGTGTGGTAGCACATCTAACATTGGTGATAGTCTCATTTGGATAATTTGAAGATGTATCTTCATCAAGACTTGAAGGTATTTTCATTTTGGAAAATCAATATGTGTTTGCTTCTTCTTCTTGATTTTTTGTTTTAATTCCAAGGTCTCCATGTTTAATATCCTCTTCTAGTGTATAATTAGAGTATAAGATATTTGTGTCTAAGCCCTTTTTTTCGTTAATTTTCTTAAGTCTAGAACTAATAAGTGGATCAGTTGCTTCCATGTATCTTTAAAATAGTTTTGTATTCTAATTTTCAAGCCACTCAATGTCTTCTAGTTTAGTCGCTACTATGCAAACTTGTCTTTGCTCACACACTTGTTCCTTAGCTTTTTTGTGGGTTTTCTTAATATTTTGAATTTTTGATCCACAATTACACCATGTACTATTAGTGATGCATGGATTTTTCTGTCTCTCCATAGTGATAGGTTTATCATTTAGGTCTTGTGTTGGAGGGGTGACGGTTGTTGGTTTTTGTGTATGATTAGGAGACAATGTTCCAGAGAGGAAGGGTGTTGCACCAGATTAGCCTTGTGATGATTTTGATGTGCTAATAGGTCTACGAGTTTTACACTCATGTGGAAATTATCCTAAAGAAAGGATGTTTTCGATGTTATGGTTGAGATCTAGTAGTCTTCTAATTTTTGTGTATGCTCACAACAAAATTGGCATTCTTTCATTGATGTTGTGGTGTCAAATCTTCCTATGTTGTTGGTGGTGACATGTGATGGAGGGAAGTATGAGAATATTGAGGATATGACAGAGGATGAGATGCATGAGGTGGTGATCCTTCAGAAGATGTTTTGGGTTGATGATATTTGGAAGAGTGGTAGTAGTTATTTGAGGTAGAGGAAGTAGAACCAATTGGGAAAACAAGTTGTTAAACATAATATCTATATGGGTTTGACTTGTAGTAAGGGTAGTGCTAGTTTGATGATGGCCTCGTCCATGACTGTGGGTTTTTCCACTGTGGTTAATAGTAGTTTTGAGGTTGATAAGAAGTTCCACTAGGATAGTATAATTGGTTGTAGGACTATCAATAATTACCTCATGAGAAAGGTAATTTCCTAAGCATTTACTTTTGTACAAACTTGGGATTCAAAGAAAAAGCCCAATACTCATGTAAATGTAACATGACTAATGATGAGCGATGAGTAGAACCTATGCCCAAGCATATGAATCACTAAGTGTTCATGTGCAATCTAGTCGAATTCCATGGACTTATAGCCTTCTAAGTATGCTTGTCTCTAGGAAGTGAGACTAACAATTGCAACCGTTGTCTTCCCAATTACAATTGCGAAATGCAAAGGTATGGTTAAGTGCAACTAAGGCATATAATTTTTATCATTTTTATGTTTTATACTTTAAGTTTCCTAAGGGCAAAGAATAATGTATAAAATAGAATAATTAAATTGCTAATTAAATCTAACTAGCTAGACCTAGCTAATCCTAACATAAGCATCTATTCCCACTTTCCATACACATCTTGAACACGTTTAATGCTACTAGGTTACCAAATAGTAAGTGTTACTAGGATTACCAAGCATCAAACACATGCTTGAAGTGGTCGTACTTATGTGCTTAATTAATTATTATTTAATTTATCTTAATTACTTAAATCATTAAATGAAATTTCATAAAACATTAAATGCATAAATAAATAATTAATCTATTTCAAAGTGCTATAGGTTTATCAGAAAGCTTGTCTTTATTACTACACACACTACTGTGCTCAGGTACAATAGTGTTCGAATAAATATCTGTACACTCTTTAACTCCTATTGCAGGCACTTAGAAAAATATTCTAACTTTCAAGCAATAAAACTGCAAGAGTTCCATTAACACTATGACCAAAGATGCCATAAACATAGTGGATAAGCACACATATATATAGGCCAAAATAGACATTACATTGACGAGGCCATCTCAATGCATCAAATCCCACATCAATGGACTTGTATCAACAAGGTCACATCAACAAGGCCTCATTGACAAAACCCAAGAAAATGCAACTCATCATACCCCCAAAATTGAATAAAAACTTGTCCTTGAGTGAACAAAGTAAGAAACAAGTTTCTTACAAAATTTTGGGAAGGTATGGGATTATTGACTAACTACTGACATTCACAAACACACATTAAGTGCCTAAGTATACAAATGTACAATCATTACAAAATTTTGGTATTCAAGATAACAAAATTAAACACTAGGATAAAAATGACAAACATAATTCCTCTAATGGCCTGAAGATGAGGAAGAAGTTCAAACGGTCCTAGGAGGTGGAGGTTCCTGAGGCTCTAAAGGGCCCTCTCTTGCTTCAAACACACACAATGGTTGATGAGGTTGTGGTTGTCCTACGATAGCTGCAACTTCTAGTGCAAGATAAAAGGCATCCAATAGTGCCTTCATCTTCTCTTCCTTACTCCTAGGATCATTCACAATTCATTTAAAGTGTAATAGATAATGGCTGAATACCTTGTCTCATCAGTGATTTTATCTAGCCAACTTGTGATTGTGATAGATTGGTTGCTTGATAGTGTTAGTGGGAAGATTGACAAATGGGTTAAGTAAGAGAAGTGGTCCATAAAATTTAAAAAAATATTAACACAAGGAATACTAGAAAGAGGGTATATAAATTCACAACAACAATAATAAAAAGAAGAAAATCACTAAAAAATAGTTGTGAAGATGTGTACAATTGGATGATATAGATGAGGTAAATAAAAAGAATTTGATTGTAGTAATGTCTAAGGGTAAAAAACATAACCTAATCATACCAAAAGATATGCAAATGGGTTCTCCCCAAAGCAGGTGCATGCCTTTTATGCCCTTGCATAACTTCAAACCAAGGAGTCCATGGGCTCCATAGATGATTAATGGTTATGGAAAATTAAGTATAAAAATCCAAAAGTAATTGACTGAGAAACCCAACACATCAAATTAGAACATTGAATTAAAGTATGAAATTGGTAGTGAGGTGAGGCATGAAAAGCATATATGGATGACAGAGAGAATGGAATGAAGTTCCTAATTATAGTTGCATGAAGTCCCTTGTGGAGTTTATGATTAAATAACTTGGTAGGATCTAGACCAAAACCATCCACTTTCAATGACTTCGCATCGACATTCTAAGGCTAGTCCATCCCCTGAGACACAAGAATGCTCCCACAAAACAACCACTATTCCAAATTGGAGAGAAGGTAGGAAGTGAGAAAGGGCCTTAGTTAGAGGAGACAAGACAAGTCCCATAACCAGTGCTTGTAGCCCTTTTTCTTTGTCTAAGGGGTGTGCTTTGAATTCCCATGTTTTTTTTTGAATGGGAACCATACTATGCAAAGATCCATGTGTTTTTCGCATTTATTTTGTCAAAGGAATGTTCTTTGAATCCTCATCTCTCATCTCTCTCTCTCTCTCTCTCTCTCTCTCTCTTGATGAGGACCACACCATGCAAGGACTTATTTGACTTCCTATTGTGAAATGACACAGAATAGTGAGAAGCTCACGAGAACACCCTTTCACATAGGAAAATAAAAAAGCATGAAGAATACCACATCCCTTTGAAGACACACCCTATCCAAACCTTTGATTCCTTCCGAATTCTAGAAACTACACAAGTCACCAATTTATTAAAGTTGCATTAATGAAGAAGGGACTGAATGTTTCCAACATAAGAAACACCATAGAGTATGTGGATGGGTGGATGATGTGGACTCACTACCTATTACATGAAAATAAACCATGTCCTAGTCGTCAATAACAACATTCAAAGTTAGAAACTAGACATCAACAATCAAATTACAAATGAAACATACCACCATCAAGTAGCACATTACCATTGTACCTAACACCTTATTAGCAAAAAGAGTAGAGAAACACATCAACACAAGAAGATATATAAAAGAAAGTAAAAGATTATGCAATAAATATCAAATATATTAACAATGGTGTAAAAAAAAACTTAGGAAAGATCAATAACCTGAAAAACAAAAATATGTAAAAGAAAAAATATGAAAACAAAAATTTGTAAAATGAAAAATGTGTAAAACAAAAAAAGTAAAAAGACTAAGGAGCCATGAAAAGTGTTAGTATGGGTGGCCATCTCCCCCACAACTAAGTTGAAAGGGGGAGATCCAAAAGATTGAGCATGGTTGTCCATCTGTTGATGTGTTTGTTGGGTTGGTTGGTTTGGGCTCATGCAAAGGTTTTACTTGTTGGATGTTGACTAATTATTTTTTGTTTGGGCTATTAGGTTTGTAGATGATCATGGCCCAAAATGGAAAAGTTTCATCAATAATGTAAGGTTCTTTCCACAATGTTTGAAATTTGGTTAGTTGGGGTACATGTGTAGGATTCCAATAGAGAACCTTGTCTCCTAGTTGAAACTTAACTTTTCTTATTTTGAGATTATGGCATTTCTTGTTGAATGCCTTATGCATTTCGTTGGATGCCAAGGCCATTAAATAATTTTTATCTAGCAAGTTGAGGTTTATTAATCATTCTTTCTACGCTAGAGTTAGATTTAGGTCAAGGTCACATGCTATAGAGAGTGTACAAAGCTCAGATTAGATGGGTAGTGTTGGTAGTTTTCTGTACACAAGCTCATAGGGAGAATAACCTATAAGAAGCTTCCAAGTGGAGCGATAGGCCCAAAGGGCATCATGTAACTTGGTGCTCTAGTCCCTTCGGTATTTGCTAATGGTGCACGTTAGAATTTTTGTAATCTCCTGATTAGTGACCTCAACTTAACCATTGGCTTGGAGGTGATATGGTGTTGTGAGTTTATTCTCAACCCTCAAGCGCTACATCAATTTCTAGAAAGTGGCACCTATAAAATGAGTTCCATTATTAAAAATTAATGCATGAGGCACACCAAACCTATTTATGATATTTTCTTATACAAACCAAGTAGTAGTGATGGATGTATATTTGGTGACGGTTGCTTCTTCTGCCCACTTGGTGCAATAGTCAACTACAACTATGCTATATGTCTTTCCATTTGATAAAGGTGTGATGGGACCCATAAAGTCAATGCCCCAAATATCGAATGGCTTAAGAGGTTGAATCCATTGCTGTGGCCCCTCTATTTAAGCTATCATTCAACCATTCCTCTAGCAACAATCACAAGCATAGATAAAATGATGTACATCCCTAAAGATTGTTGGCCAATAATATCCTTCCATGAGAATTTTTATAGCCATGCATCTTCCAGCATAATGGCCCCCACAAGGGCCTTTGTGAGCATCATGGAGAATGTGTGGTTGATCTGTATCAGGGACACACCAATGTACCAAGCCATCAGGATAGACTTTGTAAAGTTTTCTGTTAATTTCCATGACATGCTTGACTTGGTGAAAAAACTATTGTTTCTTTCAAGTATCTAGCCCTTGCGGCAATTCTTGCTTGAGTAGATAAGTGAGGATGGCATCATACCATTTTGGTTCATTGAGAATTTATGCATTAATCACCCTTGAAAGGAGAGATTTGTCAGGGAATTGATCAAATAAGGGGCTCTCTTTCTCCTTTCCATCCCATCTTAGTCACGATAAATGATCTACAACCTCATTCTCTACACCTTTTCAATCTAATATCGTGAGATCAAACTCCTACAAAATCATGAGCCACCATATGACATGATGGCTTACTATTGGCTTATTTATTAGAAATTGGATGGTGCTCTGAGCTATGTGCATGAACACTTTATAACCAAGCACATAGTACCTGAAATTCTCTAAGGCAAACACCACTGCCATCAACTCCTTTTCTATGGTGGTCTAGTTCAACTATGCATCTACAATGCTCCAGCTTGTGTAGTGAATGTAATATAGATGTTTTTTATCATCCATCTGTATAAGCACTACCCCCAAAGCATAATTTGATGCATCGATCATCACATGAAATAGTTTGGACCAATCAGGTGGTTGTAGAATGGGGGTTTTAACAAGTTTTTTCTTCAGTTACTGAAATGCTATTTCACATGCAGGGGTCTAGATAAATGATGCATCCTTCTTTGTTAATTCTGCCAACGGCTTAGTGATTTTGGAAAAATTCTCAATGAAGTGCCTATAGTAGCCAGTATGACTAAGGAATGATTGCACTTATTTAACTATTTAAGGTTAGCAGGTTATTTCTTGGATGAACCTTATTTTTTCTAGGTCCATCTTAATTCCTACTTTTGAAATACGATGCCCCAAGACTATGCCTTCCTAGACCATAAGATGGCTATTTTGCCAATTGATTTGGAGGTTTTTTTCAACACATCTCTTTAACACCTACTTAAGATGATCTAGGGCTTGCTCGAACATAGCTCTGTAGGTAGAAAAATCATCCATGAAGACTTGTACCTCACTACTGATCTATTGTTGGAAAATGCTAAGAACTAATCATTGGAATGTGGCTGGGACATTACATAGACCGAATGGCATCTAACAATAAACAAAAGCCCCCCCCCCCCAAAGACTTGTGAAAGCTATCTTTGCCTAATTCTCTAGTGCAATCCAGATTTGATTATAACCACTATAACCGTCTAGAAAGCTGTAATAGTAATTCTTAGAAATGGTGTCCAACACTAGGTTGACAAAAGGAAATGGAAAATGATCTTTGAAAGTTGTCATGTTGAGTAGCTAAAAGTTGATGCACACCCACCATTTTCATCCTTTCTTAGGTACAATCATGAGTGGGCTGACCCACTCACTATCTATGATAGGGTAGATGAATCCCACCTTGAGGAGTTGTTCAATATCCTCTTTGACAATTTGCTTTAATTTGGGATTAAGACATCGTTGTGGTTGTTGTTTCAGCTCAATGGTAGGGTTAGTGTATATTTGGTGTTGGCATATTCTTCGATCTATTCTAGTGAGCTTAGAATATGACTAGGCAAAGGCTGCTAACCATTTTCCCACAACTTTTATCAACATTCTCTTTTGTTCTATTGCAAGCTTGGCATTGATGATGATCGACGGCCTTCCATTTTTTAAGAATACATCCATCCCAGCCAATAGTGTCTTCAATTCAAGGGGTTCTTATCTAAAATTGACATCATTATTTGCTCCTTCAGAGAGCTAGTGATGAACTTGCTCGAGTTCATCCATACTTGCAACATATTTGTATGTTAGGCCCTCAGTAGGTTCCATGCATAAGGGATTGCTGCTAGGATCAGTTGTCAGCCACTAGGTGCCTTCTTGTTTTGTAGCTGCTACGTATAGACATCTTTGGATTTCAACTTCTGGTGCACACTGCTTGCATATAGAGATAGATGTTCACTTTACTGACCATAACTTCTACACACAATGGCACACTAAATCACTTTACTAACTATAACTTCTATACACAATGGCACCCTGAATCACTGTACGTGATACATGGAACCCTCTTCTTCTTGATCTTTCAAAATTCATTTTCTTTTGATATCTCTAAGGAAAGATCTCTAATGCCCATTTTGGCATCAACAGTGCTTAACCATGTCCTTCCCATAATAATTGGGAAGTCCCCCTTGTAGTTCTCCACCTTGATTACTAAGAAGTTGACAGGATATGACCACCCACAAACAATGGTTACGATGTCCTCAACCAATTCCAATGGAACAGTGATGGATTGGTCTACCAATTCTAGCTAGATGTTTCTCTTCTTTAAAGGAGGAAGGTTCCACATTGTGTGCATCTCATGCAAGATTAGATTAATATCAGAACTAGAGTTAGGAAGAGCCTTACAAGGCTCATTCCCAACAATTTGCAAATATACTAGGGGACTCCTAGGATCAGCTAACTTTCTAGGCAGGTTACCAACTTGAATCCAATTAGATAGAACATGGGTTATCATTATAGTATGGATTCGAGAAGGATTTTTGTTTGAAGAGGTCTCAGATGAAGATGAGATAGAGAAAGGTGGAGGAGCAGGGTTACCAGCCACCAAAGTGTCTAAAGGCTTTGGTGGATTACAAGGTCGGAAGAAAGGTCTTTTCTTTGTTCATGGTTTCAACCCATTTGATGGGTTAACCAATTGCAGATTAACCACCCTCATTGTGTTCCTTTACTGTGGTTGGGTAGGCAATTCACTCTACATGGATGGAGCAAGTGGTAGCTATGCAGGAGGTGGAGGAGTAGGTGCAGGGACAAGAGGTGCATGAGGATAGTATGTGGCATCCCTCCTTGGATAGGGTGATTGGTATGCTTCAGGAGGATAGTGGTGAGGTTGGCAAGTGGCAACATGACAAGAGGAGTCCCATGGAGATGAAGGTTACTAAACATAGTAATCATAGGGATCTAGTTGCTGATAAGGGTACTGCTATCTTAGAGGTGGTAATGCCCACGATTGTGGTTGCTGCCACTAGTGGTACAATTCATAAGGATGTGGTGGAGTTCCACTTAGATAGTACTGCTATGGTTGGTGGAACTGCTGAGGATTGCCTTGTGGATAAGGTAATCTTTTGGGTGTTTGCCTTTGTGTAAGTCATGGATGTAAGGCATACACCCCAAATTCCTACAAGTGTGACACAATTGGGCAACATCCCTTAGGATGTTCATGCTAACAGATGTCACAACCACCATCATCATCTAAGTCACTATCCATAGCCATCTCTATTGTAGCCATTTTACCCTTACCCTTAGATATGGCACATTTAGCTTTCTTATGTCTCCGGCACTAGCGCTCACCACTTTACTCCTTAGGCTCTTCAGTAATTTTTAAGATAACTTAAAACCTATTATCCATGGAGTCCCATAATTGGTCAACTGTAGCCATGATTTCATAATGCAATTGTTAGAGTGGCAAGGTTTTTTGATTAGCCACCTCATCTTTGGTTAATTCATCCTCACTGTCACAAAATTGAACTCCCATTTTGTGGTAGAACGATCACTGTTGTATTACTCTGCACTTTCTCATTTTCTCAATTCCTCCTCCTCCTTGGCTACCTACTCAATTAACTTTTGAATCCAATAAGTGCTTAACTCTACCAATCTCCCTTGGGCATAGATGTCAAGGATTTTCCTAGTTTCAAACCGTAACCTTTCTATGATATGACAAAGCTGATCAAGCTAAGAGTATCCATGGTTGGCACACCTATGCAATAGAGAGTAGTATAAGCCAATAGCAGCATCCAAGGACTCATAGTTTCCTTATTTCCACCCTTGAATATGCTTCCTTAGATTGGATACTCAAGAGTACGTTTAATATTTGTCATTGAACAATTTCAACATTGTACTCCACCACCTGATTGATTTTAGTTCCAGAGATTGGTACCAATTTTTTGTGTCCTTTATGAATGTCCTTGAAAATAATTTTAGCTTCTGCTAGTCATCTTAATATTTTACAAGGCACATGCATCTTGAAAGTCTTGTAGGTGATTTTGCGAATCAACATCATATCATCCCTCGAACTGAGGGATATTGTTCATGTCCAACCTCTTTATTCTGCTATCTTTCACTTGCCTTATTGGAATCCTCATAGTTGTTGCAATGTTCAACATGCCCTGAGTGACAAGTAGAGGTTTATCAAGGTCATGATGATGATGCCTATGATGTTCTCTCTCTACTTACCATTCTTTCTTGATGATGGGTCTCTCGAGATTGCCCATGTCTTCGGTCACGATTATCTCAACAATCCCTTCTGTTGTTCTGGTCTCGTCGGTCACCTCCATCATAGTTATTCCTTCTACGACCATGATCTAAGCTAAATGAAGAAGAAGAAGAAGACGATGAAGGGGAAAAAGAATGAGAACTTGCTCTGTGTTGATGCCTCTCATCCTTCCTTCAATGCTTGTAACCATGATTGCAATCATGATCTCCTTTGTTCCCCTTTTCCTGACTTACTTCTCCGGATCCATTTTTGTCATTGGATCCATTTTGACTAGAACCTAGATTATGAATTGTGGATTGTAAATTCTGGTTGAGGGCTCCCTAAACAAAGTCAAAGAGAGGAGAATCACTAGAGTAGTCTCCTCCATCAAATGGGCCAAGCAAAGGTGGAAAAGTGTTTGATCCCTTACCCTTCACAAGCACATGTTGGTGCTCCAGCTAACAATCTCTTAATCTTTGTGCTTCAGTGGGATGATAATCCCTTGAGTCGGGATCTTGCATCTCGTCTTCTCCATGAAGATGTTGAAGCTTATGTCGTGTGAGCATTACTTGGAGCATTGCTAGAATAGATCGGTCAGGTGGAAACACAATGTTTCCTTTCATATCACACCATCACAATAGTTCATCTTGATGCAAGATGAAGGTGAAGTCAGGTACATACTCATTAGGATGAGCATATACCACTCAGTATTATTGAGGCACCTGGATTGTCCTAGGTAGAGATGGGATCTTGTGAGAAGAAGACATTATGTGTTAATGAACTTATAGGTAGTGTGCATTTAGAGTTTAATTTAATTATAATAATTTTTATTTTCATAAGATTTGACTCTTAGGGTTCGAACAACAAGTTTACTTAGTTTCACTCGGTTTAGATAGCGCACGTAGAACTACAGTCCCCAGTAACAATGCCAATGATGAGCAATGAGGTACCCCTATGTCCAATCATACAAATCATAGGCATTCACATGCGATCTAGTCAAATTCCATAGACTATAATTATAAAGTATGCCAAAGCTAAATAGTGTGTGTGTGTGTTGTTCATTTGTTGTCTTCCTAATCCCACTTGTGGAATGAAATTTTATGGTTAAGTGTGACTAAGGCATAAGATTTTTATTATTCTATGTTTTAACAAATTACTCACCTAGAACAAGAATAAAATTAAGAGTGATTAAATGCTAAGTAAACTCTGGTCTAATCTAGCTTAACACAAGTAACCATTCCCACTTCTCGGACACATCCTAAACTTTGTGTAAACACTACTGGGTTGTCAAATGCTAGTCATTTTTGAGCTACCAAGTGTCACACATATGTTTGAAGGGGTCATGCTTGTGTAATTTAATGAGTTTCTTGATTAATCAAAACTAATTACTACATAAATAACATTAATGTAAATTGCATGAAACGATAATATATAAATGCATAAGAAAGAAAGTCTCAAGTGCTCTAAGGAATGAATCAAAGAGTTCATCTTTATTGCCAACACAATGATGTGTTCAGGTACATCAATGCTTAAATAAAGATCCGTTCATACTTAGACCTTCTATTGTGGGCACTTGGAAAATATTCTAACTCTCAAATGAACAAATTGTAAGAGTTTCACTACTTGACTATCAAAAAATACTCTCAATTGTGTGCCTAAGGGCTGTATTTATAGACTCGAGAGTAACTCTATGATATCGAATGTATGATATCGCATCTTGGGTGAAGTGTGTGAAAAACACAATTCATTAGCTAGGTTCTCAACTATAGACCATTGATTGATGAAGCATTACCTAAGAACATTTAGTTCTACATTTGCAACCTCAAGCTTTTACTTGGTATCTTTGTGATGCTTAAACTAAACTTTGTAGAACAAGTACAAACTAGGCACCTATTTCTCTAATTCAGACCATAGTCAGCATCACTAAATTTTCATATCAGAGATTTGAAAGCTCTATGTACTCTATCATCTCCTTGATTTGTAGCTTCTTCATGTGAATCTCTACCTTGTTGTAGTCATTGAGCCCATCAAAGATAAGTTGCCAGACATCACCTCCTTTCTTGAGTTGTTGAAGGGCCTGTACTGTTCAAAATCATCGGTCTCCGGCTAGAAGGAAACAGAGGCTGTGGGATCACAGGACGCGCACAGAAGACCCTACCTTCGCCTGAGGGCAAGCTGGAATGAATGAAGGTAGAGTACCTTGGGTGGGCCACACGCAGATCAGACAAGGATTTCCCCAAACGTGCACCGAAGTGCTATACGCTAGGTTATACGTAAACGACGTAACGGGCGTAAATCAAAGCGTAAACAGCGCAAACGATGCGAACAGAGCATAGACGTAAACAAGCGTAAATAGAATACATGCGAGAATTAATGTAGACTGTAAACAATTGTAGGAAGAAAATGTAACAATGGCATTACAGAATGAAAGTACAATGCACCGGTCTAACACAGTTATGACAGGAACACAAGGCGGACGAAAAGCCCCGGTGGATGCAAGGATGACTGTGGGCTGGTTTGCACTATAGGCACAACATAGAGGCTGTATGCTTAGCGTACAGGGTTATCCAGCGTAAGAGGTTTTGTGCTCTCGTTCTTAGCGTCTCTATTCTCTGGTGTGCTCTGGGAATTTGCCAACTATGCGGATTTCATGAAAAATTGGGGTTTTATATAGGTTTTTGATGGCAGACTTAGGTTGGAGGACACGTGGCACATTGACCAGGTGCAAGAGCGTAAAATTTACAAGTGTACAATATATTACATTTGACGGGCGTATACGCTATCTGCAGCGAGCGTAGACTGTGGGCGTATACGTTGGCGGTGTTGGGTGTATGCGAACTTAGGCGTAGATGTCATGGACGCTGGCGTATACGCTGGGTGTATACGCTGATGGATGCTGGGCATATACGTTGGGTGTATACGCTGATGTGCTGCTTTGTACCAAATTTTGTTCTGCAGTGCTATTTCCATGTTGTCTCCAGGGATCTTATTGCTGGGTGTATGCATCTGTTGTATTTTGCTGAGCGTACATGTGAGGCGTATACGTTGGACGTATACGCTGTGAACTTGAGCGTACACGCTAGGCCTATACACTGAGATTTTGAGCGTATACGCTGGGAATGTACACTTGGGTGTATACACTGGGCGTATACGCTGGGACTACATACTTGGTGAAAATTAAGCATCGGATCTCCAAAATTGCCAAGTGTGACACCGGATGTAGCTGTGGTTGTCTGTGGGTCCCAGGGACCTGCTTGGTGTTGGACAAATACTAAGCTCAAAATTTTGTGGTGTTTCATTGGCCCCTCTTTGTTGACGTTTGGAGGAATTGACCCGAGAAGCGTCGACAAAGAAGTACAAAACACCATAAGCAACTTGATAGAGACTTTGTCCATTGCCACTTGACTAGACATCATCATATCGTGTTCAGTAGTACATGGAATTGGGAAAGTGAAATTTGTAACTGGTAGGAGAATGGGGATTGTGGGGACTAGTAACTGCCTAAGGAATTGTGCTTGGTGAAAAGGGGATGCTCTGGTGTGTGTCATGCTGGTCCTTGTCAATAGCCCTTATTTAGCAGACTTGGAATCCAGACATGTGATGTGCGTCCTTTGGCAGAACAAGACTCTTGAGTAATGTTCAAGAGAACTTGCTGGCAAGACGAAAGCCACGGGAGGATGTGTTATATTCTTTGGAGAAACAGGGCCCTTTGTTTAGGGGAACCTGTTAGCGGAGAGCCAAAGCTATGCAACTAGATGTTTCTTGATTATTTTTGACATGAGTACTTAGTTCCAAGACAACTGCCTTCCTGCCTGGGGCTTGTATGGGAAGTGCCAAGGGTCTTGCATTTTTTTTTGAAGAGAAACTTTGCCTCGATTTTGTACTCATGCGCAAGTGCTATGTCGTGTGTTGCAGTTGCCTCAAAGTGTTACAGTATGCAACAACGTGCTCAAAGTTTTGGATGTACTGGGTGTATCAAAGGTGTGACTGAGTAAACTGTGTCAGTGAATAATTAGAGAGTGTGTCGGGAGATGGGGATGTACTAGCGAATGGCTTGATTTAGTCTTGTCATGTGTGTTGTGAACATTGTCCCATCTTGCTGCTTATGATGAAATGCATTCTTGTGCAAAAACCTCTGGGTGTTATCCTGCAAACATAACTCCAAGGAAACAAGAAAATCGTGAGTGAATAAGCGAGCTTAAACTTACATAGTTACAAAGACATTGGAGGTGATTTTAGGCACTGTATATGAGTGGCAACGACATTAGTGGGATTGTATGATGGCAAGCGATGCAATGATTCTGATGAAGTTTGAATGTGGCGGTGGATTGAGGAACCAGAGATGAACTTGCCGGTTTATAGTCTTGGTGAACTATCATGGGTTAGTTTTGTATCATAACCCATTGGACATTTCCCGTTTAGCATCGTGGCAGACGTTACGTTGCTAGTTTTTAGTTGTAGCGGACTATGAAGAGGCAAACTAGTTTATAGTTTTAGCGGACTCTGGCGAGTGCGACCATGGCAGTTTACCATCGTGTCAGATGGGTGCTAGTTTATCGTCATTGTGGACATTGTGTGGTATCAGTTTATTGTCATGATTCTAGGACGAGCTATGGTATCAGTTTTAAGTCATGATCCAGGACTATTCTGTGGTATCAGTTTATAGTCGTGACTCCAGGACTCATACGTACCTAAGCTTGTACTCAAATGTAGAACGGTTTTAGGAACAAGTGATTGGTTGGATTAGCAAGCTCATTCCCTTCTATATCAGTGAGCTTAATTTCTCCGTTGTCAAATGCNGATTAGCAAGCTCATTCCCTTCTATATCAGTGAGCTTAATTTCTCCATTGTCAAATGTTGTAATGACCAAGTAAGGCCCTTCCTAGTTGGCTGAGAATTTGTCTGAGTGTTCTCGAACTGCCTTAAGTACAAGGTCACCTTCTTTGATGGGGTGCTTATGGGTGTCGTGCCGATGTCGTTGCCGTTGTTGTTTTTGATACCATTCGATCTGATCGAGTGCGCATATGCATTCTTCCTCCACCGAGTCGAGGTCAATGGTGCACAGATCATTATTCTGCCCATCGTCGAGGAGTCCGAAAAGTATTATCCTTAAAGATGGTACCTGTAATTCTCGAGGTAAAACAGCTTCTGAACCGTAAATAAGACTATATGGCGTTTTACCTGTTGAGGTTCGATGTGTAGTACGGTATGCCCACAATGTGTATATTAGCTGTTTGTGCCATCTTCGCTTGCTTTGGGTGAGCATCTTTTTGAGTATTGTAATAATCGTTTTGTTCATCGCCTCTGCTTGCCCATTGCTCTGAGGATAGTAAGGGGATGAAAACGAGTGTTTGATCCCTAGACTTTCACAAAAGGTTTTGGTCTCGGTACTGCTAAATTGTGGCCCGTTGTCAGTGATGATTGTCATGGGAATGCCAAAGCGGGTTATAATGTTTTCGAGAATAAAATTGCATACATGTTTAGATGTAGTTTTTCGAAGGGGAGTAGCTTATACCCACTTCGTGAAATATTCGGTTGCGGTTATGACGAAACTATGCCCTGCAGAAGATGAGGGTGTTATCAGGTTGATAAGGTCCAATCCCCACTTTTGAAAGGGCCACGTGATTTGTGCTGTATGCAACTCATTTGATGGGACATGTATTAGATTGCTATGTTTTTGACAAGTACTACATGTTTTGACCTTCGAGAGATAGTCGTATTCCATGTGTGGCCAATAATAACCTAAGCGTCTTATCTTTGTTGCCATGGCTTTTTGTGCTATATGTCCTCTGCATAGTCCATCGTGTACTTGTCCGACAATGGTTTGGGCATCGGTACTATTGACGCATGTTAGCAGTATGCCTTCGTAAGATCTACGACATAATATGTCCCCTACCAGGGTATACTGCTTAGAACGTTTTCGTACTGCATCCTTTTGTGCATTTGTTAGATGTCGTGATGTTTCACCACATAGAAGGTATTCTTTTATATCATCATACCATTCTATCACGCGTGTTGTGCTAACAGATGCGATCAGTAGCGTGTCAAGAGTATCGATTATTGGTTCGGCACAGCTGGTTAGGGAGCTTGGTAACATGTGGAACATGTCAGGCGATATGTTTAATGTCAAGGTGGCTAGTGCATCTACGATGGTATTGTCATTTCTGGAGATGTGTTGTGCATTGATGTTTTCGAATTGCCTCATTAGGTGTTTTTCCAGGTCGTAGTATGGTTTTAAATGTTGGGCTTTACATGTATAGATGTCTGTAACTTGGTTTATGACCAGTTGCAAGTCTCCTCTGACCACAAGCCTTGTGATGTCTAAAGCCAATGCTGCCACGAGACCTCTAAGGAGACCTTCGTACTCTGCTGTGTTGTTGGTATAATGGAAGTTGAAACGATAAGCAAAGGGTTGGATTTCCCCAGAGGGATAGGTGATGACAGCGGCTGCACTTCCCCCTCGAGAGGTGGATGCTCCATCAAAGTTTAGAATGGCATCGTAGTCGTTGGGCACTATGTTTATTGCGCTTATATCTTCATCGGGGAATTCTGGTTCTATTATCGCTTGATCGCGCGTTGATGACGTAGCCATTTGACTTGCTATGGCTTGACCCTTAACTAATGATTGTGCTATGTAATGCAGGTCAAATTCAGCTATCATGGCTTTCCAGCGGGCTATCCGACTCGTTTCGTAAATGTTTCCTGTGATGGCCCTGAGCACATTGTCCTTGCAAATTATATTAACTTGGTTACGGAAGAGGTAATGTCGCCATTTTCTCAAAGAAAAGACCAAAGTTAAACACGACCTCTCCATGTTGTTATACCTTTTCTCGTGGGCAACTAATGCATGGCTTAAGTAATATACAGGGACTTCGGTTCCTTCATCTTGTTTCTGGCAAAGCATAGACATGATTGACGAATTTGAAGTAGCAAGGTAGATGTAAAATAGTTTATTATTTTGAGGTGGATAAACCATGGGTAGTCGGGCAAGTGCGGTTTTAATGTTATCAAATGCTTCTTGACACTGCGGAGTCCATTCAAAATGGACGTTCTTGCATAACAGGTGGTTCATGGGTTCTAGTTTGTCTGTCAATTTTTCTATGAAGCGCCTGATAAACTGTAATCTACCTTGTAGACCTCGAAGTTAGGTAAGGTTGCCTGGTGGTTTTAGGTTTGTTATGGCCTTAACCTTATCGGGGTCTACTCCTATCCCTACTTCTGAGGCTATAAATCCAAGCATTTTGCCTGTCTTGATGGCGAAGACACATTTTTTTGGGTTGAGTCTCAACTTATACTTTAAACAACGTTTTAATACCAGGTCAAGGTCTTGTACATGTTGTTCTGATGTTTTTGACTTAACCACAATGTCGTCTACATAGTCGTTGAGCAAGTGTAACATGTAATCACTGAAGATGAATGTCATTACTCTTTGATATGTGGCCCCAGCATTTTTGAGACTAAAGGGCATCATTGTGTAACAAAAGGTTCCCCATGGTGTCATAAAGGTTGTCTAAAGCTGATGCTCTGGGTTTATGAGTATTTGATTGTATCCCGAGAATCCATCCATAAAAGATAATAGTGCGTGCCCAGCGGTCGAATCAACAAGTTGATCGATGCTGGGTAGAGGAAAATCATCTTTTATGGTTGCAACATTTAAATCCCGGAAGTCAATGCATAAGCGAATGCTTCCATTCTTTTTTGGAACAATGACCATGTTGGATACCCACTTGGCGTAATCAACAGCCTGGATAAAACCAGCTTGATAAAGCTTGGTGATCTCATTACGAACTGCCAAGGCCACTTCGGGTTTAACCTTTCGTGCCTTTTGTTTTACCGGTCTCAATTTCGAGTGAAGGATAATGTTGTGCTGGATAATTCGAGGATCTAATCCGGGCATGTCCATGTAAGACCAAGCGAATGCTTTCATGTTCTCCCTAAGCATGTCTTCAATGTTTTTGGCTAGTTGCAGTTTGAGTAATGTGCTTAATTTTAGTATTTTAATTTCCCCATCGGGCATGGTGATGGGGGTTTCGGTCAACAGGTCTTCAGTATAATTTTCGGCTTCTATGTCAAGGGATTTTGTCATGCCTTTGTAGTTGTCTATTATTTGCTGTGTTGAGGCTATGACTACATCATCCATTGATGGACTTAAGTGGAAGAGGTTTATGTTGATGTCCCTTGTAATTTTTTTGTATGGTCCATCGATAATTAATGGTTCGGTTAAGTGCTGGCAGTCCATCAGGCTTGCTCCTGCCAATAAACCGAGAGCTGAATGAGCTAATGGGTATTGTTCTTATGCTCTTTGGTAATTTTAGATTATGTGTACATACATGATGGTGGATTATCATCACACCGAGACGCATGGCAGTTCAAAGCCGTACCGGGCCGTAATGGTAGTTTAAGGCCATACCGGGCCGTAACGGCAGTTTAAGGCCATACCGAGCTGTCACGGAAGTTTAAGGCCATACCGAGCCATCACGGCAATTTACGCTGGAATTTTTGGCGTAAACGAGTGAAATGGGGTTCACAGGGGAACTGGGGTGCAATGATATAGATATGTATTTTCTTTTTATATTTTCTGAGAAATTTTTAGTCTAAAATAAGTAAAGAAAGGCGAAAAAGGCAAAAAGTAGGAGAACAAGAGGCGGCGGCATCGGCAGCGGCGGCAGCGTCAACGGAGCGCTATATAAAGGGGTGGAAGCTTCATTTGTTACACTGCATTCTGAGCGTAAGTAACTGAGCGAGCGTAAGCGTAAATTGTGAAACCTAGCGTAAGCGTAAACCCAAACCTCAGCGTAGAAGCCAACGATCAAACCCCAGCGTAAACGCCAACGATCAAACCCTAGCGTAAACGCCAACGATCAAACCCCAGCGTAGACGCCAAGCGTAGAGGGTCGAGCGTAGGTGTACAAAGTTTTAACCCTTAGCGTAAGTTGTTAATCCTAGCGTAGACGTCGAGATGCGCAAAGGCAAGGAAGTGGAAGGGTAGGGGAGGAAGGGTCGTGACTTAAACTTCGCAGAGGAGAGTGAAGCCATGCTGCAGTGTCTGCCCCGGCCAAGGATTCCATCATGGCCTGGAACATCACACAGGTAGGCTCTAATCCCGCCTCTGTTAGTTATTTTTGCTTATGCATGTTTCGTAGCGTAGACGGTCTCGCAGAGGGTTTCGGCGTATACGCCGAGCGTAAAGTTTAGCGTAGAGACTTCGGCGTATACGCTGAGTGTAAATTCGCAGTGTAAGGTCGGGTTAGCGTAAACTGTCATAGCATAATCTATTTTTAGTGCACAACGTAATCACTTTTTCTTGCACAAAGCGTAGACGGTTGTATCAGCGTATACGCTGAAGGCTATACGACGTAATAAGTTTTCTATGCACAAAGTTCTGTTTTGTCAACGTAAGCTTTCTGTTTTATCAGCGTAGACGACCTACACTGTGATGGTGTATATGTTGAGCGTACACAGTTGTCTTTTGAGTATAATATAGCGTAGACTTGTTTTTCATGTTTCCGGCGTAGACTGTTTGTTCAGTGTCTAGCGTAGACTATTTACACTGATCACATTCGTGGTGTATACGCTAAAGGTTTCTTTAGCGTATACGCTGAACGTAAGAGGTTTGGGCGATAGCGTAAACAGTTGGTTGTCAACGTATACGCTGGGTCAGATAGCGTATACGCCAGGCGTAAACAAATTTTGGCAGCGTATACGCTAGGTTTGGCAGCGTATACGCTAGGTTTGGCAGCGTATACGCCGAGCGTAAACAGTCAAGAAATTTTTCTAAGTGTCGGTCTGCGATATGAACTTTGTTATTTTTGGTGTCATTTTGATGCATGGCTGATTTTACGTCGGTACTTCAGTTGTTTGCAGGGACACCAAGCCTTTTCTCCTCACGGTTGAACTTGTTGGCGTGCTAACATGGTTTGGCCCCATTGAGGCGAATGAGCCTACCCCGGACCTAACTGTGGACCACAACGGGGTCTGGTTCAGAGAAGGTGCGTCTGAATTCCTGTCCTTCATATTGGACAATTTTGAAGTAGTTATCTGGTCACACTTGAATGAATTGGTGGCGCGGAGCATACTTGAGGCAATGCTACCAGGAGCTGCAGAGGGTGTCGTTGTCTTCATGGAAGACATCGACTAGGGGCAGCTTACGAATGAGGACGGTTCTTCCCGCAGGCCCAGGTCCACACGCCCGTTAGTGCGCGTGTGGGCCCGATTACCACGAGGGCAGGACTACCTCGACAATACCTTATTTTTAGCCACGTGTGCGCACACATTGTTCTAGAACCCTCCTGGCACAGTGTACCGGGTGGGCAGGTAAGACCGTTCAAGTCTATTGCTTCTTTTCGTCATTTGGCATTTGCCTCAGTTTTGACATCCGTTCGTTTTTAGGCCTAAAGTTAATGCAGACAAAATATGTGTCGAGGATGATGGGCTTGCCTTAACTCGTACCACTCTAGAGGCATTTATGGTAGGTCCCACCCTTCATAAAGCTGTATTAGCTCTAATGAAGGGGGATATCATCTATTTTCACCAACGGTTCTCTAGAGCGTTGGCAATGTGTCAGGCTCGCGGATGGCTAGATAAAGATTGATCAGACTAGGGGCCAGTTTTCCCTCGTGACTCTGGTTCAAGCAGCACATCCAAGTCTACTACGGGAGATAAATGATAATGTCTTTTGGATGTGCTAACGTATTTGTTCAACTATCGGGCGTTATGCTGATGTGATGACTTTGAATTGTGTTTGCAGTTGATGTACCTCCTGGCGGGGATCTTATCACAACTGAGCGAACTGAGACAACCCTATCAATGAAGTTCGGGGAGGTGACTAAGGCCCAAAAATGGTTACACAACCATGCTCCGCCATCTATTGTTCACTGCTTAGACAATGCCGACCTCATGGAGCTCTTCACGACCCCGAGTCCTGATGTATCTATAGGAGAAATGATCGGGATCGTGGATTCCTTTAACGAGTCTGTCTCCTACTACAGCACCCGGATTAAGGGTGTTAAGGTAGTTTTCCATCTATCGCCAGAATTCTTTTCAAACTTATTTGGGGTACCGGCAGATGGCATAAGTGTAGTTTTAGACAGAGCTCATAAGGAGCTCCAAACGGTGCGTGAGTTGGAGGACTGGTTGGGCCTGGCCAAGGGTACCAAAGGATTCTCGATGTAGGGGAAAGCAAAGGTTGAGGAGGTAAATGACCTGTATCCCCTGTTTAGGGCACGGGTATTTCCCAAAACCCTTTCCCAGGTATAGAGTCTTGGGGTTGAGGTTGTACGTGTCATGCGAACTATCTTGGAAACTGGCATGCGCTATAATTGGGCTGAATTTTTGTTGTCGGGCATGCACAAGGAGATAGTGCGATTGCACTCGAATGTCGAGGCGCAATCCCACTTCACCTTTGCCTTCTTCGCCAGTTACCTTCGTCACTTCGCCGAATTTCTGATAGTCCGCGCGGACAACAGGTTTGTTCTACGGGATCGGGGTCAACTATCCCGCCCATGGATCAACCACTTGTTCGAGACAGCTAAGTCCCAGGATGCGCCTGAGGGCATCGACGAGTTCGTGTCTATTACGACTGGGGGATCGTCGGGTACCGCAATTCATACTCGCGATAGTCTGGGATTAGAGTCAGATGATGTACCCCTCACTGCAAGGAGGGCTGAGCGGGTTATCAAAGAAACTGTTGGCTAGGCCAAAACAAAGCTGAAGAGACACGAACGCGCAACTAAGGAAGATTCTAATGTGAGGGAGCCACGAGTAAAGCGCATATGATTCAAGATGCCCGGTAAGTAGACTTCGCTAGCTTATTATTTTATTGTTTTTATTTTGTTCATAATTTTTTCTTCAATCGCTTACATGTCACTAATGTCTTTGGCTTGGTTTGAGAAGTGAGGAAGCAGGCGCTAGAAACCATTACTGAGGAGGAAGAGACCAACACGAAGCGGAATAATGAAGAGGAAAATGTGGAGAAGGATCAGGGAGGAGGAACGGAGGAGTTAAAGGAAAACACCACAGAAACTGAGCCATTGGATGATCAAGGTGGTGTCGACCAGATGTTCATCAGTTTTCTCAAGGGAAATCTGGACTTAGGGGATCCCCCAGAAGGTGACAAGGAGCACGATATGTTTTCTTTTTATTTCACTTTATACTGCTTCGTTAGTTGTCATTTCTATGGTCTTTTATTTTCATGTTTTCATTTCTTCCAGACGAAGGCAGCGAGACCAAGACGGTGCGGTTAGACGTACCCATGAAGACAGTTCCCCCTGAGAGGACCACAGAGGTTAGTTCATCCTGCACCCGTGAGCCATTTACTTGGACGGAAATGCCAAGTAAGATGGATTTTGTGGCTGGAATTGCAGAAGAAGTTGTCAAATGAATTCAGGAGGTTCAATCTGAAATAGGTATAACGTTTTAAATCGTTTTCCATTTTAACGTTTCGCATCTTGTTCATGTTATCTTAACGTTTGACCTTTTTGTATGTATAGGTGCCAAGTTGAGGTGGGATTCCTCTGAGACAATCAGCATAGAAAGTTTACCCTCACTATCCCCAGAGGTTGAGCAGGTGCCAAGGCCTATTTATTATGAGATGGCGGAAGGCCTAATACACAACGCCAAGTCACTATGGACTTGTAGGCGTTCTGTCAAACAGTTGTGGCTGCAGATCCAGGCAAAAGAAAAGGAAGTCTCCGAGTTGTCGGTTGAATGCGATGACCTTAAAGCTCGTTATGAATTCACTTCGGCCCAATTAACAGGTCATAGTTCTTGGCGAACATCCGAGATTACATACAATAGATATTGGAACTTGTTAAATCGCCATGCGTCATTAACTCGAAGGCTAGCGGAACGTAAAGCCCAGATAGACCTATTGAATCTCAAGTGCCAGGATTGGAAGGAATTTTCCTCCAAGGTGCGTAAGTGGGGCCAAGATGAGAAGAATCATAAGCACCACTATAAGAAATCATTGAAGGAAGTTTCTATAGAGAAACGACAACTTGAGATGTTCGTAGAGGGTTTGGGCTTACGTTTTGCGTTTGATCCTTTTCTGGAGAACATCATAGTTGAGATGGAATCTCCTAAGAGGGTCATTACAACTGCTTCTGGGGAAGTTACCGTGGGTGAATTTCCTCTAAAAAATCCTATCTGGTCGGCTGTTGACAAGGGAAAGGCCTTGGCAGACGTCGACCTAGGCCTTGGTGAGATAGATTGGGCTAGTGTCTTGGAAGAGGAAATCCTTTGTCGACTAGAATTTGGCTTGGGTGGATCTCCTATGGTAAGCATTTCGTCATTATGAAATTGATTTGCTGAATAATGTTTGAAATTTTGGTGTTCTACTATTCTTACATTGATTGTTTCCTTTTGTATTTTCAGGATGAAGGTGGTGACGATGTTCAAGAAGCTGGCCCCAGTGGAGCAGGGGCCCTTGACACCGGTGGATCTAAAGGGGACGATCCTCCCATCCCAGACGCTTAGTTTTTAGTTTTGCCTTTAGAACTATGCTGACTCAAATTGATATGGGAATTGTAAATTGAAAATCTTGAGATAAACGGAAACAATTGACACTTATAATTGTACAACATTGCATGTTGATTTTGAGTTTGATTGCACACACGACATGGCAATGTGAAATATTTTGGTTTATTTTTCATTTGTTCTAAGTATAATGTGCGGATGTAATTATAAATGATAAACGAAAGAGGAAAACGAAGTACAAGTGGTGATCTAGTTTAAGGCCATTTCGAGCCCCCATGCGTAGTTTAAGGCCATTTCGGGCCCCATTGCAAACAAGTAACATTTCGGATAACATGGGTAGGTTTCTCGGTTGACCGACCATTTCTGATCGTGGCTAGTTTTATGTCATTGCAGACATGATAGTTTAACGTCTTTCCGGACAGGGAGTGTAGTTTAATGTTTTTTTTTAACTTGTAGTTTAACGTCATTTCGTACGGGTTGTAGTTTAACGTCATTTCGGACATGGTTAGGTGGTATTATTTTACGAGTTTTTTGATTTTTTTTCTTTTTAATGTTAGGCGATGTGTCAATGGATATGATTCTGTATTCAGCGTCCCCTTCGCTGATTACATTGAATGGTAACTCAGCCCAAGGGACGTCTGATGGAATGGCTTCTGTGTCAGTGTTTTTAGATGCTTCAGTATTTGTGGCAAGTTCTGTGTTAGTTTCTAATTGAGAAGGTGTATGTACAATGTCAGGCGTAGGTGTTTCTATTTTAGGCGGATCTTCTTCCGTGTTGAAAGGATTCGCACTTACCAATTTTTGTCCTTTTATGTCATTTTTTCCAGGCTCTTCGAGCTTAACTTCTGAGCCTTGGTCTGTGTCCATGTGTGATGAAATAATGGGAGTAGCAGCCTCACCATAAATGACGATTTCACCACCTTCGTAAGGTAGGTGAATCTCCTAGTGTATGGGGGATGAGACCGCTTTCAGTTGAGCCAACCAGGGTCTTCCTAATATCAGGTTGAATCCTGGCATTTCATCGACCACCACGAAGTCAGCAGATGTGGGAACCTGGTCTCCTGCTATGAAGTCTAAGGTTACTATGCCCTTGACCATCATGCATGACTCGCTGAACGATTTTAAACATGTAGTTGCAGTCGGTTTGATTAACTCCGTTAGCCCTAGTGGTTCAACAATGGGGTATGGTACCACGTTCGTAGCAGCTCCATCGTCTATGTGGACCCTATGTATTTTGAACTGATTTATGTGTATCGTTATGAACATGGGGGCTGTTGTTACCTCCCCTATTTTCTTATCCATTTTAATGTTATCGTTGTGGAAGCTTAGTGGTTTGGACGTTGACCCTTGGGGCAAGGACATTACCGCATGAATGGATGGTTCGTTTGGGGGCAAGTTCTCGCTTACTGGGATAGATGTTAACATGCATACCAACGCTTCACGATGTGTTTGGGATGTAAGAACCAAGTCATACAAGCTTAGCGAAGTGTTCTTTTGCTTGAGTGCTTGTGTGACTTGTGTTAAAGCTGTTGCCAAGTCTCTACTATTGGGCGCGTTTGCATCAGCGGTGACTGGGTCCATTGGGCCCAATAGTTTTATTTCATGCTTTGTTGGTCCGTCGTTTTTGCTCGGAGCCATTATTTTAGACGTGTCATGTTTTTAGGATGGTTCACCCTCGTTGCCCGCGTTCGGTTGACTATTGGGTTGCATCATGGGTACGGCGTTAAGTGGAGTGGGTTTAGGTGGCCCTATAGCTAACCGTTGATGCTCCTTTTCCAAGCGTTCACGCATAAGCTTATCTGCTAAGCATTCTCGTGTGTTGCGTGGAGGTGGAGCTGGTCTTGGAGCTTCAGGTTACCTTGGGATTCATACCACATATGGAGCCGGGTGAGGTTCCGGTTGGACAGTCGGATGTGGTTGGACGGAAGATTGGCTGGGCATCCTAATGATGTAAGGACTAGGTTTACCTTGCGTATGTGAGGTGGAGGCTTGGTAAACATTAGGACTCTTTGATGTGCTAACAACGTATGGGGTTTGTCTAGGCGGAGGTTGGACCTCCGCTGTTGCAGCTGCGGGCGGCACTCGGACTACGAAAGGGGCAAGCCGGGTAGGAGGGGTTGATAGATTCGGGGTAGAGACAGCGGGAGGTATGCGCACTACATATGGTTTTTGCGGGGCGGATGATGGTTAAGGAACGGATGTGGATGGAGTGGGAGGAACATGGACTACAAATGGCTTGTTAGGTGTTTGTTGTTTATATTCAGGGTAGACAGTGTTAATGTTGGGTGTCTCGGGTTCATCATCAAAGCAGATCATGTTGATAACGTACGGTGCCTCTTTGGTGTTCAGAGGGTCTTTATAGACCCCCATAGCCTGGTTCTGTGGTTGGACCGGGTTGTCCTCATCAAAGGTGATTTGGCCTTCGTCGATCATTCGCTATATGTCCTGCTTTAGGGTGAAACAGTAATCCGTGTTGTGCCCGTTGCGTTGGTGATAATCGCAGAAGCGATCCATTCTAAAACCTTTGGGCACTAGAGGCTCATCCGGCGTTGCTAGGCTTGGGTTCTGGATGAGTTGACAGAACCAATCGTGTCTCTGGATGGCCGTGGGGGATAACTATTTATGTTTCATTAATCCAACTTTCAGTAGCTGATCAAATAGCTGGGATGGCTTCATAGGCAACGGCATATACTGAGAAGGCTCTTTCCTCTCAAAATTTCTCGTATGGTTTTGTGCTGGGTTCTGCGATGATGATGATTCTAGTGCAGTCGCGGGAGTAGGTCTAATATAGTTAGTAGGGGTTGGTGGCGGTTTGTTTGGTTGTTGCGTTTCTGCTATTGCCGCTATGGTTGCTTTAGCCTTTTCTTTATCCTTTTTACTATGTTGATTTTTGAAGGCTAAGTATGCAGGGTCATGGCTATTTTGAGCCGCCTCTTCTATATTTTTGATTTGTACAAAAGCTTGGTTAAGATTACATGCATTAAGATAGTACAATTTGGATTTGAAGAAGTCATTAACGGCCCACTTTAGAATTGTGAGCAGATATGTCTGTGAGATTGGCTCGTGTAGCTCATTGAGAGCGGCACTCCACCTCTGAATGAATTTTTGTACAGGTTCAAGCGGTGCTTGTTTAACCTGTATGAGGCTGTCCAATGTCGCTTCAGGTTTCAAGTTATATTTGAACCTGGTCNAGTGCTCTCCCTGCGAGAGACATAGGGAACACTCGTAAAATGGCATGTGGCCATGCTTGGAGCAATGCGCATTCTAACCTAAACGTTATAAGATGTGCATTAGGGTCCGTCTCCCCATTATATTTAGTTAGTGTTGGCAATGATATGCCTTTGGGCAAGGTTAGAGGTGGGATGGAAGGGCTGATGGGATCATCGTGGTAGAAGTCCACTACCTTCAACTCTCCGTCGGCAGCCATTTTGAGGCGCTTGGCCTCGTCAGTTAGTTCTTGCATTAATTTTTTGGCATCTGCCCAGTCTTGGGCACTGGGCGACATGGCAGCTTGAGGTTGTAGTACATTGTACAGGTTAGACTGTTGGATGGTAGGTTGAAAGGCTGAAATTTGTGCGGTCAGCGGTTGTGCTTGTGGCATGTTTATAGTGAGTGGCACTAGGGATGGCACGTTGTAAACGAGGGGTTGTTCCTCCGGCGGTTGCAGCTGTACTTGGGGAATGTTGGCTGGTGGAATCGTATGAGGTGGCATGTGGTGGTGAGAGGGTTGATGTGATGGCATACCCATCGCTGCCCATTGCGCAGTCACATTTTGTGCAGGAACCCCTTGTTGGGTTACAGCGGTGGAAGGGGCCCCATGCGTTTAGATGTGGGGGATGTAGTGGATGGACGTGGATGTTGGTATCACATGTGGCATCCCTATCACTCGAGGCGAGAAGGTTGCTCCCATGTTATTTTGTGGGGGTGGTGCTTGTGAAGATGGATCTGCTGCTGCTGCGGGGATGATAGCGAGAGGTAGTGTGCTGAATTGCGGGTCAGTTATCGGAAGAACATGAACCAGTGCAGATGTTTCTGGTGGAGGTGCTTGCACCTAGGTGAACCTGAGGGGTTGGAGGGGCATGACTTCCCCTATGCCTGGATGAAACATGGGGTTGATATGGGTTTGTGGACTGAGGGTGTGATAGGAGTCTTCATGTTCGGATTGGGCAGCGAACTCATCCTCCTCTTCGGGTTGGAAATCTACTGCAGGCTAATCCAACGACTGACTCCTTTGCAGGAGGAGTCATGTGACGAGCTCTGAGTACTGTTCTGGCACAGGGATTATATCGTACGAGGAAGGGATGAACTCGCATCCCCCCTGTAGAAGAGTTCATACTACCTCTTTACCTCTATTTCGGCTCGATCTACTGCCAGACCAGCTTGTATCTTCACACATATGAAGTTATACTAGTTTTGGGTTATAATGTTAGAGGTTGGGTTCCTCCCTTGCAACCTTAGGGACCGGTGGGGCCCCGCTGTGGGTTGTACTGTCGGCTGTGGGACGACAGGCTGTTGGGCGGCCATGGTGCCTACCATGTCGATAACTTGAGTGGTTGTAGCGGTGGTGTTTGTAGGGTTCATGATGACCTGTTGAGGGTATGACACGGTATAGAGGTGTGAAATTAGTGTACTTAGTACTGCATAAACTTACATGATAACGTGCAGTGTATGCGCTTCTACGTCCGGCGTATGACGACAACGTAAACAGCGTATAGGGATGGAGCGTATAGTGTCAGCGTAGATACGTCTACAGCGTAAGGAGTACAGCGTATACGCTGAACAGCGTATACAGTGTCAATGTACAGCGTAAACAGGTTTTACAGCTTACAGAGTGGTATAAATGATCAGTAGCGTAAACTAGTTTGCAACGTAAAGAGAGTAGCGTAAACAGAATCGCAGAGAAAGTCAGTGTGCAGCGTAGACAAAACCTACGGCGTAAAAATGTGTAGTGTAAACTTTAGCAGTCGTGTATAGCGTAAGGAAAATCTACAGCGTAAAGCGTGTAGCATATACTCGGCAGCGTAGACGCTGGGGATCTTACAAAACCCTCGTGTGGTAAACAGCGTAGACGCTAGGAGACTTAAGGATGAGAGGGTTTGAACTGAACAGCGTAGACGCTAAGCATCGTGGACGCTGGATAGTTTGCAGACTGGGTTTAAAACTGAACGGCATAAACGCTGGGAAGATTTTAGAAGGAAGCGGCATAAATGCTCAGCAGTGTAAACGCTGGGAAGCTTTTAGGTAATGTTTTAGGCAGATGCCCTCCTTCTAGCGCCAATTTTTGTACCGTCCGAAATCGTCGGTCTCCGGCTGGAAGGAAACAGAGGCCGTGGGATCACAGAACACACACAGAAGACCCTACCTTCGCCTGAGGGTGAGTTGGAATGAATGAAGGTAGAGTACCTTGGGTGGTCCGCACGCGGATCAGACAAGGATTTCCCCGAACGTGCACCAAAGTGTTATACGCTGGGTTATACGTAAACGACATAACGGGCGTAAATCAAAGTGTAAACATTGCAAATGATGCGAACAGAGCGTACACGTAAACAAGCATAAACAAAATACATGCGAAAATTAATGCAGACTGTAAACAATTGTAGGAAGAAAATGTAACAATGACATTATAGAATGAAAGTACAATGCACTGGTCTAACGTAGTTGTGATTGGAACACAAGGCGGACGAAAAGCCCCGGTGGATGCAAGGATGACTATGGGCTGGTTCGCACTATAGGCATAGCGTAGAGGCTGTATGCTCAACGTACAGGGTTATCCAGCATAAGAGGTTTTGTGCTCTGGTTCTCAGCGTCTCTGTTCTCTGGTGTGCTTTGGGAATTTTCCAACCGTGCGGATTTTGTGAAAAATTGGGGTTTTATACAGGTTTTTGATGGTAGACTTGGGTTGGGTGATACGTGGCACGTTGAACGGGTGCAAGAGCGTTAAATTTACAAGTATACAATATATTACATTTGGCGAGCGCATACGCTGTCTGCAGCGAGTGTAGACTGTGAGCGTATACGTTGGGCGTATACGCTGGCGGTGCTGGGCATATACGCTGGGGCATATGCGGACTTAGGCGTAGATGTCGTGGACGTTGGCGTATACGCTGATGGATGCTGGGCGTATACGCTGATGTGCTTCTTTGTACCAAATCTTGTTTTGCAGTGCTGTTTCCATGCTGTCTCCGGGGATCTTATTGCTGGGCGTATGCATCTGTTGTATTTTGCTGAGCATACATGTGAGGCGTATAGGCTGNATTTTGTGAAAAATTGGGGTTTTATACAGGTTTTTGATGGTAGACTCGGGTTGGGTGATACGTGGCACGTTGAACGGGTGCAAGAGCGTTAAATTTACAAGTATACAATATATTACATTTGGCGAGCGCATACGCTGTTTGCAGCGAGTGTAGACTGTGGGCGTATACGTTGGGCGTATACGCTAGCGGTGCTGGGCATATACGCTGGGGCATATGCGGACTTAGGCGTAGATGTCGTGGACGTTGGCATATACGCTGATGGATGTTGGGCGTATACGCTGATGTGCTTCTTTGTACCAAATCTTGTTCTGCAGTGCTGTTTCCATGCTGTCTCCGGGGATCTTATTGCTGGGCGTATGCATCTGTTGTATTTTGCTGAGCGTACATGTGAGGCGTGTACGCTGGGCATATACGCTGTGAACTTGAGTGTACACGCTGGGCGTATACGCTGAGATTTTGAGCATATACGCTGGGAATGTACACTTGGGCGTATACGCTGGGATTGCGTACTTGGTGAAAATTAAGCATCGGATCTCCGAAATTGCCAAGTGTGACACCAGATGTAGCTGTGGTTGTCTGTGGATCCCAGGGACCTGCTTGGTGTTGGACAAGTACTAAGCTCAAAATTTTGTGGTGTTTCAGGGCCATATTAACTTTCACCTTCATCATCTGAATATGTTTCTCATTGATTTCTTTTTGTAGAATAACATGATCTTTATAGTGATTTTTGACTCTGTCAAACTTGAGAGCCTCATTTTTTCAAGTAGCTACCTCTATGTAGAATTCTACCAAATCGCTCAAACTTTTTTCATGAAGAGATTTCTATTTTCAACTACCAATTTTCTTAGTTCATTGTTTACTCTAGCTAGCTACTCCTACTTTTGATGGATAAAATCTTTCATTTGTTGCTTTTACACATCAACATTCCATGGGCAATGATTTTCTACAGTCAAAGTTACATTCTCTTGGTGGGTCTTGTCCAAGGCCTTTTGAATATTATGTATGGTGACATTGGCCAAGGACTGATCAAAGATTGACATCTCCTTTACGTCCTCAACATTTTTGAGCTTATCCTAAAGCTATTGAAAAGATCCATCATAGGTTAGTATAGAGTTGATAAACACGAGATCAGTCAGGTAGGCTCTTCATTCAACAACCTCCGTAGCCAAGCATTGGTTTTGAGCTTTAGTTATTTCGAGTTACCCCTCCATGATAATGCATTTGCCCCTTGCTTCTAGTAGCTCTAACTAGGTTACAATAATTGTATACAAAAGGTCAAAGACATCCAAAATTAATTATTAAGTCCCCACCAGTTGGCCTAGCAACTTTTCATGTTAGGCTATACTTAATTTTCCACTAATTATTCCTTTGGATGTTTACACATATTTGAGTATAGAAACATTTGGTACAAATACATATACATTCAATGCCTTAACAATTCTATCAACAACCACCTCTGCTGCTATCTCCTACCCATGGTGTTACATCACTAAGAAAGTTTTCTCCTCATCCATGTCCAAGCACAACGAGAAGGTAGTAGCATTTCTAGAGATTTTTAGGAATTTTGAATACTAGGATTCAATCTCATTGGAAATTATGTTCTTTAAGCTAAAAAATTGGTCCACTTCATAAAGTTAATGGTTCAACCCACTTCATTGAGGTGACTCATCATTGGGCGATACACAGATGGATTACCACCACTCATTCCAACTTTTTGCTCTTGCTCACACAAAAGCTACTCTTGAATCTCATGCATTCATTCAAGGGCAATGTGAGACTCCAACATTGTTTTGTGAGTGGGCGGTGGAGGTGGTGGTTGCTACTCCTCTTCCTTGGTTGTGGCAGGGGTCATGTCTTGCATCATTTCTACCCAAGAGGCGAAAGAAGCATGCCTAATTGTATCATTGGCATAGTGAATTATTCCTATCATTTTGTATAGTTTTCTAATGAGGCGAGAAAAGGGCAAGACCTTCCTTCCAAGTTCATTTTCCTTAAATCACTTCTCAATCTCTAGATAGATCATCTATGGAAGGTTCACAGGGAATTTTACACTCATAGAAGTGTACACATGGGTAGAAAAGGTAGTCACCTTACTAGGCCTCAATATTAGATTGAGGTAATAGGCCACTATCTTGAAATATATGCTCTCCACTGAGGTGAGTGCACCATACTCCTTACAGTCCACTCCATAACATCATTGGGTATACTCTTTCTTTGCCTCCAAGTTTGTGTGTGGAGATCTCTACCAAATTTATTCCAATAGTAGGCAACCCACGAGCCTATGCAATAGCCTCCACTAAGTAGGACACCTGAATGTTCTTGATCTTAACAATGGCTCTTACCTACCTACCATTCTAGAAGAGATATGTCTCCCCCATGTACCATTCCCCACTAGAAGTGATGATTGGCCACATGAGAGAGTTCTGCAACTACATCTTAACTTCTACTGGAGCATGTTCTAAGAATGGTCCAAAGTTTAACTCTTGGAGAACTGAATGTTGGATGTCATGAGGCTTGATCTTATTAAGGCAAGCTTGAGTCAATGTAACCTCAAGCCTTGACACCTTATCTCGATAGAATTATTTAGTTATGATCACTTCCTCTGGAATCTGTTAGATAGATTTTACTTTGGGCTCCTCCCAAAGAGGTCCCATTGCATGGATTTCTACTACCTATTCTTAGGCTTATTCTTGCTACTCTCTTCTAGCTCTAGGTCATTTATCCCTTGGTTAGTATGGTCCTCCTTCCTACAAACATTTTGATGTAGGTGACATTTGTAATCACAACATGGCCAAGGATTAGCACTTATTGTGTAACTATGAAACATTTGGAATGCCTTATCTCTTAGGGTAGTTACACTTTATTAAGTTGTTATCATGGTTGGTTTGATTATTTTAATATTATTTGATTAAATAGGTTATCAAAGTGTGTTGGAAGGGTTTAACCTCCATAGGTTGATGATTTAATATTATTTTATTCATTAAACTCATGGGGGAGTTAGAAAACTTCTGAAAAAAAATTTGTCAAAAACCCAAGCTTTGTGACCCCCACAACGTAAAACATACCTCCAAAAGTTGTAGGACTGAAGAATGGAGAAAATAAAACAAACAAAAGTTACAAGTTTTGGAAGGTTTTGGAAGGTGCTATATATAGAGATTTTTCCATGCATCAATTGGGCCTCATCGACAAAGGCCTAGTTGACATGGTCAGCTACATCAACTGGGCCTAGTTGACATGGCTATTGATCACCATTAACCAAGTCAAAATTTGAAAAATACAAGGATTTTTTTAGTGAAATTGGAATCAAATGAAAGCTCAAGAAGCCAACAACACAATGAGATACATCAAGAGGGCTTGAGATTTCACAAAAGATGGAGAATAACTAGAGAAATGCCTAAGGAGCACACAGTTGTATGCAACCAATGGGGAATGCAAAAGATTTGATTGCAAAAATGTCTAAGGATAAGGGACTTAACTACCCCAACCAAGAGACATGTAAGTGGATCTTCCCTGTAGCAAGCTCATGCCCTTTTTTGCCCTTGCATAACCTCAACTAAGGAGTCCGTGGGTCCAATAGTTGATTAACAGTTACAA
>MNCI01004082.1:580370-631276 GCA_015680685.1 Gnetum montanum | reverse complement strand
TTTTTTTTTTTTGAATTTTATGTTTTTATAGATTTTTGGATGGAAACCACACTATGCATAGACTTATTTAACTTCCTATTATTGGTGAACATGGAACAATAAGAAATCCATGAAAACACACATGCACTCAAGCAAGTAGAGAGGCACAAAGAGTATTGAATCCCCTTGAAGTCACATCCTTTTCAAACCTTTGAATCTTTACCAAGTTTGGAAACTACCAAGGTCACAAATTCGTTAAAGTTTTATTAATAAAAAAGGGATCTCATACTTCCAAAACTAGGAAGATCATAGATTTAGTGGATGGATGGATGATGTGGACTCACTTCCTATTCCATGAAAAAGAAACTTTTTCTTAATCATTAGTCCTCAAAATTCAAAAATAGAAACCAAACATTAGCAATAAAAAATAATAGGTACAAACCACCACTAGCAAATAGCTACAACATCACTGTGTCCTATTGGCAACAAAGAAATTTTATTAGAAAATAAGAAAAATTCACACCAAAATAAAGGAAAATATAAAAGAAATTATAAAATATTAAAAAAATAAAACATACTAACAATGTTGTAAAACAAAAATTTTGAAAAATAACAAAGTGTAAAACAAAAAGGTAGAAAAATTGAAGAGACAATTTAATGATTAGCATGGATGGCCATCTCCCCCATGAATGAGTTGAAAGGAGGAGATCTAAAAGATAGTGTGTTATCCATCTAATGAGGCATTGATTTCACTAAATTACTTGGGCTTATGAAAAGTTTTTGCTTGTTGCGTGTTGACCAGCAACTTTTTGTTTAGGCTCTTAAGTTTGTAAATTAACATGGCCATTGAAGGAAAGGTTTCATAAATGATGTAATGCCTTTCCCAAAACATTTGGAACTTAATTTATTAAGGTACATGTGTGGAATTCAGGCAGAGGACCTTGTCTTCAAGTTGAAAATTTACCTTCCATATTCTAAGGTCATGGCATTGTTTATTGAACGCTTTTTACACTTTATTCAAAGACAAGGCTACCAACCGATTTTCGTCTAGCATGTTAAGGTTGATCAATACCTCTTTCTATGCTAAGCTCAGGTAAAATTCTAGGTCAGTGTACAAAGCTCGGATTGAATTAGAAGATTTGGTAATTTTTTGTACACCAACTCATAGGAAGAGTAGCCTATAGAGAGTTTTCATGTGCAGCAATAGGTCCAAAGGGCATTGTTCAATTTCATGCTGTAGTCTCTCCTATATTTGCTAATTCTTCAAGTTAAAATCTTAGTGATCTTTCTATTGGTAACCTCTGCTTGATTGTTAACTTAGGGATGGTAGGGTGTTGTTAGCTATTGTTCAACTCGCAAGCATTGCATGGGCTTGCAAAACGTAGCACTTGTAAAATGAGTACCATTGTCAAAAATTAGTACATGTGGCACTCCAAATCTATTTACAACATTTTTTGTACAAATTGAGAGTAATGGAAGATGTACAATCATTGATGGTTGTTGCTTCTACCCATTTGGTATAATAGTCAATAGTGACTATTATGTATGCCTTTCCATTTGATATGGATGTGATGGAACCCATGAATTATATGTCCCATTTGTTGAAGGGTTCTAGTGGTTGGATCCACTACTGAGGTTCCTCCATTTGAGTAGTCATCCCACCATCTCATTAACAACATTCATAAGAGCAAATGGATTGGTGGGCATCCTTGAAGAGTGTTGGCCAATAGTACCCTACCATCAAGATCTTAATGGCCATGTGTCTCCTTGCATAGTGGCCCTCATAAGGACCCTCATGAGCATCTTGGAGAACACATAGTTGAGTAGCATGAAAAACATACCAATGAATTAGGCCATCGATGCATACCTTATAAAGGTATCCATTAATCTTCATGAAGCATTTGGGCTAATGAAGAAACTGTTGTTTCTTCCAAAGTCTAGGTCTTGTGGCATCTTCTATGTGAGAAGATAAGTAAGGATGCCATTGTACCATTTTGATTCAGCAAGCACTTGTTCATTTATTACATTGGAAAATAAGAGTTCATCAAGAAATTCATTAGAGAGCATGCTTTTCTACTCTTTGTTGTGCCATCGTAACTAAGACAAGTGATCAACAACCATATTCTTAGTCCCCTTTCAATCAACCATTGAAATATCAAACTCCTGCGAGATCACTAGCCACCATATGACATGGGGACTAACCATTGGTTTATTCCTTAGAAAGCAAATGGCACTATGGTCAATGTGCATGAACACCTTGTATCCAAGTACATAGTGCCTAAACTTTTTCAAAGCATACACTATAGTCATTATCTCTTTCTCTGTTGTGGTGTAATTGAGCTATGCACCCACCATGCTTCAACTTGCATAGTGGATGTAATATGGATGTTTCTGATCATCCAACTACATAACCACAACTCCCAAGGCATAGTTTGATACATTTGTTATAATGTGAAATGGTTGAGACTAATCAAGTGCTTGTAGAATTGGAGTCTCTACCAACTTCTCCTTAAGTTGCTAGAATATCTTTTCACATTCCTTGATCCATATGAATGGAACATCTTTCTTTGTAAGCTCGACCAATGATTTTATGATTTTCGAGAAATTCTCTATGAATGGCTAGTAGTAGCCAATGTATCCAAGGAATGATTGAACATATTTAATGATTTCCAGGTGGCAGGTTATTCCTTGGATGACCCAAATCTTTTTAAGATCTACCTTAATCCCTAATTGAGAAATCCTATACCCTAACACAATGCCCTCCTAGACTATGAGATCACTCATTTGGTAATTAAGCCAAAGATTAGTCTCCATGCACCTTTTAAGCACTTGCTCAAGGAAGTCTAGGGCTTGCTTAAATGTAGTACCATACATGAAGAATTCATCCATGAAGACTTTTACCCCACTACTAATCTATTGTTGAAAAATTTTCATGACTAAGCATTGAGAAGTTGCAGGGGCATTGCATTTATCAAGGACATGTTATGATATGCAAAATTCCCCAAGGGACTTGTGAATTATTTTTTGGCCTGATCTTCAAGCACAATCTAAATTTGGTTATAGCCACTATAACCATCTAGAAAGCTATAATAGCAATGCTTAGAAATAGTGTCAAACATCTAGTCAACAAATGGCAATGGAAAATGATCTTTGAATGTCACCATGTTCAACAACTGGAAATTAATAAAGACCCACCACTTGCCATCTTTTTTTGGCATAATTACAAGTGGACTAACCCACTTGTTATATGTGATTAGATAGATGAACCCTGCCTTGAGGAGTTGTTTAATTCCTCTAACAATGTACTTCAATTTGGGGTTCAATCGCTGCTATGGCTACCTCTTTGGCTTCATAGCTGAATTAATATAGATGCGATGCTAGCATATCCTAGGATCAATCCTTGTGAGTTCAAAATATGACCAAGCAAAGGCTATTGTCCATTTATTGACCACCTTCAACAACATCCTTTTCTACTCAAGAGCAAGGTTGGCATTGATTATAACCAGCTTACCATTTTTAAGAAATGCATATTCTATGCTAGTAGGTAAAGTTTTTAACTTTAAGGGCTCCTATTTAAAACTATCATGGCTTTCTAACTTTTGCAATCGATGTCCTTAGGTTCTTCATTAGAGAATTGGTGATGAACTTACTCCAATTCATCCATGCCTTCAACATAGGCATAAGTTAGGCTCTTAGTAGGTCCCATGGCAAGTATGCTACTTTCAAAATTAGGTATTATCCACTGGGTGCCCTCCTATTTTGTGGCTGCTATGTACAAGAACTTTTGGATTTTAGATTCATCTACACACTATCTACATGCTTTGATTAATGTGCTTTTAATAGACCAGAGTTTTTGCACATAATTACAGCTGGTATCATTGTACACAATGCATGGAACTCTCTTTTTCTTGATCTTTCCAAATGCATTTTCCTTGGAAATCTTTAGTGAAATACATCTAATGCCCATTCATGCATTAATAATGCTCAACCAAGCCCTTCCCATAATGATTGAGAAGTCCCCTTCGCAATTGTCAACTTTGATCACTAAGAAATTGACAAGATATGACCACCTACAAATAGTGGTCACAATGTCCTCCACTAATCCCAAGGGAATAGTGATGGACTGATCTACCAATTTTAAATGGATATTACTCTTCTTAAGAGGATGTAGGTTCCAAGTATTTTACATTTCATGGAAAATCATGTTAACACCAGAACTTGAATTGAGAAGAGCCTTGCATGACTCATTTTTTGCAATTTGTAAGTAGATGGGAGGACTTCTAGCATTAGCTCTTTTTCTGAGAAGGTTTCTAGACTTGATCCAGTCAAATACAACATCAGTTAACATGACTGTGTGAATCTTAGAAGGCATTTTTTTAAAGGGCTCTCGAAAGGAATAAATGCAAAGGATGAAGGAGACACAGGGTGACCAACCACACATGTTGGTGAGGGCTTTATAGAACTATTAGTTTAGAAGAATGATCTTGTATGGGATTTGGATTTTAAACCACTTGACTAAGAAGCTGGTTATAAGTTAACAACCCTAGTAGCATTATGTTGTTGCGACTACATGGGAATTTCACCCTACATGGATGGAGTAGGTGGTAATTAGGTTGAGGGTGGAGGAATAGGTGCTAAAAAATGAGAAGGATGATAGGGATATGGGGATTCCCCTCTAGGAGATCGAGAATGAGTTTTTTATTACTCTAGAAGGTAGTAGTGATGCTAAAAAGAAGTATGATTGGAAAAGTCATGTAGAGACATGGGTTGCTAAACATAGCTACTTGTAAGGGTACTATTGCCTTGGTGGTGTCATCCCCCATGGTTGTGGGTGCTACTACTAATGGTATTACTCATATGATTGTGGTTGGAGCTACACTTGGATAATAA
Organism: Gnetum montanum; assembly: GCA_015680685.1. Taxonomy (NCBI): domain Eukaryota; kingdom Viridiplantae; phylum Streptophyta; class Gnetopsida; order Gnetales; family Gnetaceae; genus Gnetum; species Gnetum montanum. The sequence continues at coordinate 626,407 of MNCI01004082.1, read as the reverse complement.
GCTTGTTGTTGCTAGTGGAACTATGTTAGGTTGCCTTGAGGATAGCAACCTTCTAGGTGCTTACCTTCGTGGTAGTCTAGAATTCAAACCATACACCCTGGATTCCTATAAGTGTGACACAATTGGAAAACATCCCTTAGGATGTAATTGTTAGTTGATGTTACACCCACCATCATCATTTGATTTTAACTCCATAACCTCTTCTACTGCAGTAGCTTTGCCCCTACCCCTTTGGTAGGCATGTTCAGCTTCTGTTCTTCTCCCACGATCACAATCACTACCTTATTCTCTAGATTATTTTACAATTTTTAGAGTAGATTGAAATTTTTCATCCAAATATTTCCACATTTTTTCAACCTTAGCTAAACTTTTAGACATAGATTTTTGAAATGGTAACATTTTTTGCTACACCACTTCATCAAGTGATACCTCCCCCTCACTATCACAGAATCAAACCTTCCTTTTTCTTATGGAAGAGTCGATTATACTCATTAGTGCTTTCCCATTTTCTCAACTCACCTTCTATTTTTGCAACCTACTCAATCAACCTTCTTAATTCTAACAATCTCCCTTGGGCATAGACCCCAAGAGTTCTCCTCTTTCCTGATCAAAGTCCATCTATGATATGGCAAAGCTAATCTTGTTGAGAATAACCATGCCTAGGACATTTATGTAAAAGGGAATAATACATGTCCATGGTTGTGTCCAATGGTTGATGTGTTCTTGGTTTCCAGGCTTAGATTTTCTTTCTCAAATTGGACACTCTGGAGTATGTCTTATATTTATCATTGAAGAGCTTAAGCATCATACTCCATCTACAAATTGATTCTAGCTCTAAGGAGTAGTATGAATTTTCTACTTGTTTTATGTGTCCTAAGGAAGAGCTTAAGTTTTTACCAATCATTTTCTATGTTCTACAAGACATAGGCATCATGAAAGGCTTGAAAATGGATTTGTATATTTGAGTTATATTCCCCCTCATATCTGGAAACATTGTTCATATCCAACCTTTTGATTCTTCTATCTTTCACATGCATAGCTGGAATTTTAATTACCTCTGCAAGGTTTAGCATGCTTTGAGTTACCAATAAAGGCTCATCATTGTCATAATTTTGATGACACCTATGATATCCTCTACTAACCCTTCATTCATGGTAGGGCCTACGATCATTATCCCACCATTCACCTCAATCACAGTTTCATCCCTTGCAATTTTGAATAGATACGAAGGAGGAAGATGAAGATGCACATGAAGAGGATGAAGAGGAAGGAGGATTGCCACCATCATGGTATCTACCACCTCCTCTTCACTTGTCATGGCCACATTCATCAGATTTATTTTCATCACGATGCTTGCCTAAACCCTTGCCTTAACTCACACTTTTCCCTACACCCAAATTATTGATAGTGAACTACAAATTTAGGTTCAATCCCCATTCACCAAAGTCAACGAGTGGAGAATCTTCATGTTGAGAATCCCCAAAGGAAGGATCCTCATTGTTGTTTTGGTTCAGTAGGAATAAGTGGTTAGTGAACTATTTCCCTTTCACAACTTCATGGTGCTTCTCTTGGTGTTGATCTCATTTGCATTGTGTTTCTATGTGACAGTAGTCTCGATAGTCATGATCCTACACAATGCATTCATCATGGAAATCCTAGATGCCTAACCTCTTAAGAGTTTAGAGTAATATCCCAAGAACATATCAATTAGGAGGCAATAAAACATTTTCCTCATCTCTCCACCATAGTTGTTCACCTTGATGCTGGATAAAGGTGAAATCAAATACAAACTCATCTAGATGAGTGTATACCACTTTGAATTCTTGGGGCACTAGTGATTTTAATTCATCATGCCTATCAGAAAAAGACATTTTGGATTAAAAAAAAATTTAGTGTGCTTAAATTATAATTATAATTATTTTTTTGAATGATTATGACATTAGGGTTCATTCCAACGATCTTAAATAATATTCACTAAGTCCTAGATAGCACACATATCAAACTACAAGTTCCCAACAATTGTGCCAAGGATGAGCAACGTGTAGACCCTATGCCCAACCATACAAATCACTAAGTGTTCACACATGATCTAGTTGAATTCTATGGACTTATAGTCTTCTAAGTACACTAGTCTTTAGGAAGTGAAACTAATAATTACAATTATTGTCTTCCTAATTACACTTGTGAAATGCAAAGGTATGGTTAATTGCAACTAAGCCATATGATTTTTATCATTTTTACGTTTTATACTTTAAGTTTCCTAAGGGTAATACTAATGTATAAAATAGAATAATTAAATTACTAATTGAATCTAACTAGCTACACCTAGCTAATCCTAACATAAGCATCCATTCCCACTTGTTGTACATATCCTAAACAAGTTTAATGCTACTAGGTTACCAAATAATAAGTGTTACTGGGATTACCAAGCACCAAGCATATGCTCAAAGTAGTCGTACTTATGTGCCTAATTAATTGCTATTTAATCTAGCTTAAATTGGCTTAATTACTTAAAGCATTAAAGGAAATTCATAAAACATTAAATGCATAAATAAACACTTAATCTATTTCAAAGTGCTACAAGATTTATCAAAAAGCTCGTCTTTATTGCCACACACACTATTGTGCTCAGGTACAATAGTGCTTGAATAAAGATTTGTATACTTTTTGACTCCTACTACAAGTACTTACAAAAATGTTCTAACTTTCAAGCAAGAAAACTGCAAGAACTCTACTACAACTATGACAAAAGATGCCATAAACATGGTAGGTGAGCACGTATTTATAGAAAAAAATAGACACTACATCGATGAGGCCACATTAACGCATCAAATCCTACGTTGATGTAGCCATGTCGATAGGGTTTCATCGATGGGCTCATCAACTAGGAAATAGCCCTTTGGATGGTCATATAGGTAGATGTCAAATACATCATTCTCTTTTGTTGTTAAGTCTATAGCCTCTTCTTCTATTATTATTTTTCCTTTTTGTTGATAAGTGTTCCTAGTTGTTCCTTAGTTCTTTTTCCTCTTCTTGTTTTGATCACTTGATTCTTTTTGTGTTATCCTCTCGTCTACGATTTCTATGTAAGTTGTAACTTGATCATTCATTAATTCACACATATTATCTATCCTTGCTTCAAGCTTATCGATAGGCTTTTTGTATTGGAAAGCTTTGTTGTGAAATCATCTCATCGAGAGCTACCTCTTTTTCCTCATCATAGATATGGACCCTCTTCTTTTGAAGAGTTGGATCCCAATTATATTCCTCTACATTTTCTTTTTTACATAGCTCTCCTTCTTCTTTTACCACTTGCTTGATTAGGTTTTGTATTTGATGGGCTTTCAATTTGAATAACTGACCTTGGGCATAAATCCCAAGGGTCTCCCTTGTTTCATTACGGAGCCCATCTATGATGTGGAAAAGTTGCTCTTTTTGAGAGAAATCATGGCTTGAAAATCTATGTAGTAGAGAATAGTATCTATCTAAGGCCACATCCAAAGATTCATGTTGTTCTTGCTTCCATCCTTGGATTTGATTTCTCAAGTTGGACACTACCATCTTTTCTCTTATATTAGCTTTATGATGATAATTATGTGATTTCCATGACAAGGTTAAGCTATTATCTATCTATAATAATTCTGGTCAAAAAGGTCCTTTCTTGGACTACCATTATGATGATAATAATGAGATGTTCACCTAGTGGTAAGACTCTTGATTTGAAAGTTCTAAGTCATAGGTTTGATTTTGGTGGATGATCTTGAGTTATAAAGTTCCAATTAGACTATATATTTTTAAGTGAACCTATATTACAATTATATGAGCCCCCCCACCCTAATGCAATAATTGTTCATTTTCTATGATAAAGTCTAACAAACTAATAGTTAGCCTCTTAGCAAAATAAATTTTTTTAAAAGAAAATGATAAATCTAAAGAAAACCTTTGTATAACTTATTAAAGCTACCAATATTAGTTCTAAGTCATGATATAAGCATACTATTATAATTAGGATAACCATTGTTTTTAGTATATATAAGCATACTTAAACTATACTTCAATTTTAATATGAATAATCTACACTTCATATTAAATTACATGTAAAACTTTTATTAATGTTAATGAATTTCAATTTTCTCAAAGATCAACGATTATTCATTTGGATAAAACATTGGAATCATTATTGTCAGGTATACCAACAAACTCACAGTATGAAATACTTGGGGTTATTGTCAGGTATACCAAGATACTCACAATATGAAATAGTTGGTTATCATTTAATGGTTGGCTATTCAATATGAAAACAATTGAAACATAGCTACATCCCAAGATATATAGTCCACATAAAACTTTATAACTCAACATTGCCCATGGAAATCAATCTCATGACTAGTGGTTTCAAAATCAAGAGTGTTTCCAAATGAGGCCATAAAATACATCAGGATTTTTTTAGTATCACCATTGTGTGTGCAAAAAATATTTTTATTTACAACTAGGTATGCTTCCTCAAATTGCCCCTAAATTATTATCATTTAGGTTTTACATAATCATTTTTTTATGATTTTTTAAGGTTTATCATTTGTTAACTAATGTTATTAAACTAGCTTAATTACATATTTATAATATATTTCTATAATTTAGATGAGAGAATCTTCTTTTGTATCTACATACTAACACTAAAACACAATGTTTGTGATAAACAAATCATTATTAAGTATTGTACCATCCACATGCTACATATTGTTTCTTTATGATCCTTAAATATTGCACCATCTTTTGCTTAAATATTGCACAATTTTTAGATTATGCTAGTATTTATTGGAACAAATGAATATGATTCTTTAATGTAAATCATTAAGTTGGTACTATGAATTTTCTATCATAGTTTAGCTAAAAAGGTCTTCAAATAGTCTTTCAAAGAGGTTGCTATAAGCATGGATTCTAAATTGGATCTTACCTTCACTTTACATGAAATTTTTTATTCCACGAAACTATGAAAAAGAACTTTTATTATTACCGCAAGACTCTTACTCTGAATTTTCTACTATAGTATGGATGAAAAGGTTTCTACATAAGGTGCAACAAAATATCAAGCATGAATCCAAGATGGAACCTTGGCTTTGTTTTTCCCTAGCCATTGGCATGAAATTCTTGCTTTTTAGTAGTGGATATGGTGGTATATGTTTTACACGGTGTTCCTAGAGTGTTGGGGATGAATATCATTTAACGTTACAACTAGGCTCTCTTTGGAACATTATGGATAAATATTTTTAACGTGATATGAAGGCTCTCCCTATAGCATTATGGACAAAAATTTATTTAACCTAATCAATCTCTCTAAAGGTAGTTGGCCTTTTTGCTAAAAATTATAAAATATTTTCTTTATTTTAGAAGACAAATGGTAAGAACAATAATGTAGCTGATATGGGTTTAATTCTTTGCATCTATGATAGAGAGCGCAATTTCTTAAATAAGGTTCAATGATTTTCATATCTAAAATCATTTAAAATATTCTACAATATTTTATTTATTTATTTATTTATTTTTACATTGCGTAGGACTAGTATTTAAATTTTATCAATTTTACTTGACTTGCATAGCCAAGTATTTAAATCATTATGGATAAACTATTTTTAACAAGATATGTATTTAATTTTTATTGATTTTGCTTAACCAAGTATTGAGCGACGAATACCCCATGCTCAACCATACGAATCACTGAGCGTTCATGTGTGATCTAGTCAAATTTCATGGATCTTTCTTTTTGCACAAGTACTTGAATAAAGATCCATACACTCTAAACTCTTATTGTGAGCATTTAGTAAAATATTCTAACTTCCAAATGATAAAACTACAAGAGCTCTACTACAACTATCACAACACATGCCATAAGCATGATGAGTGAGCACATATTTATAAGAGAAAATAAATACTACGTTGATGGGGCCACATCAATGCATCAAATCATGCATCAACAAGGACTAGTCAATGCAACCAATCTAAGATTCATCATATCCCCACAACTGAATGGAAACTCATCCTCAAGTTCTTTATAAATTTTGGAAGGTATGGAATTATTAATTGATGACACACATACGACCAACATAAACAAATACAAACAAACACTAAGTGCCCAAGTGTATAGATATACAATCATTACAAACTTTTCTAATATTCAAGACTAAAAAATTGAACATCATGACGAAATTTAACAAACACATTCTCCTTAATGAAATGAAGATAATGGAAGAGATTAAATGGTCCCAAGCAATGGAGGCTCTTGAGGTTCCAAAGGACCTTCTCCTGCTTCAAGTGCATGTAGTGGTTGAGGCTTTTGTGGTTGTCCTGCTACTACTACAACTTTTGGTGGAAGATGGAATGTATCCAACAATGCTTTCATCTTCTCCTCCTTACTCCTAGGATCATGCATGGTCCATGTAGCTTCACTAATGTGGGCTAGAATGGGAAGATCCCAAGGATAAGGCATTGTTAGGAACACCTCCTTAACATTGATAAACCAAATAGCAAATTATTTGCATTTGATGTCAAATGCCCTAATTGTATTTTGCAGTTCTTGGTAGTTGTTCATTCTTTTGGCCAAGTTCTCAGTAGTTAATCTTTGATTAGTGAAACTTACTCTAAGAACTTTAAGCTCAATGTTTGCATTCTCAAGCTTTTTCTAGTATCCTTATGGTACTTAAACTCTATCTCATATAGTCAGTATGAGCAAACCACCTGCTTCTCTAACCCTAACCATAGCTATCTAGTAGTTAGCATTGCCATGTTTATATATCTAAGATTAGCAATCTCCATGTATTCAGTCATCCCTTCTATTTGCAACTCTTTCATGTGAATCTCTAGTTTGTTGTAGGTATCTGTCCTATGAATGATAGGTTGCCATACCTCTTTTCCTTACTAGAGTTGTTGGAGGGTCTTATTAATTTTTACCTTAGCCATTTGGATGTGTTTTTCATTAACTTTCTTTTATAAGCCAACCTAATCTTTGTAGTGATTCTTAACTCTCTTAAATTTAAGAGCTTTGTTCTTCCATGTGGCAATATTAATTACAAACTTTTGGTCTAAGGCACAAACTTCCTTCATGAAGAGATTTCTACTCTCCATTGTCAATCTTCTAAGCTTAGTGTTCACTCTGGCTAGCTACTCCTACTATTGATGGCTAAACTCTTGCATTTTTTGTTTCTGTACATCAACATTCCATAAAAGATGATTTTTTGTGGTCACCATCTCATTCTCTTAGCACATTTAGACCAAGTCCTTTTGAACTAAATATGTTTTGGCCTCAGCCACGAATGAGTCAAAGATGACCATCACTATCACCACCTCAACCTATTTGAATCTATCTTGAAGTTGTTGAAAAGCTTCATCTCTTATAAGTGTAAGGTTGAGGAGTGCAAGATCAACAAGATGGGCTTTTAATTCGACAACCTCGGTAGCCAAGCATTGGTTTTATGCTTGAGCCATTTTGAGTTTCCCTTCTAAAATTATGCACTTGCCCTTTGCTTTAAGTAGCTTTGACTAGGTTGTAATGATATTATCTAGAAAATCAAAGATATCCAAAATTGGTTGCCTAATTCCCTCTAGTTGATTCAGCAACTCTTCATGCTGGGCTACACTTAGTCTTCCACTAATAGTTCCTACAGATGTCTACACATCTCTAAGTGCAAAAATGTCTAGTACAGGTGTTGTAGGTGCATTCAAAGCTTCAGTGATCCTATCAGAAACCACTTCTATTGTGGTCTTTTGCCCTTGGTATTACATCACCAATATAGTTGCCCCTTCACCCTCCTTCAAGCACACCAAAAAGGTAGTGGCATTTCCAGAGATTTCTGAAAACTTCTATTATTGCAAGAGAGATACCATCACCTCTCGAGCACTAGGATTCGACCTTGTGGGCAACTATGTTCTTTGAGCTAAGAATATTGGTCCACCTCCCTCCATCTAGTTGATGGTCTAAGCCACTTCATTGAGGTGACACATTATAGGATGGTACATAGATAGATCCCCACCACTTATTCCTGCTTACTACTCCCACTCATACAAGAGCTACTCTTGGATTTTATGTAAGTGCTTAATGGCTATGCAAGCCTTCAATGTTGTTTATTGAGTGGGTGGTGGATGTGGTGGCTACTGCTCCTCTTCTTTTAACATGACAAGGATCTTATCCTTCATCATATCAGACCAAGAGGTGATGGAAGTATGTCTAATCATATCATTAGTGTAGCAGACTATTCCTACCCTTTTACAGATTTTTCTGAAAGGCATTGAAATGATAAGATTTTTCATCCATGTTCCTTCTTCTTAAAACACTTCTCTATATCCAAATAGAGTAGTTGTGGAAGGTTAAAAAAGAATTTTCTACTTAAAGTGATACATGCTTAGCCAGAGAAGGCTATCACCTTACTAGGCCTCACCATCGAATTAAGGTGATAGGCTACTATCTTGAAGTATATACACTCCATTGGTGTGAGCACACCAAACTCCTTATGATTAATTCCATATCACCATTGGGCCCACTCCCTCTTTTACCTTATGGTCTAGTTACATGAAGATTTTTGCTAAATGAGTACCATAATCACATAGACCAAGAGCCTACATAATAGCTTCCACCAAGTAAGACACCTGAATGTCCTTAATTCTCCTACCTTTATGCTATTCTAGAAGACATATGTCTCTCCAATGTACCACTCTCCACTCGTAGTGATGATCGGCCACATGGGAGAGCTTTGCAATTGTGTCTTAACTTCTAATGGATCATGTTCCAAGAATGGTCCAAAGTTCAGTTATTGGAGAACTAAGCATTGGACATCATGAGACTTAATCGTATCTAATTAGGCTTGTTTCAATGTGACCTCAAGTCTTGGTATAGGCCCTGGTGCCTCTCCTCTTTGGGATTGTTCATTCGAAGCCTCTTCTTCAAGAATCTGTTGAATAGATTCCACTTGAGGCTTTCTCCCAAAGAGACCCCATTGCATAAGTTTCTACTACCTACTTCTGGGCTTGTTCTTCTTAGCCCCTTCAAGTTCTGGGTCATTTATCCTTTTGGTTATAATAGTCCTCCTTCCTTCGGGCATTTTAGTTCATTTCCATTTGTAATCACAACATGATTGAGGATTAACACTTATTGTGTAACTTTGAAACATTGTGAATACCTTATCTCTTGGGGTAGTTACACTTGGCTAAGTTGTGATTATGGCTTGATTGATTATTTTAATATTATTTTAATATTAATATATATTTTTAGGTTTACCAAAGCTTGTTGGAAGGGTTAAACTCTCAAAAATTGATGGTTTAATATTATTTTATTTATTAATCCTTTGGGGGAGTTAGAAAAAATTTTGAACAATTTTCATCGAAAACCTCAAGGTTTGTGATTTGCATGACTAAGAGCTTACCTCTGGTATCTGCAAGATTGAAGAACGGAGTGATTTGGATTAACAGTCTAAAAGTTATGGGCTCTAAAAAATTGCAAAAAATCCCCTCTTGTTTTAAAGAAAATGACAAAAAATTTCAAAGTATTAGGTTGTATCTATATAATTTTTGGGCTACATCGATGGCTACGTCGATTGGGCCTAGTCAACATAACTGTTGATCACCATTGACTTTGTTAAAATTTAAAAAATATAAGGAGTTTTTTAAGAACATTAGGATTAAATGGAGGTCCAAAAAGCCAAGAACATGATGAAAAAATTAGAAGAGGATTTTAAAATTCATAAAATTAAGAAATGATTTGAGAATAAGATTATATGAAGAAGAATGCCTTAAGGAGCACATAGTTGGATGCACAATGGGGTGGATAAAAGATTTTGATTATGGTAATGTCCAAGGGTAAGAAACTTAACTAACCAAACCACAGAATATGCAAGTGGGTCCTACCCATAGCAGCACATGCCCTTTTTTCCCTTGCATATCCTCAACTGAGTTTGTGGGCCCCATAGTTGATTAATGGCTATGAAAAGTTAAGGACCAAACCTAGAGAATCTATTTAGGAATTTTAACCCATTAAACTAAGACATGAAACAAAAACATGCATACTAGCAATGATGTGAGTTATGGAAAGCATTGATGAATGTTATACAAAATGGAATGGATATCCCAATCATGGTCACATGAGGTCCCTTTTGAGAGTCATGGTTAAATTACTTGATAAAGTCCCACCTTATTCTAGACCAAAACCAACCACTTTCAGTGACTTTGCATCACCACTCTAGGACTGGTCCATCTCTTCAAGACATAGGGATGCTTCCATGGGCAACCACCATTCCTTATTTCAAGAGAAAAGATAAGCAGTAAGTGAGAAATGGCCTTAGTTAGAGGGTACCTTTAAGCATAGGTAACATGTCTTTCTAGTCCCATAACCAGTGCTTGTAGCCCATTTATTTTGTCTAAGAGATGTGCTTTGAATTCCCATCTTTTTTTTTTTCTTTTCTTCTTTTTTTTTTTTTGGAATTTTTGGATGGAAACTACACCATGCAAAGACTTACTCAACTTTTTGTTATTGTTTGACATGGAATGATAATAAATCCATAAAAACACACATGCACTTAAGCAAGTAGAGAGGTACAAAGAATATTGAATCCTCTTAAAGCCACATTCTTTTCAAACCTTTGAATCTTTTCCAAGCTTGGAAACTACCAAGGTCACAAGTTTGTTAAATTTTTATTAATGAAAAAGGAATTTCATATTCCCCAAACAAGGAAAACCATAAAGTTTGTGGATGGGTGGATGATGTGAACTCACTGCCCGTCTCATGAAAATAGAAACCAATCTTCGTTATTAGTCATCAAAATTAAAAAATAGAAACCCAACACTGGCAAACAAAAACATTAAGTAAAAACCATCCTAGCAATAGCTACAACACCACTATGTCTAATTGGAAATAAATCACTTTATTAACAATAATAATGACACCAAAATAGAATAAAATATTCAAGAAAGATAAAACATACCAACGATGTTGTAAAATTTTTTTGGAAAAATAAAAAAGTGTAAAACAAAAAAGATATAAAAATAAAGAAAGTGTAAAAAAATTAGGAAAAACTAAGGAGCCACTTTAAATGTTTAGCATGGATGGCCATCTCCCCCATGAATAAGTTGAAAGGAAGAGATCTAGAAGATTGAGTGAGGTCATCCATCCATTGAGGTGTTGCTTCCATTAGCTTGCATGGGTTCATAGAAAGGTTGAACTTGTTGCATGTTGCCTTTTGTTCTAACTCTTAGGCATGTAGATCAACATGGCTCCCAAAAGGAAAGGTTTTCTAAATGATTTAAGACCCTTCCCACAATGTTTAAAACTTAGTTTGTTGAGGTACATGTGTGGGGTTCTAGTACAGAACCTTATGTGTTGCTTGAAATTTCACTGTCTATATTCTAAGGTCATGGTTCTTTTTATTGAATGCCTTTTGCACTTCATTACAAAAGAGGGCCACTAATCAATTTTCATCTAGCATGTTAAGGTTTAGTAATCATTCTCTTTGTGTTAAACTCAAGTCAAGACCTAGGTCACATGTTGTTGAAAGTGTACAAAGCTTGGATTGAATAGGAAATATTGGTAGTTTCCCGTACACCAAGTCATAGGAAGAGAAGCTTATAGGAAGCTTACATGTTTAGTGGTAGGCTTAGAGGACATCTTTGAATTTTGTGCTCTAGTCCCTCCTATATTTCTTTAATAGTTCTCATTAAGATCTTTGTAATCTCTTTATTAGTAACCTTTTCTTGACCATTCGCTTGCAAGTGATAAGATGGTGTTAATTTATGTTTAACCCCCAAACGTTGCATGAGCTTACGAAAAGTGGTTCCTATGAAATGGATTCCATTGTTAAAGATCAATGCACATGGCACCCCAAACCTATTTACAACATTTTGTTGTACAAACTATATAGTAGTAGATGATCTATAGTCAATGACAACTACTGCATCTACCCATTTTGTGTAGTAATTAATAATTATGATTATGTGCACATTTCCATTTGACATGGGCATGATGGGACCCATGAAGTCTATGCCCCATATGTTGAATGGTTCTAGTGGTTGGATTCACTATTAAGATCCCTTCATTCGAGTGTTCATCCCATCATCTCGTTAACAGCATTCACAAGAGCAAATAAATTGATGGGCATCCCTGAAGATGATTGGCTAATAACACCCTAACATTAGCATCTTAATGGTCATGTGTCTCCCAACATAATGGCTCCCACAAGGACCCTCATGAGCATCCTAGAGAATGCATAGTTGATCAACATTAGGTACACACTAATGAACCAGGCCATCGCTCCACACCTTGTAAATGTGTCCATTGATTTCCTTGAAATGTTTGGCCTAATGAAGAAACTATTATTTCTTCCTGTAGTCTAGATCTTGTGGCATTTCTTAAGTGAGAAGATAAGTGAGGATGTCATCATACCATTTTGGTTCTACTGGCATTTGTTCAATTATTGCATTAGTAAAGAGGAGTTCATCAAGAAATTGATCAGAGAGTGGGTTCTCCTTTTTATTTTCCCATCGTAACCAAGACAAGTGATCAATGATCACATTCTCAATCCCCTTTCAATCTACCATTGTAAGATCAAACTCCTACAAGATTACCAACCATCATATAATACAAGGGCTCACTGTTGGTTTGTTCATGAGGAAGCAAATTACACTATGATCAGTTTGCATAAACACTTTATATCCAAGCACATGGTATCAAAACATCTCTAAGGCATACAACACTGTCATTAGTTCTTTCTCTATTATCATGTAATTCAAATGGACACTTGCAATGCTTCAACTTATACAATGGATGTAATATGAACATTTATTATCATTCAACTATGTAGGCATGGCTTCCAAGGCATAATTTGATGCATCTGTCATGATATGAAATGGTCTGAACAAGTCAAGTGTTCATAGAATTAGATTCTCTAAGAGTTTCTTCTTGAGGCTCTAGAATGCATTTTTACATTCCTTAGTCTATATGAATGAAGCATATTTCTTTGTAGGCTTGACCAACAATTTTTTGATCTTAGAGAAATTCTCTATAAATCACCAGTAATATCCAGTGTGTCCAAGGAATGATTGAACATCTTTAATGATTTTTAGTTGATAAGTTATTCCTTAGATAATCCTTATCTTTTCAAGGTTCACCTCAATCCCTGCCTAAGAAATTTCATGCCCCAGTATAATGCCCTCCTAGACCATCATGGTTCTTCTACCAATTGAGCTGAAGATTTGTCTCCACACACCTTTTAAGTACTTACTCAAGGCAATGCAAGGCTTACTCAAATGTAGCACCATAGGTGAAAAATTCATCCATGAAGACTTGCATCATGTAACTAATTTGTTGCTGAAAAATGTTCATGACCAACTATTAAAATGTTGTAGAAGAATTGCATAGACCAAAAAGCATCTTTTGATATGCAAAAGTCCACCAAGGACTTATGACTATTGTTTTGGCCTAATCCTCTGGCATGATTTGGATTTGGTTATAGCCACTATGACCATCCAAAAAACTATAATAATAATGCCCATATAGAGTTTCTAACACTTGATTCACAAATGGAAATGGAAAGTGATCTTTGAATACTACCTTATTCAATAGCTGGAAGTTGATGCAGCCTTGCACTTTCCACCTTTCATTAGCATAATCACCAATGAACTAACCTAGTCACTATCCACAATGGGATAAATAAATCCTACCTTGAGGAGTTGCTCAATTTTTTCTTTGATGATCTACTTTAATTTGGGGTTCAACCACCACTATGGCTACCTCTTTGGCTCCATGGCTGAATCAATGTAGATATGATGCTAGCATATCCTAGGATTAATCCCTTTGAGTGTAAGATATGACCAAGCAAAGGCTATTGGTCATTTTCTAATCACCCTCAATAGCATGTATTTCTGTTTAGGAGTAAGATTGGTATTGATGATTACTGACTTGCCATTTATTAAAAATTCATACTCCATGCTGATAGGTAGAGTTATTAACTCTAAGGGCTCTTGTTTAAATTTTTCAGGGATTTCTAACTCTTCACAATTGATATCATCATTTGCATCATCAGAGAGTTGGTGATGAACTTACTCTACTTCATTCATGCTTTTAATATAGGCACATGTTAGAGCCTCAGAAGGCTTCATGCAAAGTATGCTACTTCCAAGATCTGTTGTTAGCCACTAGGTGCCCTCCTATTTTGTGGCTACCACGTACAGGTACCTTTGGATTTTAGATTCATCTACATATTGTCTACATTCTTTGATGGATGTGCTCTTGACAAACTAGAGTTTCTACACACAATTGCACCCAGTATCATTGTACATGATGCATGGAACTCTCTTGTTTTTGATCTTTCCAAACTAGAAGAGTCACACGAAGACATCGGTTGTTGAACATAAAACCATAAGGATCTAGCTACCTGTAAGGGTACTATTACCTTGGTGGTGGCATCCCCCATGATTGTGGGTGTTTCCATTGCTAGTACTACTCATATGGTTGTGGTGGAGCTCCACTTGGATAATAAGCTTATTATTGTTGGTGGAACTACCTTGGATTTCCTTGAGGATAAGGCAATCTTCTTGGTGCTTGCCCTCTTGCTAGTCTAGGATTCAGCTCGTACATCCTAGACTCTTACAAGTGCAACATGACAAGGCAACATCCTTTAGGATGTTTGTATTGGCATATGTTACATCTGTACCGACCGAAAACATCAGCAACTGAAAAATGCCGAGGGGTTGTTGGCCGTTGATAGTCTTAACCCCGTTTCCATGGGAGGGCCGTGCTGGATGGGATGGAAATAGGGTGCCCTAAATCGTCTGGTCAATCAAACAGGAACTTAGTCGATGTTAATATAACCTTTACAACATGTAATTTGAAAACGAGACTGATAGCATGAAGTAATGCTTAAATGTAAAAAAGGCAGAAAACAGTGTTAAATGTAAATGATAAGCAAGAGACAAAGTAAACTGTAGCTAGAAAAATGCACCGCTTTGAAGCTATGACCTCCCTCTATCAAGATGGCTCTATGCTTGAACACAAACTCGCTCGTTAACAATGCGAAGCACTACCAAGGTGGCAGACAAATGCAAAATAGAATGCCAAATATAAGTGCTAACTGTTTACAATGTCAAAACAGGAAGCTTACAATGCTCAAGGTTTCAGTGCTAACTCTTTACTTGTCAGCCAACCAGACTGTTAGCCGACTAGATTGTCAAGAAAACAGACTGGGGACTGAAAAGCCAAGAAAGCCCAGAAAAGTTCGAGAGCTAGAGGGAGCCAAAGAGAGATGGAGAGTGTGCCCGAGAGTGCAAGAGCCAGAGAACATTTAAGAATCGCTCATTGAGGTATTTATAGGACCAAGGGCGCGTAAAAGATGCAGTTTGGACGCTACGTGCCTTGGGCCTACGCTGACCTATCTATGCTGCACGTGCCTGCATGACCATTGAATGAGCCTGCCATGCCATAATTATGAGCTTGTCATGTCATAATTACGTTGTCAGAGCAATGGTGCAATTAGGTGGAATGCATTGATGTTGCATAACTTCTTACCATATTTTTCTATGCTTTGTAGCATAGCATGTTTGATGTGGTGTAGCATCTTGTTATGCTGTGCTACGCTATGCAGCGTAGCATAGCCACCAGTTCGAAGCAAAGAATTTGCGTTGTGTCTTGCTGCATGTGTTGGAAACCTTTGCAATGTTTTAACTGCTGGTCGCAGATTTGCTATGCTATGCTATGCTATGTAGCATATCATAGCGTAGTAGTTGTCCTTAGTCACAAAAACGTTGCCAATATGCAAAATTTTCCTTTTGTGCTGTGAAGCTTGCTGATCCTGCCCTTTGAAATGCCTTCTGTCACTTCCGCAGAATTGCTATGCCTCACTACGCCATGTAGCTTAGCGTAGCATAGTAGCAAGCATGGCCTATTTTTGCAAAGTTCGTCACTTTCTGATGGAAAGAGACATTGCTAAAGGACTTGAAGTTAAGTGAGGGGACTGACTGTCCAGCTTTCACTATGCTGCACTACACTGCGTAGCACACCATAGCATAGTACTGTGCTTCTGCAAATGTCTTCTGAAGTTTTCTACACTACACGGTGTAGCATAGCGTAGCAAGACTCCTTGACTTAGAAAACTTGCTGAAGGGAATAGTCTAAACATCATAGCATCCATCTCCTGAAGAACTACCGTAACGCTGCGTGAATTTTAAAGACTTGGTGAAACAAGCATGCCTTCGAATTTTGGGGTGTTTCATTGGCCCCTCTTTATCGACGTCTGGAGGATGGGCTCGAGAGACGTTGACAAAGAAAACGAAACACCACGGAATACACGATGCTAATGTTTCCACTCGGTGATTGTCAAGATGTCGCTTGGCTGCACTTGAGGGTGTTGCTTTGGTTTTTGTAGAGGTTCAGACAAAGGGCAAAGATGAGGTTTAGCAGAGTCCCTCATCGAAGTGCTCATGAGGGACTTGTTCGTGTTTTTATCTCTACTCTCACTGACCTTTGACCTCTTATAGGACAGGTGTTTCCTTCACAGGATGAGTTGTGTTACATCCGTGAAGGGTTTTGACTTGCCTACAGATGCTTCCCATGCAACAAGTTGTGTTATGCATGTCATGAAATTTGCACTCTGAAGTAGTCAAGCTAGTCGAGGCACTCACTTCATGATGCTATAGCATTTGCTACTGTGCCTTGGACGTGCCTTCGATCACACCCTGTAAGCACGATGGAGAGCGAGACAACCATGATGCAAAGCAAGGGTAGAAGTCTTGTTTGCTGCAAACGTTGTTGAAGCTCTTGTACATCCGTGCTGGTGCACGGTGTCCAAAGTAGGAAGGCCAGCAATGGCCTTGGCAGCACCGGCATGGAGGAGCTGGCGTCGAAGGCTCTGGGAGTTGCTGTGAGTGCAAATGCTCTGGAATCCCTGCCAAAGGCATGCATTCTCAATTCAGCTATGGGATCAGCTACCACATAGCTAAACATCGTTTGAGCCAAGGCGTTGGTAGGGGACTGGAAGATGACAATATTGTGGCTAGGCCACAATACTGATGGAACTCCAGCAGCGAGCATTGGCCAAGGAACTACTGTCAAGGTGATGGGTTGTGGCAATAGTAGGTCTAGAGGGCGAGTGTGATGTCATACAACATCTCTGGAGGGTCAGCACGATGCCAAGGGTAACAGCATCATGTGCATTCTAGATCGTGTTCCTAGTGTGTCATGAACTATGTTCTGGAGCTACAACGTCCCACCCCCAAGTGGGCACTGTGCATGCTCATTTGATGTGTACTTGGCGTAGATGCATGCTAGGGACGTGACGCGAACCCAGTTTAAGGTCCTGGTGGACCGTGTGCTAGTTTAGGATCCCAGTGGACTACTATGCTAGTTTAAGGTCCCAGTAGACCGTTCATGCTAGTTTAACGTCATGGTGGATCAGTTGTGCCAATTTTACATCGTAGCGAACAATTGCCGCCAATATAACGTCATAGTGGATGCTGCTCATTGTTGTTGCCAGTTTATCATCATAGCAGACGGTGCTTCATGTTGTTAGTTTAACGTCATTAAGGACGATGCTCATTGTCGCTATTTTAAGGTCATTGTGGACGTTGCTTGATGTCTTCATGCTTCAGATGTAGTACGGCTTAAGGTACAAGTGATTCACCGAGTTGGCGAACTTGTTGCCGTCCATGTCTGCCAACTTGAAGGCTCCATTCCCAAAGGCTTTAGTGACCATGTAAGGGCCTTCCCAGTTGGCTAAGAATTTACTCACATGCTCACGAGCAGTCTTAAGAACAAGGTCTCCCTTCTGTATTGGCTGCCAATGCAGGTCTACATGGTGCTTTTGTTGTTGTTTGCTTTGGTAGTGCCCTATGTAGCTCAACGTCTGCGCATGCTCTTCCTCTATTAAGTCGAGGTCGATGATTTGCAACTCGTTGTTTTGGGCTTCTCTCACGACATCTAAGAGGATCATCCGGAGTGATGGTACCTGCAACTCAAGACGCAACACAGCTTCAGATCCATAAACAACGCTGTAAGGAGTCTTACTTGTGGTGGTTCTGCATGTCATCCTATAGGCCCATAGAACATAGAGGATTTTCTCATGCCACCGCCTCTTGCTATTGCATTCACCTCAGCAAGTTGATGATGGACTTATTTGTAGCCTCTACCTGTTCGTTCGCCTGTGGGTAATATGGGGAGTAGAATGATTACCTGCTACCTAGGTTGCTACAGAAGGTTTAATTTTCTATACTACTGAATTGTGGCCCATTGTCGGTTATAATAGTCATTGGAAGCCCAAACCTTGTCACAATGTTGTCCAGGATGAAATGGTAGATTTGTTGAGACATCGTTTTCCTCAGGGGAATAGCTTCCACCCACTTAGTAAAATACTCAATTGTGGTGATCAGGAAGATATGCCCCGCGAAGGACTTAGGCGTGATAGGTCCTATGAGATCTAGTCCCCATCATTGGAAAGGCCACATGATTTACGTTGGATCAAGGTCTGTAGGTGAGACATGTATGAGATTTGCATATCTCTGGCACATGTCGCATGTCTTGAATTTTGTCAAGCAGTCACGCTCCATGTGGGGCTAATAGTACCCTAAGCATCTGATTTTTGCAACCATAGCCCTAGGTGCTATATTTCCACCACACAGTCCCTCATGCACTTCATTAACTACCTTCTGCGCCTGCTCCCCACCCACGTAGGCCAGCAATATCCTGTCACAGGAGCGTCAGCACAAGGCGTCATTCCCCATGAGCGTATATTGCCGGGCGCACTTTTGGATTGCATCTCTCTAAGCAAATGTCAGTCCACTTGGGGGGCTCATCGTGTTGCAGGTAGGCTTTAATGTTAGCGTACCACTCCTTGGTATCTGTGGCACTGATAGAGGCCACATGTCTTGCCTGAGTGATAGGCTCAGTACATTCGACAATCGAAGTTGGCAGACTTGCAAATGAGTGTGGTCGAATTCTTAATGCAAGGGTGGCTAAGGCATCTGCCATGGTGTTCTCGTTGTATGGCACGTGTTGCACATCTGTGGTTGCAAATTGCTTAAGCAGGCTTTTTACTAGGTCACAGTAGGGTTGCAGATGCGTAGCTTTGCAGGCATAGACCTTAGTGATTTGATTCACAGCTAGTTGTGAATCACCACAGATTGCCAGGTATTGTATGCATAGTGTTTGGGTAGTTGAGAGGCCTCTGAGTAGCCCCTCATACTCTGCCACATTGTTTGTGCAAGGGAATGCAAAATGATAAGCAAATAGGTGAATTTCCCTAGAGGGGAAAGTAATGACTTCCGCTACGCTACCTCCTCGCACGGTTGAAGTGCCGTCGAAGTGTATAGTAGCTTCTAGGTGCAATGGAACGATGTTGATAATGCCAACATGCTTGTTTGGGAATTTGGGATCTATGGTTGTGTGGTCATTGATGGGTGAGGCCGTAAGTTGCGTTGCTATGGCTTGACCCTTGGTCGATGATTGGCTTACATAGTGTAGGTTGAACTCCGCAGTTATTACTTTCCATCGGGCTATCCTGCTGCTTTCATACAAGTTGTTAGTGATAGCCCGGAGTATGTTTCTTTTGCAAATAATGTTAATTGTACTGCGAAACAGGTAGTGCCTCCACTTTTTTAACCCAAACACTAAGGTAAGGCAATTCCTCTCCACTTCGTTGTATTTCAACTTGTGTGCTATTAATGCATAACTCAGGTAGTACACTGGTATCTCAGATCCGTCGTCTCGTTTCTAACATAGCAATGTTGCGATAGATGTGTCGACAATGGCAAGGTAGATGAAGAAAGGCTTATCCCTTTGTGGCGGCTACACAGTTGAAAGGTGCAAAAGTTCTTCCTTCAAGTCATTGAAGGCTTGTTGACAATGGGTTGTCCACTCGAAGTTAACCCCTTTCTTTAGAAGATGTTGCATGGGGTGTAACTTGTTGGTCAACTTTGCTATAAACCTTCAAATGAACTATACCCTACCTTGCAACCCACGTAACTCCTTAAGGTTTGTAGGAGCTGCTAGGTTGACGATGGCCTTGACTTTGTCAAGATCCACCCTTATTTCGGCCTTTGATACTACGAACCCTAACATGCATCCGGTTTTCACACCGAAGACACACTTCTTAGGATTAAGGCGTAGATCGTGCATTTAACAACATTTAAGGACTACCCCTAGATCATGTGGGTGATCAGCTGCCTCCTTGGACTTGACCGCTATATTGTCCACGTAGTCATTTAGTGTTTCTAGGATGTAGTCGCTGAAGATGTAGGTCATGGATCGCTGGTAGGTTGCTCCAGCATTCTTGAGCCCAAAAGGCATCATGGTGTGACAAAAGGTCCCCCATGGGGTAATGAAGGTTGTTGTTAGCTGATGCTCCGGGTTGATGTGAATTTGGTTATAGTCAGAAAAGCCATCCATGAAGGATAACAGAGCATGATCAGCTGTAATGTCAATGAGTTGATTGATGCTCGAAAGTAGAAAATCATCTTTGATCGTCGCCTTGTTTAGATCCCAGAAGTCTATAAAGATTTGTATTCCTCCAGTTTTCTTAGAAACTGTGACGATGTTGGACACCCATTTCGAATAATCAACTGTGCAGATGAAACCGGCTTGGTATAGCTTGGTGATTTCATCCCTTATGGCTAGTGATATCTCTAGCTTAACTTTACGAGTCTTCTGCTTGACTGCCTTCGTGCTCGGGTCTAGGACGATGTTGTGCTATATCAGCCTCGAATCTAAACCTAACATGTCACTGTATGACCATGTGAAAACTTTGATGTTGTCTTGTAGAGTCTTGGCTACATTTTCGTGTGTTTGCTCATCTAGGAGGGAGCTAAGCTTTAACATCTTTACTTCCCCCTTGTGTGTGGTCACAGGCGTCTTGACGAGAGGGTCCTCAGTTACTTACCCGGCCTCCAAATCTAGGGTTCGGGCTAGATGCTCGGGCTAGTCTGGGGATACTTCTAAAGACGCTATGGCGCTAGCTATGGTTGACCCTCAATTGATCAAGTCGAGGTTCAATTATCTCGTTGAAACACCGTGAAAATTACGAGTCGGCCTCAGGCAAAGATTCGTAATTCAAACGAGAGCGCGCATCAGCTTTGTTCAAGGACAAGTTTACGCTCTATTACACACAGCAGCGTAATGAGCGTAATAAGCTCCAAAATAGTCGAAGGCAGAGTCCAGAGAAGCACAACAGTTCGACATTTTTTCTCGTGGCGTATGGATAACTTGTCTTTACGCTCGTTACGCGGTGGTGCGTACCATTGTGTATTGCATCACTAAGGCTAGACATTATTTACGCTTCGTTACGTGCAACTGCATAGTGAGCGTAAATTAGACATGGTTTACGCTTCGCTACGCGCAGCTGCATAGTGAGCGTAAGATAATTTTGAGCCTATTGTTTTTTGTACTGGATTACGCTCATACACGCAACACAACACGAATGAGTGTAATATAGCCTGAAAGCAATTGAAACACGCTCAACATGTACCTGCTCTTCACACGCACAACATGCAAACGAGCGTGTTGTGCGTAGTCACAGTCTGACTTAAAATGGTCATGTCAACGGAACCCGAAATATCTGGGACCCACATCATCAGGGTTGCACCTTTTTATGGGACCCCGAAGCCTATAAATAGACCAGTTGACAAAGATACAAAAAAAAGGGGGGCAGCAGAAAATCAAAAGGGCAAGAGCATTTTCTGAGCAAGGAAGCACTTATCACCTTGAGCAGAGAAACAAAGAGCAACCTTTTGGCAACTGCCGACAGCACCATCCTTCAGCAAGAACAGAGCACAGTGCGCTTGAGCCTTAGCAACAAGAGAGATCATTCCTTTAGGGAAGATATGACTTTCTCCGTTAGCGATTACTGCCCTGAGCAGAACCTACTCGAAGCAAAGAAGCAGAACAGGGATTGTGAGATCGTCTCGCCCAGTTTGCAGACTCTACCGGTCAGAAACAGTTGATCGGCAGACCTCAGAGCTTGACCATCCTTGCATCCCAGCTTTGGCCTACGAGGTAGATCGGACTTCTGTCTGGACAGTTTCCTTGTTGTTTTGTGCTCATTTTTTGCATCAAGTTATTGGGGGTCTCTCCCATTGTAACGTGACATACAAATCATACATTCTTTCAAAAATTGAAACATAGATCTTTTGAAAATCACGTGTTTCTCTCCCGATTAGCATCTCTTCGGCGTGTTTGGCGTTATCATCGTAGCGATCCATCCACGTCGTTTTCCTCCCATTTCACGATCCCTCGAATCAAATCGAAACAACGCAAATATCCGTAATCTTCATCGTTTTACTGACCCTTAAGTCCCTGTCTGATCGACAAGACCGTTCAGGGCACCGTGGATTCGCTTTTCCCAGCATAGCCCTCGCGCGGATCCGTGGTTAAAACTGTATACACAGAATCTCGGTCGGAATTTCCAGCTGCCGACGTTTTCTGTCGTTACACTCGTGAGCTTGCCATGTGGACCTGCTAGGGCTAAAGGTGTGGAGAGATCGCGATGGATTTCCATTTTTTGCTTAACCTGTCAAAATGATATCAAAACCTGGTTAAGAGGCACCTGTTGGTAGCAATCATGTATAATGAAAACTTGCAAAGTAATGACGAGATGTAACTAGCGAAGTATGATATAGAGATTAAAATCTTGCTAGTTTAAAGTCATGGAAGACCGTTATGGCATGGAGATGTAGAGCTGCTAAAATAGGAAATGTAAAACTGCCAATGTGAAAATGTGATGCTGCTAGTTTAGCGTCATTGCAGATGGCAAACGTGTAGCAGATCGAAACATGCTAGTTTAAGGTCTTTTCGGACCGCGAAAAGTTGCAACTACACTACGATTGCTAGTTTAAGGTCTTTCCGGACCGTGATAATCGAAAATATATTTTTTTCATTTTTCAGGAAAGCAAGCCATTAGCTTGAAGCATGTCAAGGTTTTAATGCCAATAGTGCTACGATGTCGTGGCGAGCATGCTACGCTGTACGATGCACTCTACATTAAATGGAGAGAGAGAGTAGAAAGTTTCCCTTTTTACCATTACAACCATAAATAGGGATTAAACCCTGGTAAGCTTGCCATTCTCACTGTAAGAGCGCAAAGCCCATATTTGGAGCACAAACTGATTTCGGAGCGCAGAGCGATTATGCTAATAGCAAGCAAGGTGGTTTTCTGCTTAGCAACAAGGAAAACTTTGCAAGTAGGATAATGGCTCCAAAGAAGGAATGCATGAATTTGGTGCTTGCAAAGGTCAAAGAGGTAAGGAAAACCCTAGGGCATGTGACACAAGCACGCATCGAGGCGCGGAAGGATACGCCATTAACCCGATAGGTTACTACACTTCCTCTATTTTTCCGTAGTTCTGTTATTATTTTTTGCTTCTATTGTTCTTTGCTTTCATTTTGTATCCTAGTCTTAGTCATTTTTATTTTCTATCATCGCGTTGTTTTGGCCTTTGCATCGCCATTGTTCCTATTTTGGTCGCAGCAAATGCATAAACGCTACACCATCGTTGCATACAAGGTTGCTTAAATCGCCACCGCCACGGTTGTCATAACCAGGGTGGTTTGGACAGTTTAAGTTACTTGGCTTTCAGATGGTATGACATAGGACCCTCAGGAGGGTTAGGCCATGCATGATGCAACAGTGCGACACGTGTTCTGTCAGGGTGTATTGTTAATCACCTTGTTAGGGTTAATTGCTTTGTTGCTACGCTAGGCTATTTTCTGCTACGCTATCGTTGTCATGTTCTTGCTACGCTATGCGTGGGAAGAGGGTTATGCTACACTATATACATGATCTACTAGGTATTGCTATGTTGTATGCATGTTGCACTTAGACATGATGCTAACACTTGCTTGTTGTATTGTGCAAAATGGGGCTAAGGCCAATTCTGATTGTCTTGGAAATTGCAGGGGTCCTGTGTCATGCAAGCAAACCAGGTTCTTCATCAACAAGGATGGGGTTCACGACCAACCAGGTCTGCTGGCTACAACACAGATAGCCCTACAGGAGTTCTCTTCTTCTAAAAACCTATGGGCGGGTGTGATCGGTTAATGCGAGGGTGAATACCACACTTACCCACACCTATTCCCCATTCCCTATGATCAGAGCAAGGGGTCTGGTTGGCTGGATGAGGAGTGGGCAGAACCCTTCAAACTGATCATGGTTGAACAAGTTCTAGTTGACCTTCCACCGTTCCCGTTACCGTACAAACTTGGTAGGCCAACCAGTAAGTGTTGCATGCTTAAGTACCTTTGCAATCTTTGTATTTCCTGCATTTTTATGCTAAATATTTTTGCAAAAATTATTATAGGGACGAAGAAGCCCCAGGAGGTGATGGTGGTCACCGTCGAGACACAGGGGGCAAACATCTACTTCAAATACGGCAAAGTAGATGCAAGCCAACGCTGGATAGACGGTGCAGCCTCAAACTCCTTGGTCAAAATATCCAAAAGGTTGGGCTTTTGGATCTATTCCTAGCCCCAAATCCAAGCATTCCTACTACCGAGATGCTCTTCCTGGTCAACTCCTTTTTCGAAAAGGCGGGCTGCTTTAGCACGTGCATACAAGGCATGCAGGTGGTCATTGAAATCAATGACCAGTTGTTTGTGGACCTATTCGATGTCCCTACCGACGGCATCCTCATAGGGTCAAAGGGCAAGAAGGAGCTGATCCTTTAGAAAAAGGACATTCAGGAGTGGTTGGGGATTGCTAAGAAGCGAAAAGGGCACCTCATGGAGAAGCTTAAAGATGGACCTGCCAAGGAAATCTACCTTATCTTCCGCACTCACGCATTCCCCAAGCTGCTTACCCAAGGGAAGGTCCTTGGAATTGAGTAGGCCTAGATAATGTGTGAAGTCATGGAAGAGGGGGCCCGTTACAACTGGGCTAGCTTTCTATGTAAAGGCTTATACACCGAAATCTTGGGACTCCATCAGAAATTGGAGTCCCGTTCCAATATACATTACATCTTTTACATAGCCTGTCTGAAACGCTTCGCAGAGCTTCTGGTGGTTCATGAGAATGGAGCCTGGGTCATGCGAAATCGCAACCAGATTTCCAAACCATGGATTTTCCAGACCCTCTGGACCACCCAAGCCCCAGATCCCCCAAAAATAATTGGGAAATCGTTCTTCATGACAACTAAGGATCAGGTAGCCCACAACATTCGTGGCCAGGACAGTATAGGAGAGATGCCCCCTGCCATAGCTGATAACGTGTCACAGGGGGAACATCTCATAGCCGAGACTATGCCCAAAAAGTTGCAGCGAAAGAGGCCTCCTCCAGCTCAGGAAACTCTTCACATGGATGAAGAGGAGGGGTAAAGACTATGGCTTAAACTGTAGATGACGCAACCCCCATTGGTAAATGCTTTTGTCTAATGCTTACTTTGTTCTACCTGCTATGCTATGCTACACTAGGCAGCGTAGCACCTGCTTTAAGCTAGCTTGTTTTGGACTAATGCAAACATGTTTCTTTGTTGGCAGAGGAAGAAGAAGAAGAAGAAAAAGGCGACGAAGAGGTGTCGACACCTAAGATAGGGGCAACAAATAAAGACACAGAGGCCCCAATTTTGGAAGAAAGGGCCTCGGTCAAGGAGAAGGGAGCTCCTGCCGCTAAGGCAGGGGCTCTTGTCATTAGGGAGAATCATCCTACTAACGAAGAGTAACCTCCATTGAATAAAAAATATGTTAGTCTCCTAAAAGGAAAGGCACCAACGCATGAAGAAGAGGCTTATATAGACTTGGCAGGAACTTCTAGCAAGGCTATTTCCATCGTCTTGCATCAGCAAGAAGGGAGACAGCAATCGGATGCTAGTGAGTTCGACAATATGTCTGCCTTGTCACAGCTTGTTTTGACCATTGCTGATATGTTTAGTTATGTAATAGGTGCCACTATTGATGCTGTAGGACCCCCTCTGATTCGTATGGAATCATGGGCCGACATCCCTGACAAGTTTATGTTCGTGCAGGGAATCGTCGACGACATGATCAACTGCCTTTAGCAGGCAGACCCTGACACAGGTAAGTAGTAGTGTTAGGTGCTCTCATGTTTTTATGCTAGAATTTCTTGAGTTTGCTAATTTTTCGATGCTAACGTGATTGCTACGCTCTTTGTGTCATCGCAGCCTCTCGACTCAAATGGGACCCAGCACAGCCTTTGAAAGTCGGTGTCGTGCCTACATTCTAGCCTAAAGTGACCAAGGTGTCTTGTCGCATGTACAACGAGGCTTGCAAATGCGTTTTACACTCGGCATGCTCCTTGTGGGAGTATAAGCACATCAACAAGGACCTATGGAAACGGGTCCAAAGAGCTGAGCAAAGGGAGGCTGACCTGAGTGCTGAGGTGGAGGATCTCAAGTTGAGGAACGAGTTTCTCATAGCCCGTGACATTAATAATGAGGACTGGCGCACGGCTATGATAGATTACACTAGGTTTTGGATAGTCGTACATCAAAACATTGAAGCCGCCTGCGAAATAATTGAACAGCAGATGCAAATGGACTTGTTAGCCCAGAAGTTTCATGATTTGAAAGATTTCAACACCAAGGTTTACAAATGGGGGTGATCCCAAAAAAACCACAAACACATGTATAAACAGAAAAATGCCACACATCATAGATTATACAGAGACGCTGCTATGAAGGCATTTACGTATAAAGCATTCATAGATGCCATCGACGCTTATGAGGTCTACGCCAAGTTCAAAGAGCAGGTTAAGGTTACAAAATCTCCTGACTTGAAAGTGGACCTTCCCACAGGAGAGACCGCAACCATCTCCTTTTCTCTGGGACCACCAAGGTGGACAATAGCCGAAAGAGAGAGAGCTGCTGCGGACACTGGACCCAGCAACAGGTGTTGGGTGGACATCACAGTAGAGGAGGTTTGGTGCTGTCTTGGGCTTGGTTTAGACCAGATACCCTTCGAGATAGACACAAGACCTTATCAGATTAGTGGCTTTCTACTATGTATATGCTTATGCTTTGTTGTAAGCTTCATCCATTGCTTTAGCTGAGCACTTCATTCCTACGATGCAAGCTCTAGATGAGGGCGCAGGGCTTGTAGAGGAAGGGAATGAAGAATCAGCAGAGGACAATGTAGGGGAAGGCGATGCAAAAGGAAATGAGGTAGGGACGAATGGCAAAGATGATGCAAATAGAGACAACCCATGACTGCATGGGATTGAAGTTTTGAATTTTTGTAAAAAATTTTGCAAGCATTGTTTGAAAGACAATAGTTTTGAATAAAGAAAAGAGGATTTCAAAAAAGAAATTGATTCTGCATTAACTTGTGCATTGTGTAAGATTTTCATGCTTTCTTGTGCTAGTTTTAGGCCATTTCAGGCCATAGCGTAACATGCCAAAGAGATGATGCGTTAACAACTTGAAAAATGACTAGTTGGTAACTTATGCTAGTTTTAGGCCATTTCGGGCCTTCGTTAGTTTTAGGCCATTTCAGGCCATTGCGTAGCATACTTTTAGGTCATTTCAGGCCATAGCGTAGCATGCCAAGAGGGTGGTACGTTAACAAAGCGAAAGGCAGTGAATGTATAAGGAATGGCAACTGCAAAGGAAGCAGTGGGGTTGCTATGCTATGCATAGCTGCCTCTTGACCCATCGTGGATTGAACAGAATGTAGGGCCAAGGTATTTTGCTAGGGCCCTCATCCACATCATTGTCCCTTGCTTGGAAGGGCAACTCAACCCATGCGCTTTCATTTTGGAGACCAGCTTGCTGAGCCAATTCTCCCATAGGATGTTCAGTGTGTGTGTGAGTAGGCGCTTCATTCTCAGAGGTTATGACCTCTGAGACCTACTCCATGTCTATGTTACTGATAGCTTGTGCTGCTACTTCATCGCCATGGATCACCACCTCCCTGCCCCGCGTATGGTAGGTGGATTTCCTGATGTATAGGTGAGGAGATAGCCCTAAGTTGTGCTAACCATGATCTCCCCAAGATCCGGTTAAACCTGGGCATTTCCTTGACCATGATGAACATTGTGTTTGTGGGGAACTGGTCCCCTACTACAAAGTCTATGTAGATTATGCCTTTCACTAGGACGTGTGCCCCATTGAACGACCTTAGGCATGATGTCATTGTGGGTTTGATCTGGTCGACCAAGCCCAACTTGTTCATAATAGGGAAGAGGATGACATTCATGGCAACCCCATCATCAACGTGTACCCTAAGGATCCAGTGTTAGCTAACCCCAATTATGATGAAAAGGGGTGTTGTTGTCACCTAACCCCTTTCAGGATCTTCCCTAATGGTGTCGTCACTGAAAGTCAATTGGGATGGCTCAAGCTCTACGGGTGCAGAGGGAAGCATGATCGAGTGGATCACTTCCTCTTTTGCTGGCATGTCTTTGTTGAACGGAATCGCTATCAACATGTGGATCGGAGCTTTGCGATGGGGGACAGATGTCATGATTAGGTCGTACAAGCTAAGTGTAATATTTTTCTATTTTAGAGCTTGCTTGACCTGAGTGATGGCATCCAAGAGGTCTTGGCCACCCCCTTGTTTAGTGCTTTCCTCCTCTTCAATTTGTCCCAGAAGATGAATTTCCCGAGGGACGACTTCGGATCTAAGCTCAGACCCTTTTTGGCAGGGCGGTGTGGACTGTGCAGTTATAGCAATGTTCATCTTTGGTGACGAAGGTGTAGATGCAGGGGGCAAAGACGTACGCTTGGGAATGCCTTGGGTGGTATTCCCCTTCGATGCCTCACCTCCGAAAAAGACTTCTCATTTTTTAGGACTAGAAGGTTGTTCAGCTATCTTATACAGGGCGGAGGCCATCGAAGGAGTCGACCCCCTAATGATGAAAGGAGCTAACGATGTTAACGGGCGAAGTAGCACGGTTTCACTAACAAGTGGCATGGAGATGGATGCCCATGGAGGGACTCTCAGAATGAATGGCTATTGCAAGCTTTGATTTACCGCTCATGGTGCTGGTGCATTACGTTGAGGCACACGAACCATGAATGGCTGCTGGGATGGCCTACGATCACTATCAATGCCGATGGCGTTAATGATGTAACTGGCATTGTTGGCATTAAGGGGGTCTATGTAGACATGCATAGATTGGTTTTCGGGACGTACTGGGTTGCTTTCATCCAACACCAATTTTCCCTGATCGATCAATCTTTTGGATGTCATCCTACAACGGCAGACAGTAATCTGTGTTATGACCACACTATTGGTGATAGTCACAAAACCTGTCCAATCTGAAACCCTTAGGAACTAGGGGCTCATTGAGCAGGGCCAAAGAGGGGTTCCTAAGGAGCTCACAATAGCGTTGATGTCTCATGATTTCGTCTTCCGACATTTCCTTGTATTGCATGTGTCCCGCTACCAATAGCTGCTTCAGAAGTTCTGAAGGCTTGAGAGGCAGTGGGGTGTACTTCAAGCGATCTTTACACTCAAAGTTTGGTTTGGGTTGCGCAGGTGTCTCAGGTGCGGGTACTGGAGGTTACAGTGCATTGCCTTGCTTAGGCATGCAGTTAGCTGCGAGTACGGCTGATTTCTCGTTGCCCTTGTTACCGTTGTTACTAGTTCTGGGCTTGGCCTCGATTGCCACAGCGGCCATTGTGGTCATTGGGGCCTTACACTTGTCCTTCTTTATGAAAGTATTTTTGTAGGCAATGTAGGCTGGGTCTTTGCTTGCCTTGGCCACGTCTTGTATACTCTTAGTCTGAGTGAAGGCTTGACTAAGAGTGTGAGGGGTGAGGTAGTACAGTTTAGACTTGACAAAGTGGGCCTCCACGATGGGCTCATGGATTTCATTAAGGGTTGCACTCCATTGGTGGATGAACTTCTGGACTGGTTCCAAAGGCTCCTACTTCACGCTCATCAACTAGTCCAGCATGGTTTCCGCCTTCAAGTTGTACTTGAAGTGCATCATGAACTAGGTCAGAAGCTCCTCTAGAGTTGAAATGGATGAGCGTGGCAGTGCACGATACTAATCTATGGCTTTCCCGGCTAGGGTCATAGCAAAAACACGAATAATCGTGTGTGGCCATTGTTGCAACAGAAGGGATTCAAACTTAAAGGTAACAAGATGTGCATTGGGATCTCCCTCCCCATCGTACTTCGTGAAGTGTGGGAGAGACATCCCTTGGGGTAATGTCAGATCAAGGATTGCAGGGTTGATGGGGTCATCCTAGTAAAAGTCCATGACTTGTACCGTGTCAGACCCAACAGCTTTGAGGTGTTTAATTTCCTCAGTGAGGGTTTGGATAAGTTGGAACGCTTGATCCAAACCCTACGATGGTGTGGATTGTTGGGGAACTGCTGAGGCAGTTTCTATCTATGGAATGGTGGGGCTAGCGGTGTGACCCATTGACGGTACCATTGGGATAGCCCCTGCGAAAGGTGCTTCTTACACTATCCACCACCCAACAGGTGGTGTAGTTGGAGCAGCAACCGCTGGTTGTGCTACTGGATAGACCGCTTGTGTTGCCAGCAGAATAGACTATAACCCCGTGTTAGGTTGTACCATTTGCGGGGTTTCGTAGGTCTGAGGGCAAACATAATGAGACATCTGCAGCGGTTGTGGAATAGGCAAAGAAGTGAATGGGGTCCACCATGTGGATGGGCCTGAGCCTGCTACAATGGGTGGAATAGACGTGAACATGGGAATTGAAACGGAAGTTGTGTACGACTGTGAAGTAGGTACAATATGAACATGTGGCAGGGTAGCGATGGTTGGTGTGTTATGCGCTACAAGAATGGACTGATGAACAGTTTTCGGAGGCATAGTTGCTGCAAATGAAATAGGGGAATAAGGGCATTGATACACCGAGAAGGTGACATGGCTACCCATTGCAGTTGTAGTTGTAGGCTGCAGGAGCATAGGCATGATGGAAAAGGGAGTGGTGACAGGCAACGGAAACGTGGTTGGTTTGACCTCCCTCATTGGATTTGGAATCGAGCTACTCTTATCCATCCTGAAAAGCGTCATCCTGGTTAGACACAGTGTCTTGTTGCTCCCTAAGCCTAGCCAACTGGATTAGCTAGTCTAGCAGCCTTTGGTTTGCCTGTGTCAAAGGTATGGAAGCGTTGGGAGTGGGAACAAACTCCTTCTCGTCACAGTAAGCGAACTCGAAGCTACATTTACTCTCGAATTTGTGTACATCCAAACGTAGGTTTGCCTAGAACTTTGCACAGAGGAAGTTATAGCATTCATGTTGTTGGGCCAAGCCCTCAGGTCCTCTATTTTGGATCCTGACGGATCAACGTGTTTCCAACATTAGGTTCAGCAGTTGTTCGACACCAGTGATGCCTTGAACCGTGATGGGAACCTCAACGTTGAAGGTATTAGCAGCAGTAGTTGCAGAAGTCATTGTTACTAAGCTAGGCTATTTTGCAAACAGAAAAAAACAAAGAAATTGGAAAGCTAAATAATTTTGCGAATGAGAAGAGAAAAAAAGGTTGGCAAGCAATCAAAAAGAAGGCTTTATGTCCTGCCGGACTCTTGAGGAACCGTCGAGGCGACCGATCTGTACCACACTATGCATAAACAATCGCAAAAGGGTGTCATGTGTTACGCTAGTGTGCGATAGGGTATAGAATGCATGCAAGACTATCATAAAAAATGCAAGTCAACTGGCAATCGGAGACTTTATGTCCTGTAGGGTTCCCAAGGAACCGTCGAGGTGACCGATCTGCACCGCACGACGCGTAAACAACCACAAACAGGTATCAAGTTTACACTAATGCGTATCAGGGTGCAGAAGGCTTACAGGACTACCATGACACCTGGAAAAGGCACCAAAAGGCCCTCCTTCTAGTGCCAGAAAAACTATAGCAGCCAAAAACATCGGTGGCTAGAAAATGTAGAGGGGTCATCGGCTGTTGACAGTCTTAACCCCGTATTCGCGGGAGGGCTGTGCTGGGTGGGACAGAAACGGGGCACCCTAAATGGTCTGGTCGATCAGACAGGGACTTAGTCGGTGTTAATATAACCTTTTGCAATGTCTAATTTGAAAATGAGACTAATAGCGCGAAGTAATGCTTAAACGTAAAAAAGGCAGAAAACAATGTAAAATGAAAATGATAAGCAAGAGACAAAGTAAACTGTAGTTAGAAAAATGCATCGCTTTGAAGCTATGACCTCACTCTGTCAAGATGGATACAATCGGTTGCATCACGTTGAGAAGTGCAGAGATTCTGAGAGTAACCGAGACATGTAGAGCAAGGTGGTTGTGTGCTTGAACACAGACTCACTCGTTAACAATGTGAAGCACTACCAAGGTGGTAGAAAAATACAGAATAGAATGCCAACTATAAGTGCTAACTGTTTACAATGTCAAAACAGGAAGCTTACAATGCTCAAGGTTTCAGTGCTAACTCTTTGCTTGTCAGCCAACCAGACTGTTAGCCGACCAGATTGTCAAGAAAACAGACTGGGGACTGAAAAGCTTAGAAAGCCTAGAAAAGTCCGAGAGCTAGAGGGAGCCAAAGAGAGATGGAGAATGTGCCCGAGAGTGCGAGAGATAGAGAGCGTTTAAGTGTTTCTCATTGGGGTATTTATAGGACCAAGGGCTCGCAAAAGATACGGTTTGGACGCCACGTGCCTTGGGCCTATGCTGACCTATCTATGCTGCATGTGCCTGCATGACTATTGAACGAGTTTGCCATGCCATAATTACGAGCCTGTCATGTCATAATTATGTTGTCAGAGCAATGGTGCAATTAGGTAGGGTACATTGATGTCACGTAACTGCTTGCCACGTTTTGCTATGGTTTATAGCGTAGCATGTTTGGCATGGCGTAGCATCTTGTTATGCTATGCTACGCTACGCAGCGTAGCGTAGCTACTGGTTCAAAGCAAAGAATTTACGTTGTGTCTTGCTACATATGTTGGAAACCTTTGCAGTGTTGTAACTGCTGGTTGCAGATATGCTACGCTATGTAGCGTATCATAGCATAGCAGCTATCCTTAGTCGCAAAAACGTCGCCAATCTGCAACCTTTGCCTTTTGCGCTGCGAAGCTTGCAAACTTGCTGATCCCGCCCTTTGAGATGCCTTCTATCACTTTGATAGAATTGCTACACCTTGCTGCACCATGTAGCTTAGCATAGCGTAGCAGTAAGCATGGCCTATTTTTGCCAAGTTTGCTACTTTCTGATGAAAGGAGACATTGCTGAAGGACTTGAAGTTGGGCGAGGCGACTAACTGTCCAAATTTCACTATGCTGCACTACACTGCGTAGCACACCATAGCATAGCATTGCACTCCTGCAAACACCATGTAGCGTAGCAAGACTCATTGACTTAGAAAACTTGCTGAAGCTGACAATCTAAACATCAGAGCATCCATCTCCTGAAGAACTACCGTAACACTGCACGAATTGCAAAGACTTGGTGAAGCAAGCATGCCTTTGAATTTTGGGGTGTTTCAACATCCACTATTATCATCTGATTCTATCTTTACAACTTTTTCTACTACAACAGCTTTGCCCTTACCCCTTTAGTAGGCACATTCAACTTCTTTCCACCTCCTACAATTATGATCACTACTCTACTCTCTTGATTCTTCTGCAATCTTTAGAGTAGTTTAGAATTTTTCATCTAATGAATGCCACATTTAATCTACCTTGGTTGAAATTTTAAACATAGATTTTTGGATTAGCAATATCTTTTTATTTACCACCTCATTAAGTGGTGATTCCTACTCATTATCATAAAATTGAACCTCCTTTTTTAATTGTTAGGTTCCTTGTTATATTTCTCAATACTTTCCCATTTCCTCAACTCTCCTTCTTCTTTTGCTACCTACTCTATCAACCTTTGGACTTGATGGGCTCTAAGTTCTGATAGTCTTTCTTTAGCATAAATATCAAGAGTTCTTCTCCTTTCTGATCTGAGTCCATCTCTGATGTGGCAAAGTTGTTCCTGCTAAGAATAACCATGGCTAGGACATCAATGTATGAGAGCCATGGCAACATCCAAGGGTTCATGTGTTCCTTACTTCCATCCTTGGATCTACCTTCTTAGATTAAACAATCGAGAGTACACCTGATATTTGTCATTAAAAAACTCTAGCATTGTACTCCACCTGCGAATTGATTCTAACTCTAAGAAATAATACTAGTTTTTTGCTTCCTTGATGAGTGTCTTGGGAAATAACTTTAATTTATGCTACTAATTTTCAATATTTTTTAAGGCATATTCATCATGAAAGGCTTAAAGATATGTTTGTGAATCATAGTTATATCCCCCCTGAAATCTATGGATATTTTTCATGTCAAGTTGCTTGATCTAACTATCTTTCACATACCTAGTTGGAGTTTTTACTGCCTTTATGATATTCAACACTGAGTTGCTAGTAAAGGCTCATCATCATTATTATTTGGATGATATCTATGATGTTCATGGTAGGCCCAACAATCATTATTATCCCACTATTTACCTTCATCATGGTTGTCCTTTTGACAACTTCTATCAGAACTAAAGGAAGAAGAAGAAGATGTAGATGAAGAGGATAAAGAAGGATGAGGATTTCCACCATCATGATATCTTCCACCTCATCTATGCTTTTCACAACCACATTTGTTAGTTTTCTTGTCATCTTGATGCTTGCCCAATCCCCTACTTTGACTCCCACTTTTGCGGGAACTTGGATTGTTAATAGTGGACTGCAATTTTAGGTTCAAGCCCCCATCACCAATACCAATGGGTGGATAATCTTTATGTTGAGAACCCCTAGAGGGAGGATGCTTATTATCATTTTGATTGAGCAAGAACAAAGGATTGGTGAACCATTTTCCCTTCAAAGCATCATGGTGCTTCTCTTGGTATCGATCTCTCCTACATTGTGTTTCAGTGGGATTATAGTCCCAGTAGTCATGGTTATGCACAACGTACTCTTCTTGAAGATCTTGGATGCTTAACCTCCTCAAAGTTTAAAGTAGCATCCTAGGCATAGATCAATTGAAAGGCATTACAATGTTGCCCTTCATATCTCACCACAATAGTTCTTCATCCTGATGCAGGATAAAGGTGAAGTTAGGTACATACTCATCTAGATGAGTACATACCACCCTACATTTTTGAGGCATTAGCGATTTACTATCATCATGCTTTTAAGAAGAAGGCATTCTATAATTAGAATAATTTATTAGTGTGCTTAAATTATTATATATTTTGTTACAATGATTTTTGGCCTTAGGATTCGTCCAATGATGTTAATGATTTTTACTATGCCTACATAGCACATGCTTCAAAAGAAAATAATCCCTAGCAATGCCACCAATGATGAGTGGAAAATATCCTTATGCTCAACCATACTAATGAGTCGCATTCTTTTGGTTGCATCGACGTAACCTCATCGACACAGCCTTGTCATCTAGTCCTCATCAATGAGGCCTAGTTAACGCATCATATCATGCATCAATGTGGCCTCATCAACGTAGTGCTTGTAGTTGGCTATAAATACGTGCTTATAGCCACATTTATGACAAGTAGAGATTGTATTTGTAGTAGAGCTCTTATATTATTTCTATTTGAAAGTTAGAATTTTTCCTCCGAGTGATCACAGTAGGAGTCATTAAGTGTACGGATCTTTATTCAAGCATTATTGTACCTGAGC
The DNA here is from genome assembly GCA_015680685.1 of Gnetum montanum. Classification (NCBI taxonomy): domain Eukaryota; kingdom Viridiplantae; phylum Streptophyta; class Gnetopsida; order Gnetales; family Gnetaceae; genus Gnetum; species Gnetum montanum. The sequence continues at coordinate 590,820 of MNCI01004082.1, read as the reverse complement.
ACGATAGTATGTGCAGTAATAAAGATGAGCTTTATAATAAACCTTGTAGCACTTTGGATAGATTAGCTATTTCATTTATTCATTTAATTTTTTAATTATTTATTAAATATTTTTAATTAGTTGTTGATTATTTTCCAGTTATTACGTTAATGAAGCAACTAAGCCAAATATATTATGCACATAAGTACGATTGCTTTGAGCGTAACACATATTCGCTTGGTAATCCTAATAGCATTATTGCTTGGTTTTCCCAATAGCGTAGCACTTGGTCACCCAGCAATAAATACATGGGTTTAGGATGTGTACAAAAAGTAGGAATTAATACTTATGTTAGGATTAGTTAATTAGTTAATTTAAATCAGTTAATCAAATTCTTTTAATCTACATTTTAAGCACCCAACTATAAAACATAAAAATAATAAAAATCGAATACCTCAATTACACTTAACCATACCAACAAATGTCACAAGTGTAATTGGGAAGACAACATTGACCTTAATGCTAGATTTACTTCCTAAAGGGCTAGTACATTGAAAATGAAAAGTCTATAGAATTTTACCGAGTCACACGTGAACGCTTCATGATTCGTATGGTTGGGCGTAGGATTACCTCATCACTCATCATTAATGTCATTGTCGAGGACTTTGTTTATGGAAAGTGTGCTATTTAGGTCTAAGTGAATACCATTAATATCGTTAGTATCATTCCCACTATACATAGAATTATAAAATCACACTGATAATTTTATTTTTTTTTCTTTTACAAAATGTCTTCTTCTTATGGCAAGCACAAGGATACCAAACCATTGGTTCCACAAGAATGCAAGGTGGTATACACTCATCTAGATGAGTTTTTTCCAAACTTCATCTTCATCCTACATCAGGATGAATAGCGACAATGGTGTGATATGGAGGGCAATGTTGTTTTGCCCCCTGATAGATCTATGCCTGGGATGTTATTCAAGACCCTTAAGAAGTTAGGCATAGCAAATCTTCATGAAGAATACATTGTGGATGGATATGACACTTGAAAATACTATCCCACTAAAATGCAATGCAAACCAAATCAATGTTAAGAGAAACTCCATAAAGCTACAAAGAGGAAACATTATACCAATAACTTATTCCTACTAAATCAATATGACATTGAGGATCCTCCTTGAAACACCACAAAATTTCGAGCTTGGTACTTCCCCAGCAAGAAGCAACTCCCTGAGACCCACGAACGGCCACGGCTACATTTGGTGTCGCACAGTGCAACTTTGGGAATCAAGAGGCTTAATTTCACTAAGAGTGCAGTACCAGCATATACGCCCAGCGTCAATAGCGTATACGCCCAACGTATACGCCTAACATCCCCAGCATATACGCCCAGCGTAGACATCCGACTTACACGCCCAAGGTACACGCCACACCTGTACGCTCGGCAAACACCACAGATGCACACGCCCAATGATGGAGTCTCAATGAGAAAATGAAGATAGCACCAAAGAGCAAGAATTGAAGCAAGTCGGCAACCACCAGCGTACACGCCTGGCGTACACGCTGAGTCATTGTCGGCTTGTACGCTCAGCGTGTACGCCCAGTGGCCATAGCATCTCCACCCAAGTTCACATACGCCCAGCACGTCCAACGTATATGCCCAGCATGTACGCCGGCCTGATGTAGCGTATACGCCCCGCGTATACGCCCAACAGATGTAATATGTTGTATATTTGTAAATTGTATGCACCCGGTCAATGCGCCACGTGTCTCCTAACCCGAGTCTAGCGTAACATCCGATATAAAACCCCACTTTTCCACTTCACCGGGAAGGTTGGCGAAAATCCCAGAGCATACCAGAGACATTTATGCTATGCACCAGAGCTAAAAACCCTCTTACGCTGGAAAGCCCTAGACGCCGTGCATGCAGTCTCTACGCTCCTCCTACCGTGCGAACCCGCTAAGTCATCCCTACATCCACTGGGGCTTTTCATCTGCCTTGTGTTCATCACAACTGCGTTAGACCGGTGCACTGTACTTTGACTCTATAATACCATTGTTTACAATTTACGCTAATTTCTTGTATGTGTTCTGTTTACGCTCATTTACATTTATGCCCTGTTCATATCTGCTACACCGTTTACGCTCTCGTTCACACTCGTTTACGCCATTTACGCATAACCCAGCGTATAGCACTTCAGCATACGTACGGGTAAATCCTTGTCTGATCCACGTGCGGACCACCCAAGGTACTCTACCTTTGTGCATTCCAGCTTGCCCTCAGGCGAAGGCAGGGTCTTCTGTACACGTCCTGCGATCCCACGGTCTTTGTTTCCTTCCAGCCGGTGACCGACGATTTTAGGCGGTACAGAAATTGGTGCTAGAAGGAGGGCCTCCTAAAAAACTCACTCGCAAACTTCTCAGTGTCTACGCTGTTGAGCGTATACGCCACCAACCACACACCATTTTCTGCTGAAACCTCAGCCTCGTCTAAAAACCTTGCATGCATGCTTACCAGCATCTACGTTCATCAGCGTTGTCGCTGCCCTGTGTCAAACTCTACAAGTCTTTCAGCGTATATGCTACCAACTTCATGTGGACTGTGCACATCTCATAACGCTTAGGCTAGAATGTGCGCTGCTCCAGGCATGGCCCCATTCCATTCTCCGAGTGTTCCCCATGTCCCTCGCAGGGAGAGCACTTGATTGGTATTAGGCCCTGCCAAGGAATTCCATCTTCTCCTTGGAAGACTTATTACACCAGTTCGTGACTCGGTTCAAGTACAACTTGAAACCCGAGGCCACCTTGGACAGCCTCATACAGGTTAAGCAAACACCGCTTGAACCTGTACAGAAATTTATTCAGAGGTGGCACGCCGCTCTCAATGAACTGCATGAGTCAATCTCCCAGACCTACCTGCTTACTATTCTAAAAGGAGCTGTTAACGATTTCTTTAAATCCAAGCTGTATTACCTTAATGCACGTGATCTTAACCAAGCATTTGTATAAATTAAAAGCATAGAAGAAGCGGCCCAAAACAGCCATGACCCTGCATACCTAGCCTTTAAGAATCAACACACCAAAAAAGATAAAGAGAAGGCTAAGGAAACTATAGCGGCGATAGCAGGGGCGCAACAACAAAACAAACCACCCACAGCCCCTACTAACTACAATAAACCAACTCCCACAGCCACGCCAGAGTCATCATCGTCGCAAAACCCAACAACGAACCGTACGCAGAACTTCGAGAGGAAAGAACCCTCTCAATATACGCCTTTGCCAATGAAGCCTTCCCAACTCTTCGATCAACTCCTAAAGGCTGGGCTGATGAAACATAAACAGTTGTCCCCCGCAGCCATCCAGAGACATGACCAGTTCTGCCAACTCATTCAGAACCCAAGTTTAGCAACACCGGATGAGCCTCCCGTACCCAAAGGCTTCAGAATGGATAGCTTTTGCGACTACCATCAACGAAACGAACACGATACGGATTATTGTTTCACCTTGAAACAGGATATTCAGCAGATGATTGATGAAGGCCAAATCACTTTTGACGAGGCCAACCTGGTCCAACCGCAGAATCAAGCTATGGGAGTGTACAAAGACCCCCTGAACACCAAAGAGGTGCCATACATCATTAATACAATCTACCTTGATGATGATTCCAAAGCATCCAACATTAACACTGTCTATCCCCAATATAAACAGGAAACACCTAATAGGCCGTTCGTAGTTCAGATTCCCCCTGCTGTGTCCACGCCCACGCCTAATACCATGACACGGGACAAACCATATGTAGTGTGTGTCCCTCCCATCATCCCCTCGAATGCATCAACCCCTCATACTCGGCCTACGCCTTTCATAGTTCAGGTACCACCCGCGGTCGCAACAGCGGAGGTCCAACCTCCACCAAAACCAACTCCGTATGTTGTTAGGATACCCGAAACTCCTAATGATTAGCAAACCTCCATCTCACGAGCGCCAGGCCAACCCAGTCCCTACGTCATTAGGGTCCCTGGCCAGCCTTCTAACCAGTCACATCCAACGGCACAGCCGCAACCCCGCCCAGCTCCATATGTGGTGTGAATCCCAGGGCAGCCCGAGGCTCCAAGACCAGCCCCACCTCCACGCCACACACGAGAACGCCTAGTAGATAGGCTTACACGTGAACGTGTGAAGAAGGAATGCCAACAGTTAGCTCTTGGGCCACCTAAGCCCATTCCACTTAACTTTGTGCCTATGTCGTCCTCTAACAACCAATCAGATGTGGGTAATGAAGGCGAATCATCTGAAAAATATGAACTGCTTAAAACGACAGCTTCGAACAAAAATGATAAACCAACAAAACATGAAATAAAACTGTTGGGCCCAATGGACCCAGTTATCATTGATAAAAACGCTCCAAACAGTAAAGATTTAGGAACGGCCTTGACACAAGTCACCCAAGCATTGAAGCAAAAGAACACTTCATTGAGCTTGTATGATTTGGTGCTAACATCCCAAACACATCGAGAAGCTCTAGTACGCATGTTAACGTCGATTCCGGTAAGCGAGGACTTGCCCCCGAACGAACCCGCCATCCATGCGGTAATGTACTCGTCTCACGGGACCACTCCTAAACCCTTGAGCTTCCATGATGACAACATTAGGATGGACAAGAAAACAGGGGAAATAACAACAGCCCCCATGTTCATAACGATACGTATCAACCAGTTTAAGATACATAGGGTACACGTAGATGATGGAGCCACAACAAATGTTGTACCATATCCCATCGTTGAATAATTGGGGCTTACTGAATTAATTAAACCAACTGCGACTACATGTTTAAAGTCGTTCAGCGGGTCACGCGTAATGGTAAAAAGCACAATAACTTTAGATTTCATAGCAAGAGACCAGTTTCTTACATCTTCCAAATTCCTAGTAGTCGATGAGATGCCAGGGTTCAACCTGATATTAGGAAGGCCCTGGTTGGCCCAACTGAGAGCTGTCTCCTCCCCTGTACACCAAGAGATCCACCTGCCTTATGAAGGTGGTGAAATCATTATACATGGGGAAGCCGCTACGCCTATTATCTCATCACACGTGGACGTGGACCAAGGCTTAGAAGTCAATCTTGAAGAGCCTAAGCAAAACGATAAAAATCCGCACCCACTGGTAAGCAATAAAAATTCAATCATAGAACAAGAGCCCCCTAAAATAGAAACACCCGCGTTTGATGTTGTGTATACAACCTCTCAAATGGAAAATAACATAGAACCCCCGCCAACTATCGAAACATCTGAAAAAATTGACACGGAAGCCATTCCATCAGACGTCCCTTGGGCTAAATTACCATTCAATGTGATTAGCGAAGGGGACGCTGAATACAGAATCATACCCATTGACATATCGCCTAACATTAAAAGGAAGAAAATCAAAAAACTATTACAATAATATCGACACTTCAGTCCGAAACGACGTTAAACTACAACTCGTCCGAAATGACACTAAACTAAGATAAATCGAAGAAAACAAAAAAAACATTATTATTACTAAACTACACTCCCAGTCTGAAACGACGTTAAACTACAACTCGTCAGAAATGACACTAAACTACGATAAATCGAAGAAAACAAAAAAAAACATTATTATTACTAAACTACACCCCCTGTCCGAAATGACGTTAAACTACCACGTCCGCAAAGACATAAAACTAGCCACGATCAGCAATGATCGGTCAACAGAAAAAAATCCGCCCGTGTCATTTGAAATATTCCTCGTTTACGACTGGGGCCCGAAATGGCCTTAAACTAGTTCATGCGCGCATACTTGGTTCTCCTTTTTGTTCAGCATTTACAATCACATCTCTACTTTACACTTAAAACAAAACAGAAAAACAAGCCAAAACATTTTTCATTGTTGTGTCGTGTTTACAATTAAAGTCAAAATCAACAAAAAATTTTCTTACATGCAATGTTGTACAATTACAAGTGTCAACTGTTTTCGTCCATCTCAAAATTTTCAAGTTACAATTCCCGTATAAGTCCGAGTCAAAAAACAACAAAAACTAAAAAACTAAAAAATCCTAAGCATCCGGGACGANGTAAATTAATTTCATAAGGACAAAACGCTTACCATAGGAGATCCCCCTAAGCCAAACTCCAGCCGATGAAGGATTTCCTCTTCTGAAATGCTGGCCCAATCTGTCCCATCTAGGCCTAAGTCAACATCTGCCAAAGTCTTTCCTTTGTCGACAGCTGACCAAGTAGGGCGTTTCAGAGGGAACTCACCCACTGACACTTCCCCAGAAGCAGTTGTGATCACCCTTGTAGGCGATTCCATTTCCACAGTTGTATTCTGAGCAAAAGTATCGAAAGCAGAACGCAAACCCAAACCCTCCACAAACATCTCTAGTTGTCGTTTTTCAATAGACACCTCTTTTAATGACCTCTTGTAGTAATGTTTGTGATTTTCCTCATCCTGACCCCACTTACGAGCCTTGAAAGCAAAGGCCTTCCAATCTTGACATTTAAGGTTTAGGAGATCAATTTGGGTTTTGCGCTCTGCCATTCTCCGAGTCAGCGATGCATGACGATTCAGTAGATTCCAATATCTAGTGTATGTGACCTCGGACGTTCGCTAGGAGCAATCACCGCTTAGCCTAGCAGTGGCAAACTTGTACCAGGCCTTCAGATCATAACGTTCCACTGACAACTCAGAGACTTCCCTTTCTTTTGCTTGAATCTGTAGCCACAACTGCTCAATGGAACGCCTACAGGTCCACAACGATTTAGCATTGTGCACAAAGCCTTCTGCAACTCCATCGTAAACAGGCCTTGGCACCTATTCTACTTCTGGGGAAAGTACAGTTAAACTTTCTATGCTAATGCTTTCAGAGGGATCCCATCTTAATTTAGCGCCTATCCACGTGAAAAATACAAATGTTAGGACAATATAAACAAGATGTGAAATTCCAAACCTTTAAATAATGTATACCTATGTCAAGGTGGGCCTCCTAGATCCGTTCAATGACTTCTTCCGCGAGTCCAGCCACAAAATCCATTTTTCTTGGCATTTCAAACCAAGTAAATGGCTCACGGGTATGGGATGAACTAACCTCAGAGGTCCTCTCCGGGGGAACCGTCTTCATCGGTACATCCAAACGCACCGTCCTGGTCTCGCTACCTTCATCTGGACAAGATAAAAATACAAAAAAATAAAAAATACCACAAAAATGACAACTGACAAAAAAAAAAGATAAAGAGAAAAGCATACCATGATCCTTGTCACCCTCTGGGGGGTCACCCAGATCCAAGTCTCCTTGAAGAAACCTGTGGAACACTTGATCGACACTGCCCTGGTCGTCCAACGGCTCAGTTTCCATGGTTTTCTCCTTTAACTCCTCCGTCTCTCCACCCTGGCTCTTCTCTGTATGTTCCTCCTCATTGTTCTTCTCCATATTGGTCTCCTCCTCCTCAGTGATAGTCTCTAGAGCTTGTTTCCTCACTGTTTTAAAATCAAGCCAAAAACATCAATAACACGTAAGCGATTGAAGTAAAAGTTATAAGCAAAATGAAAATGACAAAGTAATAAACAGGCGAGGTCTGCTTGCCAGGCATCTTGAAGCGTATCTGCTTCATGCATGGCTGGTTCACACCGGAGATTTCCTCAGCCGTGCATTCAGGCCTCTTTAGCTTTGACTTAGCTTGGCCAACGGTCTTCTTGATGACCCGTTCTACCCTTCTAGCAGTGTAGGGTACCTCGTCGGGCTCCAACCCCAAACTATCACATGTGTGGATTTAACTGCCAGATGACCCCCCCTGTAGTAATAGAAGCGGATTCATCAATACCTTCAGGTGCATCTTGGGACTTAGCTATCTCAAATAAGTGATTGATCCACGGGCAGGATATTTCACCCCGATCCCGCAGAACAAACTTGTTATCTGCGCGAACTACCAGGAACTCGGCAAAATGGCGAAGATAACCGGCGAAGAATGCGAAGGTGAAATGGGATTGTGCCTCGACATTCAAACGCAACCACACTATCTCCTTATGCATGCCCAACAACAAAAATCGTGCCCAGTTATATCGCATGCCTGTTTCCAAAACAATTCGCATGACACGAACAGCCTCAACCCCAAGCCACCTCACCTGGGAAAGAGTTTTAGGGAATACCCGTGCTCTGAACAGGGGATATAGTTCGTTCACTTCCACAACTTTTGCCTTCCCCTGCATCGGGAATCCCTTGGCACCCTTGGCCACGCCTATCCAATCTTCCAACTCCTGAATCGTCTAGAGCTCTTTATGAGCTCTGTCTAATACTACATTTAAGCCATCTGCCGGTATGCCAAATAAGTTCGAGAAGAACTTGGGCGACAGATGGAAAGCTACCTTCACACCCTTAATCCGGGTGCTCTAGTATGAGATAGACTCATTAAAAGAGTCTACTATCCCAATCATCTCCCCAATGGAAACGTCAGGACTCTGGGTCATAAAAAGCTCCATGAGGTCGACATTTTCCAGGCAACGAGCGAGGGACGGAGGAGCATGATTATGCAACCACTTCTGAGCCTTAGTCACCCCTCCGAACTTCATCGACAAAGTCCTCTTGGTTTGTCCAATGGTCACCGGATCCTCACCAGAAGGTACATCAACTGTAAAAGCAATTTAAAATGGTCGTATCAGCGTAAATCGAAACAATTGGACAAACCCGTTAACATATCTAGAAAATGTTATCATTTACCGTGGGTGGTGGATCTAGATGTGCTGCCAAGGTCACAAGGGAAGACTAGCCCGTTGTCAGTCCAGGCTTCATGAAGCCACCCACGAGCCTTGCACATCGCAAGTGCTCTGTAGAACTGCTTATGAAAATGGACCATCGAACCCTTCGTTTGACCCAGTACGGTCCCACGAAGGGTGGGGCCCGTCATGAATGCCTCCAAAGCAGTGCGAGCAAGGGCTAATCCTTCATCTTCAATGAGTGTCCCATCCGGGTTGGTCTTCAGCCTGTAAGCAAATATGGGTCAAAACAAGAAACAAACGCTAAACAGCAAAAGGAAATAGTAAACTTAAGTATTCCTACCTGGCCACTCGATACACCGTGCTGGGAGTGTTCTGAAATAATGTATGTGCACAGGCAGCTATGAACAACATATTGTTGAGGTAGTCTAACCCTCGTGGCAATAGTGCCCACATGAGCGTTAATGGGCGTGTAGACCGGGGCCCGCGGGTAGTACCATCCTCGTTAACAAGAGGCCCCTCGTCAATGTCCTATATGAAAACCATGACACCCTCTGCAGCCCCCGGCAGCATCTCCTCAAGCACGCTCCGTGCAGTCACCTTGTCAAATTTTGACCAGATATCCACCTCGAAATTGTCCAACAGGAAGGACAGAAATCCACATGCGCCTCCCCTGAACCAAACCCAGTTGTTATCCACGGTCAAATCTGGGGGAACCTCACCATCCTCAACAGGGCCAACCCATGTTAATACCCCGACAAGTTCGACAATGATGAGGAAGCACTTGTTGTCCCTGCAAACAATCACGATGCCATGACAGATTAGACCGAAAAGCGAAAGTTTACGTCATGGATTGACATTTGAAAGCTAAAGATTCACTAACTATTTACACTCAGCGTATACGCCGCATGAACCAGCGTATACGCCGATAAAACTGTTTATACTTAACATAAAAATGCGGTTTAAACTCAGCGTATACGCTGTACACTGAGCATATACGCTGCCTAACTCAGCGTATACACCGATAATAAACTATTTCACGCTATCGCCCAAACTTCGTACGCTCAGCGTATACGCCCAAGTGCCCTTCCAGCATAAACAGTCTACGCCGGCGTTGAACAAAACGTTTACGCCAGAAAGATGAAAAAACAAGTTTACGCTGAAAGACAACTGCAAACTAACAACGTATACACCAAATAAACCCTCAGCGTATACGTCGTCACAGTAAACAGAATTTACGCTGATAAAACAAGCAAATCACGCTGACAAGACTTTGCGCACAAAAAACTCATGACGCCGTGGCTTACGCTGATATGCTAGTACAGGGAAAATGTTTACGCTGACAACTTTACGCTATAAAGTGACACTCGGCGTATACGCCGCAAAACCCATATGCCTAAAAACCCCTACGCTCGGCGTATACGCCAAGACTGTCTACGCTATAAAAGAAAAATCACAGAAATAATTAGAGGTAGAGATCAGAGCCTACTTGTGGGATGTCACGAGCCAGTATGGGATCCTTGGCCTAGGCAGGCCCTGCAATNATCAGAGCCTACTTGTGGGATGTCACGAGCCAGTATGGGATCCTTGGCCTGGGCAGGCCCTGTAGTATAGCTTCCGTCTCCTCCGCGAAGGTCAAGTCGGGACCCTTCCTCCCCTGGCCCTCCACTTCTTTGCCCTTTCCCATCTCGGCCTGTTTACGCTGACGATACAAGTTTACGCTGAAGAGAAGAAGTGTCTACGCTGAC
>MNCI01004082.1:556365-569167 GCA_015680685.1 Gnetum montanum | reverse complement strand
AGTAGCTATAAGATGGAAAAATATGAGGAATAAGAAAGATGGGAAAAAATAATAATGGCAACACTAATAAAATGGATGTCATGGATGGGGATGAAACAAGAGATGATTGATTGCAGGAAATGTTTAAGGAAAAGAACTTAACAATTGCACCAAAAAGGAATGCCAGTGGATCCTTCCCAAAGCAGGCTCATGCCTTTTATGCCCTAACAAACCCACAAACCAAAGAGTCCATAGGCTCTAGGAATGTCATTTGCAAGCAAGATTTAAAAACTTACACACAACAATTCACCAAAGAAAAAAAATGCATCAACCCAAAATGGACTAATGATAAAACCAGCAATGAGGTGGAAAATGGGAAAAAATATGGAGAGGAGAGAATGGAATAGAATCCCAAGGACAAGGTTCTGTAAAGCCCCTTGTGTATTTCATGGTTAAGATGACTAAGTAGAACTTCATCCCAAATCCAGACTCAAACCAACCACATTCAATGACCTGGCATCAATACACCTAGCCAATCCATCCTCTTGAAGCAACAAGAATACCTTCACAAAGAATGACCACCATTCCGAGGAGAGCGAGATGGAGAATCAGGAAGTGAGAAAGGGCCTTAGTTAAAGGGAACCTTTAGGCATGGGTAACATGTCTTTCCAGTTTCATAACCAGTGCTTGTAGCCCATATTGCTTTATTATGTCTAAGGGGTGTACTTTGAATTCTAACTTTTCTTCCTTTTTTTTCTCTTTTTTTTTACATGAGAACCACACCATGCAAAGACTTATTTTTATTCACTTGGCTTCCTGATTTTTAAACAATTTCAAAATGGCAGAAAATCTAAGAAAAAGCATCCAAGCACCCAAGAGAATGACCAGCACCAATACATCGAATCCCCTTAAAGTGACATCCTTTTTATACTTTAAGTCTTTCCTTGGTTTGAAAAATATCCAACCACCAATTCATTAATAAATTTACTTAGAAAAAGGGGACTGTATAGTTCCAAGCCAAAGGAGACCATAGAGTTGTATGGATGAGTGGATGACGTGGAATCTTTGCCTTTTTACCAAAAGAACCATACCTTAATATCAGCATCATAATTCAAAGGTAAAAAACTAAACATTAGTAATCAATATTATATAATGCAATCCACCATCATGAGCACTTATTGGATGATGAATAAAAGTAAATCAAGCAAACAAAGAAATAGTAAAAACATGAACAATGGTGTAAAATAAAAATAAGAAAAGTTGAAAGAATGTGTAAAACAAAAAATGTGAAACAAAAATTCAAAAAGAACTGCGGGCCTAGAATGGTTAGCATAGGTCATCTTCCCCATGACTAAGTTGGAAGGAGGAGATCCAAAGTAGTGAGCAAGGTTGTACAATAACAGAGGTAGCATGTGTACTAGCTGTCCTAAGCTCATGAAAAGGTTTGGTTTATTGCACATTGACCAACAGTTTCTTGTCTGGGCTCTCAAGTTTGTATATTGTCATGAACCCTGAAGGAAAATTTGCGTAAATAATATAAGGTCCTTCCCACAGTGTTTGAAATTTAGTACGTTGTGGCACATGTGTGCGATTCCAATAGAGAACTTTATCTCCCGATTGATATTTAACTTTCCTAATCCTTAGGTCATGATGTTTCTTATTGAATGCCTTCTGCAATTTTTTAGATGACAAGGTAGCTAGTCAGTTTACATCTAGCAAATTAATGGTTACTAACCACTAATTCTATGTTAGGTCAACGTCAAGGTTGAGGTCACATGTCGTGGATAGTGTATGGAGCTCAATTTGAATGGGAAGCATTGGTAATTTACCGTACACTAACTCATAGGGAGAGTAGCCTATAGGGAGTTTCCATGTGGAGCTGTATGCCCAAAGAGCATCATTCAGTTTAGTGCTTCAGTTTCGCCTAAACTTGCTAATAGTTCTTGTCAATATTTTCTTAATCTTCCTATTGGTGACTTTGGTTTGACCATTCACTTGGGGGTGGTATGGTGTAGTTAATTTATGCTCAACCCCTAAGTGTTGCATTAATTTCTAAAAAGTTGCACCTGTGAAGTATGTACCATTGTCTGAAATAAGTGCACACGGCACACCAAACCTGTTTATGATTTGTTGTTAGATAAATCGTGCAGCCATAGATGATGTACAATCTTTAATAGCAGCTAGTTCAGCCCATTTTGTTAGGTAATCAACAGAAAAAATAATATAAGCTTTTGCATTGGACATTGGTGTAATCAGCCCCATAAAATCAATTCCCCAAATGTTGAAGGGTTCTAATAGTTGAATCCATTGTTGCAAACCCTCCATTCTAGCAGTCATTCCCCATCACGTTGACAACGCTCACAAGATTAGACAAAATGATGGGCATCCTGAAATAATGTAGGCTAATAATATCCTACAAGCATGATCTTGATGGATGTTCATCTCCCAGTGTAATGACCCCCACAAGGAACCTCATGAGCATCTTGGAGAACTCGTAGTTGATCTATATCAGGAACACACCATCAAACTAAGCCATCAGGACACACTTTCTAAAGTTGCCCATTGATCTCCATAAAGTACTTGACTCAGTGAAGCAATTGTTGTTTCTTATTAAGGTTTAAGTCTTATGGTGTTTGTTGGGTGAGGAGATAGGTAAGAATGCTATTGTACCAATTTTTCTCCATGGGTGATTGATTATTCACTACACCAGTAAAGAGGAATTCATCAGGAAAATGATCAGAAATTGGATACTCATCCTCTCTATTGTCCCATCGTAAGCAAGATAAATGATCAGCAACCACATTCTTGATGCCCTTGTGATTGATCATCGTTAAATCAAACTCTTGTAAGATTACAAGCCATCGTATGATACAAGGGCTTACCATTGGCTTATTCATGAGGAACTGGATTGCACTATGATCTGTATCTATATATACTTTATATCCTAATACATAATGTCTAAACGTTTCTAGTGCAAATACTATAGTCATTAATTCTTTCTCTGTGGTAGTGTAGCTAAGTTGTGCACCAGCAATACCTCTACTTGCATAGTGGATGTAATAAGGATGCTTCTGGTCATCTAACTGTGTAAGTATAGCTCCTAAAGCATAGTTGGATGCATCAGTCATGACATGGAATGATTTGGACCAGTCAAGAGCTTGTAGAATGGGTGTTTCTACTAGCTTCTATATCAAAGTTTGGAAAGCTAATTCGCATTCCCTGGTCCACTTGAAAGGTATGTCATTTTTCATTAATTCCACCAATGGTTTGGAAACCTTTGAAAAGTTCTCAATAAATCTCCTATTGTAGCTAGTATGTCCAAGGAATGACCAAATATCTTTGACAGTTTCTGGTTGACAAGCAATTCCTTGGAAAATTTTGATTTTCTCAGGGTCTACCTCTATCCCTATGAGCAAGATTTTGTGCCCTAGTACTACCCCTTCTTGGACCATCAAATGAATTTTCTGCTAATTAAGCCTCAAATTGGTTTCTACACATCTTTTTAACACTTTCTCCAACCAAGCCAAGGCTTGATCAAAGTTTGCTCCATAAGTAGAGAAGTCGTCCATAAAGAATTCCACACCATTTCCTATCTGTTGTTGGAAGATGCTTAGAACTATTCATTGAAATGTTGCAGGGGCATTGCACAAGCCAAACGACATCTATTTGTATGCAAACATTCCCTAAGGACTAGTGAACATAGTCTTGGTTTGGTCTTCTAGGGCTATTTTTATTTGATTATATCCGCTATATCCATCTAGAAAACTATAGTAGTAATGCCCTATGATGGTATCTAAGACTTGGTCAACAAATGGCAACAAAAAGTAATCTCTGAATGTTGCCATATTCAGTTGCCTGAAATCTATAAACACCCTCCATTTGCCTCCCTTTTTAGGCATAATAACTAAGGGGCTAACCCATTCATTATCAGCAATGGGGTATATGAACCGAGCCTTGAGAAGCTATTTGATTTCCTCCTTGACTACTTTCTTTAGCTTTTGGTTCAAACACCTCTATAGTTGTCTTTGAGGCTTCATGGAGGGGTCACTATAAATCCTATGTTGGCATATCCTAGGATCTATTCCAGTTAATTTGGGATATGACCAAGCAAAGGCTTTTGACCATCTATTGATTACCTTCAGCAATTCTTCTTTCTATTGAGGAGCAAGCTTAGCATTGATAATTATCAATTTTTCGTTTTTAAGGAACATGTATTCCATACCGATGGGCAATGGTTTCAGCTTGAGGGGCTCCTACTTAAATTTCTCAAGGATTTCCAACTTCACCCAGTTGACATTTTCAAGGTTAAGACTTGCAAGTTGGTGGTGGAGTTGCTCTAATGTGTCTATACTATTAATGTAAGCACAAGTCAAATCCTCAGTTGGTTCCATGCATATGAGTGAACTACTTTCTTCATCAGCTATCAACCACTAGGTGCTTTCCTATTGTGTGGCTACTACATATAGGCATATTTGTATGTTGATCACTTGTGCGCACTGATGTCATGCAAGCAATGTTAAACTTTGCACAAACCATGACCTCTGCATGCAATTACACCCTGTGTCACTGTATGCGATGCACAGAACTTTCTTCTTCTCGATCTTTCTGAATGTATTCTCCTTTGATATTTCTAGGGAAAGATCATGGATTCCTAGGTGTGTGTTGATGGTTCTTAGCCATGCTCTTCCCATTATGATTGGGAAGTCCCCCCTACTGTTGTTCACCTAAACCACTAGAAAGTCAGCTGGGTATAATCACCCACAAATAGTGGTAACAATGTCTTCGACCAGTCCCAATGTGATAGTGATGGACTGGTCAGCCAACTCTAGATGGATGTTTCTCTTTTTCAATGGAGGTAAGTTCTAGGCCTTGTACATTTCTTGAGAAATCAAGTTGACACTAGAACCTGAATCCAAAAGAGCCTTGCATGGTGCATTTTCAACAATTTGTAAGAATATCAGAGGACTCCCAGGATCAGAGAATTTCCTGGAAGGTGGCTAGCTTTGATCCAATCGGTGATGGCATGTGTTAGCATGACCATATGCATTGAGTGCAGTGGTTGAGTTGAAGGAGGCTCTAAAGTTTTGATTCATACTGAGGCGTCTAGGGAATCAACCGCTTGTGATTGCAAGGGCTTGGTTGATCTATTGATTCTAAAGAAATGTCTTTTCTTCATGTGGTTATTGGAACCAATAGTAGGTTGAGAGTTAACAGCCCTTGTGGCATTACGTTTTTGTGGCTGGGTAGGGATTTCACCCTGCATAGCTAGAGTAGATGGTAGTGGAGCTATTGGTAGAAGACATGTGGCCAGATGAGAAGGATGATATGCTTGTGGAATATTTCCCTTAGAAGAGGGAGTCCCATAATACTCGTGGGCTTAGTAGTGAGCCTAAGGAGTGATGTGACTAGTAGCGTCGTGGGGAGATTGGTTGCTGCACGTAATATCCATATGGGTCAGGTTGCTGGTAAGGATACTGTTGCCTTGGAAGTGGCATTCCCCATGATTGTGGGTGCTACCACTATTGATATTGCTCAATCGTTTATGGTGGAGTTCCACTTGGATAATACGTTAAGGTTTGGTGAAACTGTCTTGGGTTACCTTTGGGGTAAGGTAACCTTCAGGGTGCTTGCCATTTGTTTAATCATCGGTTGAGTGCATACACCCCAGACCNATTATCTAGGGAATCCCACATTTGATCTACCTTTGCTAATACTTCTGATGTCAACTTTTGGATAGGCAAATTTTTCTTATTCACCATCTCTTCGAGTGGTGACTCTTCTTCATCCTCACAAAATCTTACTCCCATCTTCCGAAGGGAAGGATCTCGGTTATACTCTTCCGCACTTTCTCTCTTCCATAGCTCACCTTCTTCCTTAGCAACTTGCTCCAATAGTCTTTGAATTTGATGAGACCTAAGCTCGGATAGTCTTCCTTGGGCATAAGTCCCAAGGGTTCTTCTCGTTTCATGCCTAAGCCCATCCACGAGATGGCGCAGTTGATCCCTTTGTGAATAACCATGGCCAGGATAACAATGTAACAGTGCATAATATTGGCCCATGGCAACATCCAAGGGTTCATGTCCTCCTTGTTTCCAGCCTTGGATTTGCTTTCGCAAGTTAGACACTCAAGAGTATGTTTGGTACTTATCATTAAATAGTTCCAACATAGTACTCCACGTATGAATGGATTCCAGTTCTAAAGACCAGTACCAACTTTTCACTTCTTTAACTAATGTATGTAGGAACAACTTAAGTTTTTGTCATTTGTTCTCTATGTTCTGTAAGGCACACACATCATGGAATGCTTGTAAATGATCTTGAGGATCAGCATTGTATCCCCCTTCAAATCATGGGATGTTGTTCATATCTAATCTCTTGATCCTACTATCTTTTTGATGCCTTGTTGGAATTCTAATAGCCTCAGTTTTGTCCAACATACTTCAAGTAGTGAGCAGGGGTTCATCGTGATCATCTCATCCATGGTGTCTATGATGCCTATGTTGTTCCCTACTCTCCCTTCTTCTATGTCATCACGCTCTAGAATGTCCTCATCCCCTTTCCTGGCTATTTCGTCTATCACTTCCACTTTGCCTACCTTTATCCCCCTGGTCTTTTTCTTTATGACTACATCTAGATATTGAAGGAGAGGGTGAAGGAGATGATGAAGGTGAAGAAGAAGGAGAACCGTCATCATGACAGTGTTTGCTACCTTCTCTTTTGTAGTCTCAGCCCCAATCGCGATTGTGATTAGAATGTCCACATTTATCATGAGTTCGTGTTCCTTTTTCAGACCCTTCATGCCCATGGGTATCAGAACCTGGGTTATGAATAGTGGAATGAAGGTTCTAATACACAACCCCTTGGCCAAAGTTAAGGGGAGGAACATCGTTGTGTGGCCAACTGCCTGAGGTAGGTTCACCACCCTCATTTTCTCTTAAGACATGTGGGGCATCCTGGGACCACTTACCCATCAAAGACTTATGATGTCTCTCCTATTGCAAGTCCCTTTGACATTGTGCCTCTATGGGATGGTATTCTCTTGAGTCATGGTCTTGCACAACATATTTTGCGTATAAGTATAGCATGCCAATTCATGTGAGAGCATGAAGAAGCATGCTTAGGACTGAATGATCAGGAGGTAACACTATATTACCTTCTAAGTCTCGCCAATGCAGTTGCTTGTCTTGATGGAGGATAAAGGTGAATTCTGGTATATACTCATTGGGATGAATATATACCACTTGAACTTATTGAGGGGCTAGCGGATCAACGTCATGTATATTACGCCGCCAATTCTTTTCTGTTTCAGACCTAGGCGATGAAGCACTTTCATACAAAGAAGGAGACATACTTGTCTATTCAGTGTGCAATGTATTCTTGTTTATTATTTCCTCAATCAACCCTAAGGGTTCATTCCAACGATGTGAATGATTTCCTAAGTTCTAATTAGTGCACAAACAACTAAGTCCCTGGCAACGATGCCAATGATGAGCAGCGAGGTACCCCTACACTCAACCATACGAATATGAGTGTTTCATGCACGATTCAGTCGAATTCCAAGGACTAAGTCCTTATGTGCCCTTGTGGAACAAGGATGGGTTGGTTGATCATTGTCTTCCCAAGCTTACCTATATGTCACGATTGTATAGTTAAGTAAGCTTGAGGCATATGATTTTTATAGCTTTTATGTTTTTATGTCCTGCACTAGTAGGGAAACAAAGAGGTAACTAAGTGACTAATTTAACTTAAATACTCATTAACTAAGTTCTAATTAATCCTAACACCAGCATTCATTCCCACTTGCCATACACATCCTGAACTAGTGCAACACTGCTGGGATTACCAAACGCTAATCATTACTGAGTTACCAAGCATTACACGCATGCTTAAAGTGGTCGTGCTTGTGTAATTTAATGATTTGCTTAATTGATCAAAATGAATTGCTACACTAATAACATAAATGTAAAGTGTATAAAATAAAATAAATGCATACAAAAATAAAATAAAAGAAATGTGTAAGAAAACAAATCTCAAGTGCTGCAAGGATGAATCAAAGAGCTCGTCTTTATTGCCGTACACAAGGTGTGCTCAAGTACATAATGCTCGAATAAAGATCTGTCCACACTTAGATCTCATGCTATGGGCACTTGGAAAATACTCTAACTTTCAAACAGACTACAAGAGTTTCACTACTTGACTGCTAAAAGACTTCTTTCAAATTTTGCACCTGGGCACTGAATTTATAGGTTTGGGAGCAACTACTCTAATAATTAGAGTAACCGCTCGAATAATTAGAATAACTACTCTAATAATTAGAATGAACCGCTAGAGTAACTGCTCTAATAATTAGAATAAACCACTAGAGTAATTGCTCTAATAATTAGAATAAATCGCTAGAGTAACTACTCTAATAATTAGAATAAACTGCTACAATAATCGTTCTCATCAAGTAGTAAAAGACACACCACTCTATGCCAAATACTTAAGGGAATTATGCACTAGGAGAAGAAAAAAAATCCTAAACAAGTTTATTTAGTTGATAATCTTTCTCAACTTATACAAAGACATGAAACTCCAAAATACCAAGATCCAAGAGTTCCTACCCTTCCAATCAAGATAAATGGACAAAGAATTATGAATGCCCTATTGGATTTAGGAGCTAGTATTAATATTATGCCTCTTGAAATGGCTAGATCACTAAATATAGAGGATATAAGAAAAGTAAACATGACAATATGATTGGCTAATGGTTCGAGTGTAAAACCCATAGGAATCATAGAAGACTTAATAATAGAGGTAGAAAAGGGAAAATACCCAATTGATTTTGTTGTCCTAGAAGTGAAAGATTCTAATTATTTCCCCATTATATTAGGTAGACCTTGGTTAGCAATAGCTAATGCGGTAATTAATTCTAGATCTGGCCAACTTCAACTCTCATTTCCAAATCTCTCTTTTACACTAAATATATATGATAAGGTAAAAGAAGATCATTAAAATATAGACTTGAAGGAAGCAAGAATGCTCTACACTCTACCCACTTCAGCAATGACACAAGATAGGGAAACCTTAGTATTAAATAATTTTGAGGAAGGACCTTTAGACCCCTGAACTAAGGAACAATGACATTTCCTTGACCAAATGCTAAATTTAGGATTAGGAAATATTGGAGAAATAATTCAACCTACACATAAAGATTCCTTGGATCTTAAAGAATTACCTAATACACTTTAAGTATATTTTTCTAGATCAAAATAGACCGTTAATAATAAACTCCTAAATTACCAATGAGCAAGAAAACTAACTATTAGAAATCTTGTGTAGAAAATTTGAGGCATTTACATGGAGCCATGAGGACCTTCACCAAGGAATCTCACCCAACATCATAACTATCTAGAAGACAATGTCAAACCAGTAAGAATTCCCCCAAGATAAATTAATCTAGCCTCAAACAAATAGTTAAGGACGAAACAAAACTTTGGAAAGAAGAAATCGTTTATCCAATAGTAGATAGTGAATGTGTAAGCCCCATTGTAGTCCCAAAAAAGGGTGAAAAATGAAGAGTTTTTGTAGACTACAAAAGATTGAACAAAACACAAGAAAAGACCATTTTCCATTACCATACATAGATCAGATTCTAAAAAAATTGGAAGGACATGAATACTATTATTTTTTGGATGGATTTAGTGGTTACAATCAGATAGATATTGCCTCTAAAGACCAACATAAAACATCCTTTACATGTCCTTATGGAACTTTCACTTATAGGCAAATGTCTTTTGGCCTTTGTAATGCACTAGCCACTTTCCAAAGAGCCATGATCTCAATATTTTCAAATATGTTAGAAGATTATGTTGAAGTCTTTATGGATGATTTTACAGTTTATGAGGATACTTATGATGAAACCTTACAACATCTTGAACATGTTTGAAATAGATGTATAGATAAAAACTTAAAATTACATTGGGAAAAGAGTCACTTAATGGTTACAAGTGGTGTAGTATTAGGATAGGTTATTTCTAAAGAAGGGATAAGAATGGATGAAGAAAAATAAGAGTCATATCTACACTTCTAGCTCCAACCAGTTTAAAGACTCTTCGATCCTTTCTAGGACATGTTGGATATTATGGAAGATTTATAAAAGATTTCTCAAAAATCACTAAACCATTATATATGCTCTTAGAAAAGGATGTTTCATTTGTTTGGACCAATGATTGTCACGAAGCATTTTTGGAACTAAAAAAATGAGTAACCATAGCCCCTATATTAAACACACCTAATTGGGATTATCCATTCAATTTAATATGTAATGCTAGGGACATAGCAGTAGGAGTAGTTTTGGGACAATACATTGATAATAAATCGAGAGTGATTTATTATGTGTCCAAAAGTCTAGACCAAGCCCAAGTAAATTATACAACTACAAAAAAAAAAGAACTATTAGCCATTGTACATGCTCTAGATAAATGTAGACATTATTTAATTGGATATAAAACTAAAGTATATACTAATCATTTAGCCATTAAATTCTTAGCTACCAAAAAAATAGAAAATGCAAGAATAATGAGATGGTGCTTATTACTCCAAGAATTTGATTTAGCTATTCTAGATAAAAGAGGTTAGGAAATGCAGCAGCAAATAATCTTTCTAGGCTAGAAACTCTTGATGAGAACCGAACACAAGAAATTTTTCATGATGAATTTCCTAATGAACAACTTTATTCTACAAAGAAGGATCCTTGGTTTGTTGATATAGCCAACTATCTTGCTACTATAAAAAATCCTACCAATTGGACTAAGGAAGAAAAGAAATCTTTCTTACGTAGCATATCTAGATACATTTGAAGTAGTACATAACTGTATATAATATGTAAAGATAACATAGCAAAAAGATGTGGCTGAAAATGAATAACAAGAAATTTTACAAATGTGCCATGATGATTTAGGGGGAGGCCATTTTAATAGCAAACATATTGCTATCAAAATTCTTCAAAGTGGATTTTATTGGCCCTCCATTTTTAAAGATGCACATAAGTATGTGCAACAGTGTGATAAATGTCAACAAATGGTAGCCATAACAAAAAGACATGAAATGCCCTTAAAACCCATTTTAATAATAGAACCATTTGATATGTCAGGTATATATTTTTTAGGACCATTTCCATCATCTAATGGATGTCAATACATTTTAGTTTTTATTGACTATGTTACCAAATGGGTAGAAGCAAAAGCCACCCCAACAAATGATTTAAAGGTAGTTGTAGCATTCCTTAGAATTTATATTTTAATATGCTTTGGAACTCCACGTGTGATCATTAGTGATTAGGGAACCCACTTTGTTAATAAAATCATGGAAATTTTCCTTAAGTCTTCTAGTATCCAACCTAAGATAGCTATTGCCTAACATCCACAAACAAATAGCCAAGTAGAGAATGCTAATAGAATTATCTTAAATATATTAACAAAAATTGTATGTACCAAAGGGAAGGATTGGTCTAAAAAACTACAAGATGCACTTTGGACTTATAGAATTACTTATAAACCAAGTTTAGGATATTCACCTTATCAATTAGTTTATGGTAAGTTATGTCTATTACTAGTCAGACTGAAATATAAATTTTTACAATTAGTCCAACAACCTAATTTTGATGAAGACATGAACTATGCCTCTAGAATTAATCAACTTCACAAACTTGATGAAATGAGGCTACATGCTCTAAACAAACAAAGAATTGTAAAAAACAAATGAAAACATTACATGATAAGAGTATCTTTAAAAAACAATTCTCCATAGGTGATAAAGTTTTACTTTACAATATAACACTACATAAATTTCCAAGGAAATTAACAACTAGGTAGGGAAGGCCCTTATTTAGTTATTCAACCCCATGATAATGGAAGTGTCCTCATATCACCTATTGATGATTCCTCAACAATGTTCCTAGTTAATGGTCAAAGACTTAAGTTATATCATCAACACCATATTGAGGAACCTAGAAAAGATAAATTAATAGAGCTAAGTGATCCAACTTATCCCGCTATAGATGAATTATATGAAAACCATTCATTAGAAGTCCTAGCTTTTAAATATACACTTAAACCAAACTCTTTCATCATCAAATAAAGAACTACTTTCAGTCTACAACTTTTACCTTGAAAAATGTAGAGGGCAATAGGACATTCTATTGTGAGTTGGGACTATAAAGAATTTAGTAGCATCATGTCTGAAATGCAAGGGAGAAGGATAACTTCTCCTACCTTGAAATAGGTAGGTTTAAACCTGAAATCCAACTAAGGATGAGCCTTAAACTAATAAGTGTCTTACACATAATAAATTTCATTATTTTAAAACAATATTCTTTAAGTACATTGTTCATAAGTCAAGGTGGCTACATAGCTTAGTTAGGATAAAGCTTATTAGTGTTTGATTTCTATTAAATACTTACTTGGATGAGTCACTAAGGTGGCAAGGGTGAGTCACTCATCCACAATTGGTATTTTAATAAACATCTTCACTTCTAATCATTCCTTTTACTTAGTTATTTAGTTACTTTGTTTATGTTTCTTTGTACTTTTTAGACTATTGTTTTTCTTTGCTTTTTTTTACTTTTCATATTATTGTTTTTTTTTCTTTTTTGCTTTTGTTAAGTTATCATTCCATTTTTCTTTTGCATGATCATCTCTTTTGACTCATGGTACTTTTGTGCATGGGTTCTCTTTATGTTTCCCATCATGACTTCCATAGCCATCAAGATCCCTACTATGGTAGCTAATGATGGATACTAACACTTGTTCACTCATTGCCTCTAATTCCCTCTTAGTCTGGA
>MNCI01004082.1:537746-556237 GCA_015680685.1 Gnetum montanum | reverse complement strand
GTAATAAAGGATATGATAGTAGGGTATAACCAAATTGGAAGCTAAACCAAGAACAAGTTAGGGAATGAGTTAGATGCAAGTAATGCATCTCAGATCCCTAAATCATAGGAGAGGTTTAAAACTTAAGGTTATAAGACATTCTTACACCTAATGAAGCAAACCTTATGAGGTGACGGTATGCTCAAGCAATCCTAGGTAGGGCCTTCCTAACAGAGTTATATGTGGACTCATATCCAAGAATAAGAATTTATCATCAAAATAGGAATAATCATATATACATACTTAATAAATAATTAGTAAATAAACATTTGCTTAATGGAAAAGTTCAACTTTTGTGTTAGCTTAAAATATATATCTTGGAATAAGGAATTTTATGTATCTATTAATGTTTCATTTTTACCTTTATAACCAAGCATTGGCTAAAGGCTAGTCAAGGGTTGTGTTGAACCCCAAAATTGGGTCAATTTTAATTAAGTACCTCTAATAAAAGGATACATTTTAATTAATTACATATTGTCAATTATTTAACTAGTGTTTAATTAATATTTATTTTAGTTATTTTGATTAGCTTTAGTTTATTGTATTTTAGTTCATTATAGTGATAAGTATTCGTTTATTATTATTAGTTTATTAATTTTTATTTCTATTTTATTTTAGTTTGTTAGTTTATTTTAGTTTAATTAATACCTTATATAAATATTATATACAATTATATACTATATAAATATCATACTATACATTATGTATACATAAACTATATATATATGTGTGTGTGAATTATATATATATTATATATAAACTATATGGATATTATATATATATTAGAATTAAGGCACTTGACTTACCTGCAAGCAAAGCATGGTGATAGCTTCTGCACCCACAATGGCAGCTGCAACTCCAACATAAATGTTCTACAGCTTAAGGACACGTGAAGGAAAGAGACCTGGTTACCAATCTCTACTACAAAGACTATAGAATCTGGATTACTATGATGCAAGATCTTTTTCAAAAGGGACTAGCCAACGCAAAACAAGCTTTGTTAATCAAATACTCAGTTGGTAGCTTGGCAACATTCATTCATAGCGATGATTTCAAAAATTTTCTACCCAAAACAACCAATTTACAATTACATCCAGCACTACTACATAGTTAACATAAGAGGAAATGTCCTTCATTATGGTTTTCATTGATGATCAGTTTAACCGCACCAGTTCCCTCTCCCTCTGCAACGTTCTATTCATGGAATTTTGTTGTCCGCCATTATTGTCTGCAACTTGTATCACAATATCATACTCATTACAAATCCACATATTACAAAGATAACTTCATAGAAATCGTTCACATGAATGAGACCAAATTTACAAAAAGATGGCAGAGGACATGTTTATACAGGGTTGCACATGGTGAAGAGAGCCAAGCAACCATAGCAAGAAAGTAAAGCCATATTTGCATCAGTGTTAGCCATGGGAGAAGAGAGCAATTCTTGTTGCACACATGCTATGGCAAATTGCATTTATGATCCCCTTCATGACCAATCTTCAAGCTACAACTCTTGCTATAGTTAAATGCCCTACTATAATAACAGTATACATATTTTCACAGGAAAGACACAAAACTTATGGTAGAACTTATGTTTTCATGGTTTGTGGAGTTGCAATTCCTACTGCTCATCTCAAAAACTTGTAACGATGACAATAAATATACTTGACTTAGCTGTTGATTCTACATATTCACTGTGCTTGTAAATCCCAGCAATAATGGTGGCCATAAGAGTGAGGTTAGTTAATGTACTTGGAAGTGGAAATAGTAAAGGTGCCAAATTTGCTACCATCATGGCCACACCTGCATTGCTTCTTATTAGTGTTTTATTTACTGTTGTCATTGTGGTCTTCTGCAATGATTTTGCTTTGATATTTACCAGCAACAAGGTAGTGATAAAAACAATGTCAAAGATTGCGTACTTGTTAGGATTAACTATTCTTCTTCGGAGCATTCAACTAATCAAGTTGCCAGGTCAGCCAACAAGGGAATGTGCAAGGCTGTTCTAGTATATTTTTCTACCGTATCTCTATCTCAAGGTGAGTGGAGCATCGTGAATTTTAATTCCATGCCATTTTGCTACACTATGAAAGGTTCTCTTCCATCATTTCCATCATATTTGCTCATCTATTGATATCAAGATGCCAGACTTGGTAGTCACATCAATTATTATGAATTGGAATACTATCCAACCTATTATTAAAATACTTATTTTTAAACATTATTGCACATTGTGGAGTATAAATAAGACATCTCACATTTTATTGGGAGGCATAGAGAAAAGAAGATTTAAGGGAGAAAACATAAGGGAAGAGGAAAAGGAATTGATACCAACAAATTCCACATCAAATTGAGATCAATTATTCTTCTGATTTATGTTAAAGATCTATTGAGCTTTGCAGCAATTCTTGGAGTCCATCATTTGACAATAAAAATTGTTACATTGTGAAACCAACAAGGTAGAATTGTGATTTAGGCAAGTCTCCCTTCTGATCTTCAATTATTATTTGTAATTTCAATTTGATTTAATTATTAATTTTCATTCTTGAACTTAATGTTAAAAGTTAGGGTGAAAATTTATGATTATACTTATGAGTGACAAGCATAAGTGTAGAATTTAATTGGATTCAATTCTAATTATTTATTGCCTTGATGATTTCTTTTACTTTTTAATTGTTCCTCCACAGATACGACTTGTGGGTTAGTCATAGATGAGGTGACAATCTCTACAACTAAATAAAGAAAAATAAATTTTAAAGGCATCCAACACTGAATTTTTCCTAACTTGTCACCTTGCATCTCCAACACCCTCATCCTTTGCATCAAATACCTTCGAGTGCCCTTCAAACCAAGTGCCACCTAGGATCTGCACTATAATGCTAACTCATGTTATTTCTAACTGAATCAAGGTTAGCAATCTTCCTACAAAAAAATCGAACCTAGGAAGTCCACTCATCTATCTACAGATTGTTGGGTAAGAGCCACGCAAGGCTCTTCTTGACTCTAGTTCTGGAGTCAACCTCATCCCCCATGACATGTACAAGGCCTAGAATCTACCACCTCTTAATAAGAACAACATTCATCTAGAATTAGTAGATCAATCAACTACTATCCCTCTGGGATTAGTAGAGGACATTGTGACCACAGTTTTTGGATGGTCCTATCCTACTAATTTTCTAGTAATCAAGGTGGACAACTACAAAAATGACTTCTCCATCATCATGGGAAGAGCTTGGTTAAGCATAGTTGATGTAAGAATGGGTATAAGGGATCTATCTTTAGAAATATCTAAGGAAAATGAGCTAGGAAAAATTGACAAGAAGTGTATTTCATGCATCACATACAATGATAATGGGTGTAATTGTGTGCAAAAGATTTGGTCCATCAAGAGCACATACATTAAGGAATGCAATCAGTGTGTATAAGAAATTAACATTCAAAGGTGTCTGTATGCAACAACCATAAAGTAAGAGGGCACCTAATGGCTAATAGCTAATTCAGATTACAGCACACTATGCATGGAGCCAACTGAGAGCCTAACTTATGCATATTGAAGGCATGGACAAAATTAAATAAGTTCATTCCCAACTCTCTGATGAACACGATGATACCTGTTGGGGAGAGTTAGAAATCCCTTATCACTTTAAGTAGAAGCCTTTAGAACTAGAAACTTTACTAGTCAGTATGGAGTATGAATTTTAAAAGAATGAAAAATTGGTCATCATTAATGTCAAACTTACTCCTGAACAAAAAAAAAGTTATTGAAAGTGGTGAAAAAATGGTCAACAGCTTTTGCTTAGTCATATCTAGAGCTAATAGGAATTGATCCAAGGATATGCCAACATTGCATTTACACTAACCCAGCCATGAAGCCTAGAAGGCAGCCACAAAGGTAGCTAAACCCCAGATTGAAGCAAACCATCAAGGAGGAAATAGAACAACTCCTTAAGGTGAGGTTCATCTATCCAATTGTGAATAATAAGTGGATTAATCCACTCGTAATTGTACCAAAGAAGGATGGAAAATTGTGGGTCTGCATGAACTTTAGGTTGTTGAATATGGCAAAATTTAAGGATCACTTTCCTTTGCCATTTGTGGATCAAGTATTAGACATCATATCTAGGCATTGTTATTAACTTTCTTGGATGGTTATAGTGGCTATAACCAAATCCAAATTGCGCCAAAAGATCATGCCAAGATAATATTCATAAGTCCTTGTGGGAATTTTTCATATTGTAAGATGCCATTTGGTCTATGCAATGCCCCTACAACCATTCAACACTTGGTTTTTAGTATCTTTCAACAATAGATTGGCAGTGGTGTTGAAGTCTTCATCGATGACTTTTCCACCTATGGAGCTATCTTTGAACAAGCCTTGGACCAACTTGAGCAAGTACTGAAGAGATGTGTAGAGAGAAACCTATGGCTCAATTGGCACCAAATTTTGCAAAAAGGGATTGAGGTGGACCTAGAAAAGATAAGGATCATCCAAGGAATAACACATCAACCATAGACTATTAAAGATGTCTGACCATTCCCTGGACACATTGGCTACTACTAGCAATTCATAGAGAATTTCTCTAAGATTGCAAAGCCATTAGTAGAGCTTAAAAAGAAAGATGCACCTTTTATCTAGACCAAGGAATGTGAACATGCATTCCAACAATTAAAGAAGAAACTCATAGAAACACCAATCCTACAAGCACTAGACTAGTCTAGACCCTTCCATATCATGATAGATGCATCTAACTATGCTTTGCGAGCAGTACTCACATAGATGAATGATAAAAAACATTCATACTACATCCACTATGCGAGTTGAAGCATTATCAGAGCACAGTTAAATTACACAACCATGAAGAAAGAACTAATGGCAGTGGTGTATGCGCTAGAAACGTTCAAGCACTATGTGCTTGGCTACAAAGTATTTGTGCATATGGACCATAGTCCAATCCACTTCCTCATGAATCAGCTAAAAGTAAGCCCTCATGTCATATGGTGGCTTGTGATCTTGCAATAATTTAATCTCACTATGGTAGATTGAAAAGGAACTAAGCATGTGATCACTAACCACCTCTCTTACTTAAGATGGGATAATAAAGAGGAGGAGAACTCACTCTCTGATCAGTTTCTAGATGAACTTCTCTTTACTAAAGCAATAAGTGATCAAATGCCTAAAAAAGAAATATGGTATAATGGCATCCTCACATATCTTCTCACTTAAGAGATGCCACAAGACTTGGATTTTAGGAAAAAGCAACAATTTCTTCATTGAGTCAAATACTTCATGAAAATCAACAAATAGCTTTGTAAGGTGTGCCAATGGCCTAATCCATTGGTGTGTCGCTGACAAAAATTAACTATACGTTCTCCAAGATGCTCATGAAGGACCTTGCAAAGGCCACTATGCGGAGAGATGCATGGCCATAAAAATCCTGATGGCAAGATATTATTAGCCTACAATCTTTAGGGATGCCCACTAGTTCATCAAGTCTTGTGAACATTATAGACGTGATGGGGGCATGACCGCTCACATGGAAAGTCCTCAACAATGAATTCAACCACTGGAGCCTTTCGACATATGGGGCATTAACTTCATGGGTTCCATCACACCCATGTCCAACAGAAAGGTGTATATTATAGTAGCAGTTGACTACTGCACAAAATGGGTAGAAGCATCAACCGTTACTGATTGTACATCATCCACTACTGCCAAATTTATACAACAAAATATCATGAATAGGTTTGGGGTTCCATGTTCACTAATTTTTGATAATGGAACTCATTTCACAAGTGCCACATTTAGAAAATTAATGTAATGTTTAGGAGTAAAACATAAATTAACAATACCTTACCATCCCCAAGCCAAAGATCAACAAAGGTAGCCAACCAAGAGATTACAAAAATACTAACACAAACCATTAACAAGTATAGGAAGGATTAGAGTACAAAGCTTAACGATGCTCTCTATGCTTATCATTCAACTTGGAAACTTCCTATTGGCTATTCTCCCTATGAGTTAGTGTACGGGAAACTTCCAATGCTCCCAATTCAATTCGAGCTTCGTACACTCACAATAGCCTATAATCTAAACCTTGACCTAAGTCTAGCATAGAAGGAAAGATTAATCAATCTAAACGTGTTAGACAAAAATTGATTAGTGGCCTTATCCTTGAATGAGGTGAACAAGGTATTCAATAAGCAATGTCATGACCTTAGAATTAGGAAACTAAAACTTCAACCAGGAGATAAGGTTCTCTACTGGAACTGCACACATGTACCTCAAAAAAACAAAATTCAAAACATTGAGAGAGAGACCTTATATAATTGATCAAACCTTTTCCTCTGAGGCCATGATAATATACAAACCTTAAATCCTAAATAAAAAGTAGTTGGTTAACATTCAATAAGTGAAGCCTTTCCTTGAACTAAGATAGGTCAATGTAATTGCCACCTCAATGGATGGACAACCACATTCTATTTTTTAGATCTTCTCCTTCCAACTTAGGCATGGGGGACATGGCCATCTGTGCTAACCATAAAATTGACTTTTCAATTTTTTTTCTTTTTGTTTTTCACATTTTTGATTTTTACAAATTCTTGATTTTTCAAAATTTTATAATTTTATACCATCTCTAGTACCTTTCAAACCTCTTGACTATTTTACATTTTCTTATATATTTTACTTTGTTTGGTTTAATTTAAGTGTGATATTTCCTCATTTTTTAGTAATAAAAAGTAATTTATTGTCACAGGACACAATGTCGCTGTTGGTATTTACTAATGATGGTTTGTGCTTAATGTGTG
This sequence comes from Gnetum montanum, assembly GCA_015680685.1. Lineage (NCBI taxonomy): Eukaryota > Viridiplantae > Streptophyta > Gnetopsida > Gnetales > Gnetaceae > Gnetum > Gnetum montanum. Next base: position 549,391 of record MNCI01004082.1, on the reverse strand, counting down.
ATTGTTGATGTCTAGTTTCTATTTTTGAATTCTAATGTCTAATAACTTTGACATGGTTTATTTTTCATGGAATAGGCAATGAGTCCACATCATCCACCCATCCAATGAACTCTATGGTTTTCCTTGTTCTAGGAATTTGAGGTCCCTTTGATTAAAGAAACTTTTAATCAATCACTAACCTTAGTAGTTCTAGAATTGGGAAGGATCTAAATGTTTGTAAAGGGTGTGACTTCAAGGGGACTCAATACTCTTTGTACTCTTCTACTTGCTTGAGTGCTTGTGTGTTTCATGAACTTCTTATCGTTCCATACCACCCACTAATAGGAAGTCAAATAATGTCATTACATGGTGTGGTTTCCATTCAATAAAACATGGGAATGCAAAGCACATCCCTTCGACATGAATAATTCCTTGCATGGTGTGGCTTCCATTTCAAAAAAAATGATGGAAATTTAAAGCAAATCCCTTGGACAAATAAACGGGCTATAAGAACTAGTTATGGAACTCAAATGAAATGCACCTATGCCTAAAGGTCCCCCTCTAACTAAGGCCCTCTTTCTCTCACTTCCTACTTCTCTTTTCTTCTCTTTGTGGAATTATTTTTTTTTTGTGGAAGCATTCTTGTGTCTCGAGTGGGCGAATCAATCTTAGAGTGATGATGCAAAGTCACTGAAAGTGGCTGGTTTTGGTCTAAACTGAGGATGGAACTTCTCAAGTCATTTTAAACACAAAAATGGAAGAAAGACCCTACCCTTTTCATGCCTCATTAGAAAACTTTGTAAAAGAGAAGGCATCATTCGCTACTCTAACGATACACTCAGGCATACTCCTTTGGCTTCATGGTCTGAGATCATGAAAGAGAAAACACCAGCGATGACTCAATTAGAGGAGCTATCGCTGCCACCACCCACTCAAGAAACAACACCAGAGGCCTATGCAACCATTGAACGTCTGTAGAAAATCTAAGAACAACTCTTGAGTGAACAAGAGCAATAAGCAAGAATTAGTGGGACAATCCTATCTATGTACCAACCAACAATGAGTCACCTTAATGAGGTGGCCCAAATAGTTAGCCAAACGGAGAGGGGTGGTCCCATTTTCTCTACCCAAAGAACATAGCTACCTTTGAGTTTGGATCCCAACGCTTGAGAGGTGATGATTTCATTAGTAACACACCATCTATTCCCAAAAATATTTGGGAATGCCACCACTTTCTTGGTGTGGTTGGAGGAAGGAGAAGATAAAACTATCTTGGTGATGCAGCACCAAGAGTAGGAGACAACAGTAGAAGTGGTTGCTAACTATGTAGCAGAAGCATTGAATGCACCTATGGCATTTGTACCAAACATATCTACACTTCAAGATGTGAAAACATGTGTAGGCATGATCAATAAAAAATTTAACATAGCCTAGCATGAAAAGTTGTTGGAATGATTGGTAGGAACTAGGTAATCGAATCTAGACATTTTTGATCTTTCGAAGAACATCACCAAAACCTAGTTAAAGTTGTTGAATGCAAGGGGTAGATGCATTATTATGGAGGGGCAACTAGAAATGACCCAAGAGAAAAATCAATGCTTGGTTGTGGAGGTTGTCGAAATTTGTGCCCAACTTGCAGATCATGCAATCCTCAACCCAGTAGTGACAAGAGATGAAGCTATCAAATAGCTTCAAGTATGATTTTAGAAGGCTGAGGAGGAAGTAATAATGGTCATCTTTAGATAGTCCATAACTAAAGCTAAAACATATTCAATGCAAAAGGACTTGAGTCAAATGCACCAAGAGAATGAAGCATTCATCACGCAAAATTATCACCTACAAAATGTTGATGCTCAAAAAGACCAAATGCAAGAATTTATTCATCAACAACAGGAGCAACTTGCTAAGGTAAAAATTAAACTACGGAAATTAGCCGCAAAAAATTGTAATATGTCAATGGAGGAGGTATGCACCTTGCATCAAAAGTTTGCCACCAAGATCACCTCCTGGAAGAATGAAGCCCTCAAATTTGAGAAAGTGAAAAATCATTACAGGGACTAGGTTGGCCTATAGAAGGAAGTGAATGAAAAACAAATTCAGATGATGAAGGTAAAACTAAATGAAGCCCTCCAGCAACTCCAACAAGGAAGAGAGATGTGGCAATCCATTGTTGATGGGATCAATGCCTACAACAAAGCGGAGATTAACTTAAAGGAGTTGCATATCAAGAAAATGACAGAGTATATGGAGTTGTTCAATCTCTGTTATGCAAACCTGGCAATGCTGACTACCAGACGACCATGGTTGGAGTATTAAAAATAAGTGGCTAGCTTCTATCTACTATATGAGGTAAGCTTCAAGCACCACAAAGACACTAAGCAAAAGCTTGAGACCACAAACACTGAACTCAAAGTTCTCAGAGGACGATTCAAAGATCAACGATCTATCAATGAGAACCTAGCTAAACAGATGAATAACTATTAGGAGCTAAAAGACATAGTTAGGACATTCAACATTGAATGCAAATAGTTTGTTGCCTACTTTGTTAATGCCAAGGAGTTGTTTCCAGCAATCCCATGTCCTTGGGATGTGCCTATTCCAATCCACATTGGGGAAGCTGCATGGATGGTGCATGAACCTAGGAGTAAGGAGGAGCAAATGAAAGCACTACTGGATGCTTTTCACCTCCCTCTTAAAGTCATAGTAGTAGTAGGAAAATTGTAGCCACCTTAACCACTTGTGCATGAAGCCGATGAAGGTCCTTTGGAGCCTCAAGAACGACCACCACCTAGGACCATTTGATCTTCTCTAACAAGCTTCACACCATTAAGGAATGTGCTATCCAATTTTGAAGATTTGAGTCATGGTGTTCAATTTTGTGTCCTGAATACCTTCATTTTTTGTAATAAGTTGATTCGTACACTCCATTTTTTATCAAGTCAATCAATTTGTTTTGTTTCAGGAAAAATTAGTCAATAATTCCATACCTTCCCAATTTTGTAAAAGAACTTGAGGATGAGCTTTCATTCAATCATGGGGGTATGATGAGTCACGTTCTATTAGTTGTGTCAATGTAACTTTGTCAACGTGGCCTCGTCGCTTGGGCCTTGTCAACAAGGCCTAATTGATGCACCATATCATGCATCGGCATGGCCCTATCAACATAGTACTTGTAGTCGACTATAAATATGTGCTTATAGCCGCATTTATAGTAACTAGAGATTGTAGTTGTAGTGGAGCTCTTGCATTTTTTCCATTTGAAACTTAGAATTTTTCCTCTGAGCACCTGCAGTAAGATTCATTGAGTGTATGGATCTTTATTTGAGCATTGTTGTACCTGAGCACAATAATGTGTGCAAAAATAATGATTAGCTTTTTGATAAACCTTGCAATACTTTGGATAGATTAGCTAGTTCATTTATGCATTTAATGTTTTCAATTAGTTATTAATTATTTTCTAGTTATTATGTTAATGAAGCAATTAAGCTAAATAGATTACCCACATAAGTATGACCACTTCGAGCATAACACGTATTCGCTTGGTAATCCTAGCAGCGTAGTGTTTGGTCACCCAGTAGTGGACACATGGGTTCAAGATGTGTACAGAAAGTTGGAACAAATACTTATGTTAGGATTAGTTAATTAGTTAATTTAGATTAGTTAATCAAATTTCTTTTATCTACATTTCAAGCACCCAACTCTTAAAACACAAAAATGATAAAATTTGAATGCCTCAATTACACTTAACCATACCAACAAACATTACAAGTGTAACTGGGAAGACAAAAATTGACCTTAAGGCTAGATTTGCTTCCTAAAGGGCTAGTGCAATGGAAATGATAAAGTTTATGGAATTTGACTGAGTCATGTGTGAACAATTCGTGATTCGTATGGTTGAACGTAGAGGTACCTCATTGCTCATCACATAAAAATCACTAAGCATTCATGTGTGATCTAGTCAAATTCCATGAATTCTATGTCTTCCAATACACTAACCTCTAGGAAGTAAAATTGTCCTAATAGTCATTCATTATCTTCCCACTTACACTTGTGATATGCAAAGGTATGGTTTAAGTGTAATTAAGGCGTATAATTTTTATTATTTTTATGTTTTATGTTTTGGGTGCTTAAAATAAAAGATGAAAAGAATGAAGTAATTTAATTGCTAATTTAACTTAACTAATTAACCTAACTAATCGTAACATAACCATCTGTTTCCACTTGTCATACACATCCTAAACATGTTTGATGCTATCAGGTTACCAAATGTTAAGCATTACTAGGATTACCAAGCGCCAAGCATATGCTCGAAGTGGTCATACTTGTGTGCTTAATTAATCTCTACTTAATCTAGCTTAGTTTAGCTTAGTTTAGCCTAATTAATTATTTAATTACTTAAAGCATTAAAGCAAATCGCATAGGAAATTAAATGCATAAATAAATAATTAATCTATTTCCAAGTGCTACAAGGTTTATCAAAAAGATCGTCTTTATTTCTACACACATTGGTGTGCTTAGGTACAACAGTGCTCAAATAAAGATCTGTACACTCTTGACTCATACTACGGGCACTTAGAAAAATATTCTAATTTCCAAATGATAAAATTGCACAAGCTCCACTACAACTATGACAAGACATGCCATAAACAAGGCGAGTGAGCGTGTATTTATAAGGGAAAACAAACACTACATCAATGGGGCCTAGTCGATGAGGCCTAGTTGATGGGGCCTAGTCAACGTAGCCAATCTACGATTTATCACCTACCAAAGTAGGTATTTAATTCATTATTGATAAAATATTTTTAAAATAATCTGTAGGCTTTCCCTATAGTGTTATGTATGAAATATTATTTAACCTTACTAATCTAGAAAGGTGGTTGGCTTCTCAGCTAGAACTTACCTAATATTTTCTTTATTTTTGAATACAAATGACAAAAATAAGAAATTTAGCTAATATGGTAAAGAGCTTACTTTCTTGAATAGGATTAAACTCTTTGCAACTCTAAAATCATATAAAATATTCTACAACCTTTTATTTATTCATTTATTTTTACACCATGTAAGACAAGTATTTAATTTTTATAGGTTTTAATTTTACCTTTGCTTCTAAACATAAATGGCAAAAATAAGGGATGTAGCTAAAATGGTAAAGAACTCATTTTCATGAATACGTTTTTGATGAGTGGCGAGGTACCCCTACACTCAACCATACGAATACGATCGTAGCACATGCAATATCCAATCGAACTCCGCAAACTAAGTGCCTACACGCCTCATGGAACACTTAAGGTTAATTATTCATTGTCTTCCCATACTTACTTGTAGTTGTCATGGTGTATGGTTAAGTAAGTCTGAGGTATATGATTTTTATGCTTTTTATGTTTTTGTCTCCTATGCTATTGAGGTGAAGGGTTGAAGAGATTAACTAACTAACTCTAACTAACTAACTAAGCTTTAACCTAGCATCAGCATCCATTCCCACTTACCGTACACACCCTGAACCAATGCAACCGTGGCTACCAAATGCTAGTCATTGCTGGGATCACCACGCGTAACGCACGTGCTTGAAGCGGTTGTACTGAGGCACTTAACTAGGAGAGAAGGGTTGAGCAAGATTTAATTCCTAATAAAGCATGTAAATGGAAATCAGTAAATAGCAATAAATAAAAGTCTTATTTAGCCTATTCCATGCACTGCAAGGTTTATCTAAGAAGCTTGTCTTTATTTCTGTACACAAACTTGTGTTCAGGTACAATGTCTGCTCGAATAAAGATCCGTTCACTTTAGGACTCCTACTGCAGGCACATGGAAAATATTCTATCTCTAGAGTGATCAATCTGCCATAGTTTCACTACGGTCTAAGCCTAGGATGAGGAAAAAAGGGAGAGCCACCTCTTATTTATAGATATGATGGTCCACTGCGATATCGCGTACGCGATATCACGGGAGAGGATGCGATATCGTGTAAGCAATATCGCGAGGGATACGATATCGTGACTGCCGCGATATCATGTACACGATATCGCGGCCCATGCGATATTGCATCCTATCATACCCCCATGACTAAATGAAAACTCATCCTTGAGTTCTCTACAATAATATCAGGAAGGTATGGGATTATTGACTCAATGGAACTAATGGGATGACATGTGAACGGATCATCATTACAAGACATAACAAAACTGGTGTTCATGACAACAAGAGTGAACACCTTATTACATTGACATCAGTCCTCATTTGGAAATTGAGAAAGAGAGAGAGAAATAAGTGTTACTGCTGCCAACACCAAGATTGTGCCTTTGGTTGTCCATCGGTAAGCGCACCATCGATCTTGCTCCCTGCATAGTTGCTTCCAGCACTGCTCCATTCCAAATGTTCCTTCCAGATCCCCTTTATTGTCATATGATTGCCATCTTCACACACAACACAATCTTATATTAGAAAGGCTAAATGAATCATCGTGTAATCAATACCTTACTTCGGTGTAAGTCCATTGGCTAGGTTGTGGTATGGCTGATTGCGGGTCTGGAGATATAATATTCATGACTACCAAAGGTGTAGGGGTTAGGAAAAAATTGGGGCTAGGAGAAAATCGAAAAAATCGGGCCCCGTACCGCCATGACTAATCACGAACCTCCGGTAGCGATAGAATGAAGAAAGAAAGAAAAAGGAATAAGAAAGATGAAGAAAAAGGGACAACTATAGCATCAATGAAGTGGATGTCGAGATAGAAATGAACAAAATAAAATTAATTGCAAAAATGTTAAGGAAAATAAGTTAATAGGTGCACCAAATAGGAATGTCAGTGGATCCTCCCCAAAGTAGGTTCATGCCCTTAATGCCCTGACAAACCCACATTCAAAGAGTCCGTAGGCTCTGGGAATGTCATTTGGAAAAAGAGTTAAAGTCTTAACTGCAAGAATTTACCAAAAAGAAAACAATGCATCTACTAAAATATACGCTAATGATACAACTAGCAATGAGGTGAAGAATGGAGAGAAGGATGGAGATAACAGAATGGAATGGAATCCCAAGAACAAGGTGGTGTACAACCCCTTGTGTGTTTCATGATTAATGTGACTTGACAAATCTCATTCCAACTCCAGCCTCAAACCACCCACTTCCAGTGACTTCACATTAATGCATTCGGCCAAACCATCCACTTGAGTAACAAGAATGCATCTCTAAAGAGCCATCACCATTTCGACAAAACAAAGGAGAAGAGAATGAGAAGCAAGAAGGGCCTTAGTTAGAGGGAAAATTTTTAGTTCCATAACCAGTGCTTGTAGCCCAAGAGATTATTTCGTCAAAGGGGTGTGCTTTGAATTCTCACTTTTTTTATCTTTTTTTTTTGTGTTTTGTGTTTTTATGTGTGAGAACCACACCATGCAAAGACTTCTTATTTTTATTTGCTCAACTTCCCAATGATTGGGTAATGTCAAAGCATTAAGAAAACTCAAGAAGAAAAATCCAAGCACCCAAGAGAACGGCCAACACAAATGCATCAAGTTCCCTTGAATTCATACCCTTTTCAATCCTTGAGTCCTTCCTTAGTTTGAGAAATGCCTAATCACTGATTCGTTAAAGTTCTTATTTAGAAAGAGACTGTCCATTTCCAAGCCAAGAGAGACCATAGAAACTGGTGGATGGATGGATGAAGTGCACTCATTGCCTGCCATATCAAAAGAAACATACCTTAGTATCAACATCATGACTTAATAGTAAAAACCAAACATTAGCAATCAATGAAAAATAGATCGTACCATCATGAAGAACACTTATTAGTGACAAACTTATTGAGAAATGCCTAATCACTGATTCGTTAAAGTTCTTATTTAGAAAGAGACTGTCCATTTCCAAGCCAACAAGAAGAGTTAAAGAAATTTGTAAAACAAAAAACTAGAAAAGTTAAAGAAATTTGTAAAACAAAAATGTGTAAGACGAAAACATGTAAAACAAAAACGTGTAAAACAAAAATGCGTAAAACAAAAACTTGTAAAATAAAAATGTGTAAAACAAAAACATGGAAAACAAAAACGTGTAAAACAAAAATGTGTAAAACAAAAACTAAAAAGAACTGAGAGCCCCAATGATTAGCATAGGTGGCCATCTCCCCCATGACTGAATTTCAAGGGAGAGATCCAAAATAATGAACGTCTATTTGAATTTCATAGAAGTGCCTAACTTCTCCCCACTAATGTTCTTAGATTAAGGGGTGGAAGTTGGCGACACTCATATTCCAATGTATCTATGCCTTCGTTATGAGCATGAGTTGTTTCCTCAGTTTATTCCGTGCATATTGGGTTGCTCCTTCTAGTAGTTATCAACCATGGGGTGTCTACTACTGGTGTGGTTGCTACATATAGGCACCTTTAAATTTATATTTCTTGGGCACACCGATTACATGGGAGAGATGCTGAACATTCTTCCATGTCATCACCCTTTGAGTCACTGTATGTGATGCACAAAACTTTCTTCTTCTCAATCTTTCCATAAATTTTTATCTTACATATCTGCAAGGAAAGATCATGAATTCCTAGGCATGCATCTACTGTACTTAGCCATGCCCTTTCCCCTTCGTTGTTGTTAACTTCAATCACCAGGAACTCAACTAGGTAGGACCAACCACACACAGTGGTAATAATGTCCTCCACCAATCCCAAGGGAATTGTGATGGACTAGTCAGCTAGCTCTAGTTGAATGTTGCTCTTCTTAAGTTGGGACAGGTTCCAGGCTTGATACATCTCTCTTGCAATTAGGTTGACTCTGGAACTTGAGTCAAGAAGAGCCATATATGGTTCATTCCCGGCGATTTGTAAGTAGATTAAGGGGCTTTCAGGATCAGTTAGTTTCTTGGGAAGGTGGCCTACCTTGATCCAGTCGGTTACGGTATTTGTTAACATAACCGTATGCATTAAGCTTTGATTTTGGACTAAAGGTTGCTCCGAAGTGTTAGATGGTGGAGGAGTGTACATGGGCTCAACCACTTGTTGTTGCGAGAGCTTGTCTAGGTTTCTGGTTCTGAAGAAAGGTCTTCTCTTTTTACAGTTGTTAGAACCAGTAGCAAGTTGAATGTTTACAACTCTCATAACGTTGCGTTGCTGTGGTTGAGTAGGGAGTTCCCCTTGCATTGTTGGAGCAGGTTGTATCGGAACTACAAGTGGAAGAGGTGCGGATGTAGTTGGAGGATGGTAAGTATGTGGGGTGCCTCCCACAGGAGGAGTCCTCCTAAAGTACTCCCGAACTTGGTAGTGATGTTGGGGAGTTGTGTGACCCATGGAGTCACTTGGAGAAATCGGCTGCTACACATAATAACCATAAGGAGCAGGTTGTTGCTAAGGGTATTGATGTTTCGGTGGTGGCGTCCCCCATGACCATGGGTATTGCCACTACTGATGTTGTCCGATGGGTTGTAGTGGAGTTCCACTTGGATAGTACATTAGTGGTTGGTGGAACTACCTTGGGTTACCTTAAGGATAAGGTAACCTTCGGGGTGTTTGCCGTTGGTTGAGTCTTGGGTTAAGTGCATACATCCCAGACTCCTATAGATGTGAGATGATTGGACAACATCCCTTAGGATGGTCATATTGACAGATATCACATCCACTATCATCGTCTGTGTCTGAATCCACAACCTCATCGGAGATAGTAATTTTCCCTTTACCCTTGTTATGTGCAGGGCCTGAATCTCTCCGCTTTGTCTTACCTTTGTCACTACTTCGTTCCTCCTTAGACTCCTCTACAATTTTCAAGATAGTTTCAAGTCTAGAGTCTAAGGAATCCCACAGTTGATCTACCTTAGCCGATACTTCTATTGTTAGCTTCTGAATCAGTAAATTTTTTCTGTTCACCAACTCTTCGAGTGGTGACTCATCCTCCTCATTTCAAAATTTCACTCCCTTCTTTCGAAGGGAAGGATCACGGTTATATTCTTCCACACTTTCCCTTTTTCGTAGTTCACCTTCTTCTTTTGCTACTTGCTCCAACAAGTGATGTACTTCATGGGCTCTAAGTTCTGATAGTCTCCCTTGGGCATAAGTCCCAGGGGTTCTTCTAGTTTCATGCCTTAGCCCATCCACGATGTGGCAAAGTTGGTCCTGTTGTGCATAACCATGGCCCGGGCAATGATGTAACAATGCATAGTAGCAGCCCATGGTAGCATCCAAGGGTTCATGAGTGCCTCGCTTCCATCCTTGGATCTACTTACGCAAGTTAGACACTCTGGAGTACGTCTTATACTTATCGTTGAACAGTTCTAATATCATACTCCACCTCCTGATCGTTTCCAATTCCAAGGACCAGTACCAACTCTCTGCTTCCTTAATGAGTGTCCTGGGAAACAACTTAAGTTTCTGCCTTTCGTTCTCTATGTTTTTCAAGGCACAAGCATCGTGGAATTCCTGTAACTGATGTTGTGGATCAACGTTGTATCCCCCTTCAAAGCATGGGATATTTTTCATGTCTAAGCATTTGATCCAACTATCTTTTTGATACCTTCTTGGAATTCTTACTACCTCCGTTATGTTGAGCATACTTCGGGTGGCAAGTAGGGGCTCATCATGATCATCTCTTTCATGATGTCTATGGTGTCTTCTTTGTTCCCTACTTTCCCTTCATTCATGCCCTTGTCCTCTCTCTCGACTCTCTCGTCGAGGTCTCTCATTTTTCCTCCCTTCATCCTCTCTGTTATGCTTCCTATGACTGCGCCTAGAGGTGGAAGGAGAGGGTGAGTGATGTGAAGAAGGGGAAGAAGAAGGAGAACCATCACCATGATGATGTTTCTTGCCTTCTCTTCTGTGGCTTTAGCCTCGATCGTGATGACGATCAAAGTGCTCGTCCTTGTGGTGTGTTGTTGTTCCCTTAGTGAATAGCTGGTGTTCACGAGGATCAAAACCAGGGTTATGTATCGTTGATCATAGGTTCTGATACCCAACCTCCTCACCATCATTAGGAGGGGGAACATCAGTTGATAGAGAACCCGTTATAATGGGTTCATCATCTCTGATTTCACCTAGGAAGTGCAAGCCTTTGCCCTTCACCAGTGTATGTTGGCTCTCCTACCTTGAGTCCCTCATACGTTGTAAAGCTATGGGGTGATAATCCCTCATGTTAAAGACTTTCGCAACGTATTCATCATATAATTCTGTCATGCCAATCTGTGCCAAAGCACGGAGGAGCATGTTAGGGACTGATTGATCTGGAGGTAACACGATGTTACCTTGCAAATCTCTCCAGTGCATCTGTTCATCCTGATGAAGGATAAAAGTAAATTTGGGGATATACTCATCGAGATGAGTATATGTCAACCTATATTACTGAACAATTGGCAAATTTAGGTTATGTGTTTTTTATTGCTGACTATTCTTTGTATTATCCCTAGGTGGTGAGTTGCTCTTATGAGAAGAAGAAGAAGACATGTTGTCTTAATTCAGTGTGCTAATTACTGTTATATAAATTTTTCTTTTAATTAACTCTAAGGTTCATTTACGCTCCCAACGATGTGAGTGATGTCCTATGTTCTATTCAGCACACAAACACTTAGTCCCCGACAACGGCTCCACTGATGAGCGGTGAGGTACCCCTACACTCAACCATACGAATACAAGCATAGCACACACGATATCTAGTCAAACTCCACAAACTAAGTGCCTACACGCCTCATGTAA